>CAWUFW010015830.1:0-339966 GCA_963921515.1 Calotriton arnoldi | reverse complement strand
TAAGCAAATGGCAGTCAAATGTGTGACCACAGACAACGCACATCACAAAGTGAAGCACAGGTTTATTACACAGTTGCAACATGCCGTAACCACTACAGATGCAAGGTAACCCCACCTGGTAGCGGGCACACAGTCAACAACTGTAGACGGAAGGAAGTCCATGGGTGTGGCGCACATCACCTGTAGGGACACAACAGCTACCAGCCTGGATGTGCAATCACGTCGTCGGTGGACACAGTTGACCAAACGAATCTGAAAGTACCCTGTGAAGGACAGAAATGACACACAGTCAAAAGCAATGGAGTACAGGACAGAACAGCAAAACTCATGCACAATACATGTTACAAGATACCCACCCAGAACCAAGTTAGCATGTCAACACTGTTGGGGAGTACAGCCCACCTGTCACCACACATCGCAACACACATCCAGTCAAGTAGCCCATGGACACACTCCAACAGCACCAGAGCACCACCCACACATCATGCCAACTCACATCATTGACATGACACCTCAGGATACTCACATTCAGCTAAAGAAGTTGGTGATGAGCTGTGTGCGGACATCACCATCACCATCATCATCATCATCATCATCGTCACTGGCATCGTGGTCCAGGCCAGGATCCTCCACAGGTGGCGGATGTTGGTCATTGTCATCCTGGATGAGAGGCAACTCCTTCCGCACTGCCAGGTTGTGGAGCATGCAGCAGACGATGATAATCTTGCACACTTTCGCAGGGGCATATGGGAGGGACCCTCCGGTCTTGTCCAGGCAGCGGAAGCGGCTCTTCAGGAGACCAAAGGTCCGCTCAATCACTCTCCTGGTCCGACCATGTGCCTCATTGTAGCGCATCTGGGCAGGTGTCACAGGGTTCCTGAGGGGTGTCAGCAACCACGGCATGTTGGGGTATCCCGAGTCACTCTACGGACAGACAAGTGCACATTAGCTGACTTGGAAAAGTGGGCGGAATACTACAGATCAGATCACACACAATGGCACAAAGTCAGTACACACCGACAAGCCAGGCACGCTGGTTCTGCATCTGTGCCATCATCCTGGGGATGCGACTACTCCTCATCACAAAGGCATCGTGTGCTGAACCAGGGAAACGGGCACACACGTGTGTGATGGTCATGTCTGCAAGACACACCACCAGTGCATTGACCGAGTGGTAGTGCTTGCGGTTCCTGTAGGCCTGCTCCTGGGCCTTTGGTGGTACCAAAGCCACATGTGTCCCATCAATGGAGCCAATTACATGCGGCATCCTCCCCAGGGCATAAAAGTCACTCTTCACGTCAGTGAGTCGTACGCAGTCTAGGGAAATAGATGTACCGGTTCAGGAAGAGCAACATTGCCGCCAAAACATCGCGGAGCACACGGCTGAACATAGTCTGTGACATCCCACCAGCAGTCGCCACAGTATGTTGGAAGGTACCGGTGGCAAAGAAGTGTAGGGCTGCCATCACCTTCACCTTGGGGGTCAGCGCTGTAGGATACGGCCGGCCAGGCTGCAAATGTGGGGACAACTGCACTGCCAAATCCTCAATCAGCTGCCTGGTGAAGCGGTACCGTCGGATGCTGTCCCGTTCCACCATCGTTGCCAGGTCTGGGAATGGCCGATGGACAGCAGGAGCCCTGCAGTGCAGAGGAGAAGTAAGCAAGATTGTCAGTCACCCCACATATGCGGCATTGAACACACTCAAGATCCCAACATACATCATTATGAGGCACAACTACATGAAGTGTGCAGTACCGGAAGGACATGTATGGTACGTACATGGCCAACATCTGTCAACACCGTCCTACAGGTGGCATCAATTTGTCCCAGGTTGGCCCATTGGATATCATGATGCCGTGTCACAGTTCCCATCTCCTGCTGCCGTGTCACAATCACCCCCACAGTGACATGTGAGGACAGATGTGCCCCAGGCACCACAGCTCAACGACAGGTACATTCCCAGGGACCCTGTAATGCCACATGGACACTGGCATCACATGGAGTATCATGTGTACACCACAGCAAAACAAACATGACCCCCACAGGTAGTGGCCCCACTTGCCACGGCAGGACAGACATGGATGTCTGTGACACACACGCACAACATCAGAGTCCATGCACACACAACGTGGATGTGGAGACTGTCTCCCATTGTGCACATGAAATCAGAGACATTGTAAACACTACATGCACAAAGACTGTGGAGGTCCATCACTATTGTGCCACTGGGACACCCTGGCTCAAACATACCGTCCCACATGGGACTCACGGGGTATGTGACATGACATACACAAACACCACTGTGAAATGTGACCATGGCACATGCACAGATATGAACAGTTGCACATCACAGTGGTCACGTACACGTAACACCCAGGATCCTGTCCCCATGAACACGTGCACAGCCTGGGGGTGGCTGCCCACAGGTGACACCCACAGGACAACATGTACACCAACATACACACAATAGGAAATGCAGCCTTACATGCCTTATGATAAGGTTTGGACAGGCTGTCGTGATGTAGGTGTGCCCCTCACTCCCTGGGAGCTATCTGTGGCTGGCATATGTCCATCTGAGACAGGCATGCTGACATAAGCCAGTCACATGTACAGTGATGCGTTGTACTGCAATGGACCGATCGGTGCCTCCTGCCGGCCCATTGCATTCAATGTGTGCGGGTACGCGTTGTACCCCTGTGCGCGTTGAACTGCAATGGACCGATCGGTGCCTCCGGCCGGCCCATTGCTTTCAATGTGTGCGGGTACGCGTTGTACCCCTGTGCGCGTTGAACTGCAATGGACCGATCGGTGCCTCCGGCCGGCCCATTGCTTTCAATGTGTGCGGGTACGCGTTGTACCCCTGTGCTGCGTTGAACTGCAATGGACCGATCGGTGCCTCCGGCCGGCCCATTGCTTTCAATGTGTGCGGGTACGCGTTGTACCCCTGTGCGCGTTGAACTGCAATGGACCGATCGGTGCCTCCGGCCGGCCCATTGCTTTCAATGTGTGCGGGTACGCGTTGTACCCCTGTGCGCGTTGAACTGCAATGGACCGATCGGTGCCTCCGGCCGGCCCATTGCTTTCAATGTGTGCGAGTGCAGCGTTGTACCCCTGTGCGCGTTGTACTGCAATGGACCGATCGGTGCCTCCGGCCGGCCCATTGCTTTCAATGTGTGCGAGTGCAGCGTTGTACCCCTGTGCGCATTGAACTGCAATGGACCGATCGGTGCCTCCGGCCGGCCCATTACTTTCAATGTGTCGGAGTGCGATTGTACCCCTGTGCGCGTTGAACTGCAATGGACCGATCGGTGCCTCCGGCCGGCCCATTGCATTCAATGTGTGCGGGTGCAGCGTTGTACCCCTGTGCGCGTTGAACTGCAATGGACCGATCGGTGCCTCCGGCCGGCCCATTGCTTTCAATGTGTGCGGGTGCAGCGTTGTACCCCTGTGCGCGTTGAACTGCAATGGACCGATCGGTGCCTCCGGCCGGCCCATTGCTTTCAATGTGTGCGGGTACAGCGTTGTACCCCTGTGCGCGTTGAACTGCAATGGACCGATCGGTGCCTCCGGCCGGCCCATTGCATTCAATGTGTGCGGGCACGCGTTGTACCCCTGTGCGCGTTGAACTGCAATGGACCGATCGGTGCCTCCGGCCGGCCCATTGCTTTCAATGTGTGCGGGTACGCGTTGTACCCCTGTGCGCGTTGTACTGCAATGGACCGATCGGTGCCTCCGGCCGGCCCATTGCTTTCAATGTGTGCGGGTACAGCGTTGTACCCCTGTGCGCGTTGAACTGCAATGGACCGATCGGTGCCTCCGGCCGGCCCATTGCATTCAATGTGTGCGGGTACGCGTTGTACCCCTGTGCGCGTTGAACTGCAATGGACCGATCGGTGCCTCC
The DNA here is from genome assembly GCA_963921515.1 of Calotriton arnoldi. NCBI lineage: Eukaryota > Metazoa > Chordata > Amphibia > Caudata > Salamandridae > Calotriton > Calotriton arnoldi. Next base: position 336,064 of record CAWUFW010015830.1, on the reverse strand, counting down.
GGCCGGCCCATTGCTTTCAATGTGTGCGGGTACGCGTTGTACCCCTGTGCGCGTTGAACTGCAATGGACCGATCGGTGCCTCCGGCCGGCCCATTGCATTCAATGTGTGCGGGTGCAGCGTTGTACCCCTGTGCGCGTTGAACTGCAATGGACCGATCGGTGCCTCCGGCCGGCCCATTGCTTTCAGTATGTGCGGGTACGCGTTGTACCCCTGTGCGCGTTGTACTGCAATGGACCGATCGGTGCCTCCGGCCGGCCCATTGCTTTCAATGTGTGCGGGTACGCGTTGTACCCCTGTGCGCGTTGAACTGCAATGGACCGATCGGTGCCTCCGGCCGGCCCATTGCTTTCAATGTGTGCGGGTATGCGTTGTACCTCTGTGCGCGTTGAACTGCAATGGACCGATCGGTGCCTCCGGCCGGCCCATTGCATTCGATGTGTGCGGGTACGCGTTGTACCCCTGTGCGCGTTGAACTGCAATGGACTGATCGGTGCCTCCGGCCGGCCCATTGCTTTCAATGTGTGCGGGTACGCGTTGTACCCCTGTGCGCGTTGAACTGCAATGGACCGATCGGTGCCTCCGGCCGGCCCATTGCTTTCAATGTGTGCGGGTACGCGTTGTACCCCTGTGCGCATTGTACTGCAATGGACCGATCGGTGCGCACCCATTGACAATGGGCTTGCCTGGCAACGGACGCGTTTTCGAATTCCGAACGAGTCGGTTGCTGGAAAATCAGTTGGTCACCCACAACAATGTTGCAAAATCATGTATGTCATGAAGTTGAAGATTTGAAGGATGCTGTGGGCGTGTTTTGGTGCTGCTATTCCATGGATTGGCCAGATTCAGAAGATGCAAACGACTTGGACCTATCACTTTGGACACAAGGGACAGTATCTGCCTCTCCAGCACATATATATTGCTGGCTGGTCCCCTGAGAGCCCACTTGCCTGCACTACATGCTCCAAGACGACATCTGCCACTGCACTGCTGCTGTCTCTGCCCCTCTGGACCCTGCAATGGCACGTACTGTGGAGAGAGCCCCAGCCTTCAGCCTTGAAGAGAACCAGGCCCTGCTGGACAGCCTACTTCCACAGTACAGCAAGCTGTATGGGACACCAGGGGAGCAGATGAGTGTCCTGTGCACTGCCTTTCTGAATGTGCATTTTGTCTGACTAGCAAGGCTGAGAGTCTGCACGCCACTGGCTAGCAGGCTCACTGAGTAGTTGTCACCCCCCATAGTGTGTAGTGACTTGCACTGGACAGGTATGGTGCAGTGACAGTGCTTCTGAACAGGGTTTTACTCCCCATGCAATGATACCATGTAGTGACTTCTGGAAAACTGTCCATGGGCAGCCGTGCACTGCCTGTGTACACCATGTGCCCCTGTGATTGCGACATGTATATGCAACTGTGTCATGCACGGATAGGTTGCATGTGTAGTAATGGCCTTATCACTTTGTCATCCTGACAGGCTTCTGCCCATCAGAAGCAGAAGATCTGGAAGGACATCGTCCGGGCTGTCCGGTCCGTGGGGGTCTACAAGCGCACGGATCCGCAACTGCCAAAAGAGGTGGCAGGACCTTCGGGGCTGGACCCGGAGGATTGCACGGGTCCAGCTGAAGCTGTCGCCTCCTCGCAGGAGGGGCGGAACACGGACCCTGACCCCCCACATGCTCAGGATCCTGGCGGTGGTCTTTCCAGACCTGGATGGGCAGCTGAAGGCCAGAGAGCAGCAAGGAGGGGGTGAGTCAAAGACTGCACTGTGAACTCTGTCTAACATGCTATGTGCCCTCCTCGGGCCTGGTTAAACTGCCACAGTACAGCAGTCATGTTGTCCAGGAGCCATGTCCCTCTATTGTGCACTGCCCACTCCTCATCTGATACCCAGGTGTGGCCCTTACATGCAGGGAATACTGTCACTTAGGACTGTGTCCTTGCAGTTTGCTTGACTCAAGGTGGGAGACAGCATCTGTTTCCCTGACTCTGTGGTGGGCATCATGGGTGGGTCCATTGCTTACACAATGCCTGTATTCTGACATGTATTCAGCGTGTTACTTTGATCTGTGGTCCAATTGCTGAGCTGATCCACCACATGTGGCTGGGGTATCTGGCACACACCCATGCTGCGGGTGGGAACAATGTTTGGGCCCCAGGAGTATGTATATGACGTGTGTCACACATACTTAGCCAGCTGCCTACAGTCCAGGGCTCATCCCTCATTCATGTGGGGCTGGACAGTCATGCCTACTCCAGGCCATACAATACACTCTGTACTCCCACTCCCGTGTATCAGCTGACACATTGTGCGCAGTGATTTGACCCCTCAGGTGTCTGCCTCTGTGTCAGTGTGCTGTGGATTAGTCGCCAGGACTGCTGTGGAGTTTCTTGGTAGGGGCTCAGCATGCCACTGGAGATGTGACCATAGGAGACGATACTTGTGTGTCACATAGGTGTCTGATCAGCTGCCCATGCAGACTGGGGCATGTGAATGTGAAGTTCAGGCAGCTGTTCCCCATTCACAGCAGAGTGTGAGGGGCTCAGGTTCAGAGGGTAGTGTCACAGGTCTCCCATATGTCCAATAGGTATGACCTGGACAGATGAGGGTTGAGAGGATGTGTTGTGGGGGGGATGTACATGTGCACTTGTGCAGCTCCAGGACTTGCATTCCCCATGACCTACTATTGTGACACAGTGCAGAGTGTTGTTGTCTGGCTGCAAAGTCATACATCACTGAGACAGTGATGTATGACTTTGCAGTCATGCCTCCGCCATGGCATGTGTCTACTGATTGGTGAGCCTGCAGGGGAGTGACATGTGCTACATGCACACCATAGTGGCGCTGGCTATCAGGACATGGGTGCATCATGGTGTCTGTCGCTGGTATGCATCACATGCATTTCCTATTTGACTCTGGGCATCCCTTTCATCCGGAAACCTGTACTGACTCAGTGGCAAGAGCTGTGATGTGTGCATGTCCACATGCCACACCGTGTCCTCTGCACTGTCCAACTACTGTGTACTTGGTGCATGTGTCCACAATGGGGTGTTGCAATCCAACAGACACCAGACAGATGGGTGCAAGGCCATGTGGGATGTGAGTGCCATGCTTGGCATCAGACTGACAATTGGCTTCTCCTGTTCAGTTAGGGCACTTTTAGCAATGTACAACTAATGATGCCAGGGCTTGCTCTGTGATGTGCTGTGCTCACAGTGGTGTGTGCGTTTTGTGCAGGTGACTGATGTCTGTCTGTTTCCCCATTGTTTGCAGATACATCCACGGCCACGGAAGGGGACAGCTCCACGGACCAGGAGGAGCCAGAGAGCCAGACTGGGTCAGCAGCCGAGGAGTGGTCGGAGGGACCCAGTGGCACGGAGGGCGAGGGGAGCCACACCGAGGAGTCCTCAGCAGCATCCACCTCAGCTGAGGACCAGAGCAACTCGGAGGATGACTCCCTTGTGGAGGCGGGTGTCAGCAGCCACCACACCCCAGCTAGTGTTGCTGTCCCCGCCACCACCAGCACCACCACCGCCCTCCCATCGGCTCCCATTCCCCAGGTCCGTGGAGGCTCCCATGTCCGGGAGCGTGTCTCCTTTGGGCCAGGCACCGCAGCCCCTGCCCCTGTGTCCCCTGCTGCCCTGAGTGAGGAGTCTGTGTACCTCCTTCGCCAGCTCCATGTAGGCCAGACAGCCATGCTGAGTGTCCTCCATGCGCACACCGCGCTGTTGACTCAGCTGGTGTCGTTCATGGAGGGCATCTCATCGGGCATGTCTGACCTACAGAGGGGCAATAGGTCCATGGACTCCTCCCTGATGGCAGCAGTGTCCCTCCTCAAACGGTCCCTCACCCCTCCTGCCTCTGCTCCATCCACACTCCCCAGCACCTTACCCATCCCAAGCACACACACACCGGCACAGGCACACACCAGCACACACACATCCAGCACACTTACACACACGCCAATGACAAAACGCACACGCACGCACATTCAGGGGACTGAAGCCAGACTCACAGGGGATGGGGCCCTGGAACACACACACGCATCCACATGCACTGCGCAGTCCTCAGTTCCCTCTCCCTCCAAAGCACCCTCCCTTGCCTCACCTGCAACCCCAAAGTCACAGCAGCTCTTCCTCTGTGACCTCGGCCTCTTCCCCACCGATGAAGCTGCTCCAGCATCCCGGGGAAGAGGAAGCCCACCCACACGGAGCAGAGTGCCCCTCGCCCCCGGACACCCTCCCCCAGGCGCAGACGGACTGAGGCCCCCACCCGCAAGTCCCCACGGAGTCCTAAGAGCAAGACCCCGCCACCGCCCTGCAGCTCAAGCACCAGGTCTCCTTCCTCCATCCCTCAGGCCCCCACTCCACAGGTGCCCCCACCACACCCTGCCCCAGGTTCCCCCACCCACAGATATACCATCCCCAAGAGGCTCCGGCCTTCTCCCCTGCCACTTGCTCTCCCAGCACCACACCCCCCGCTGCGCTTGTCTGTGCCACTGATGTGGTGAGGGTGTCCTCCCCCTCTGTCCAACCCACCTTGCCTGTTCCCCATTCTCCTCCCCTGGAGGTAGGCACTGCAGTGGAGTCCACTACCGCCCTGTCTGACTTGGGCACTGCAGTGGCGGACCTGTCCACTCCATCTGCAGGGTCCACTGCAGTTGTGCCGGCACCCACGACATCTGAGTCATGCCCCCAGTTGTGCCGGCACACACCATGTCAGACACCTCCACTGCAGTTGTCAGTGGCTCTCCAGCACCCACCACCCCTTCCCTGACTCCCCTGGTGAGCCCTGATCCTGTCCCTGCGGTGCCTGGCCTGCCCCCGGTTGCCCCTCCTAGTGGATTGTCCCTGGTTTTGTGCAGGCATGCGTAGGGTGACATCTGCCAGTGTCACCCTGTTTGAACTTTGACAATGGACTGGCCATTGGCCTTTGCTCTTTTTTCTGGACGTCGTTTTCATTCAACACATATGCTGAATAAAGCAACTTTCTTTTCTCTAGTGCTCATGCTTCAGATGTACATGTTGTTGGTGCTGCTAACCATGCCCTTGCTGCAGTGATGGTGATATCTGGTCTCATGATTATGAAGTGTTACTGTGCAGGAACCCATGTGGTCCAGGGGGAATGTGTCCTATCATGTGGTGTATCCATGTCATCCATAGCAGCATCTGAGGGTGTCATGTGTTCAGTATTTGGCAATGGGATTTCCTACTTACATTAGCAATTTCATATCTGTGGCTTCCACCCCTGCACATCTGTTGTGCCTTCCATTGTTGGATTTGTCTACTTCCCTGACCGTGTTGCCATCTCCACTGGACATGCAGGTTTGGGCATCAATGGGGAAGGACTCATCCGTGTAGTCAGTGCAACATTGCTATACAAGTGTGTTGGATCTGTGCTGATGATTCCGTTGGCACATCCATGACCAGGCTGATGTGACGGGAGCCCTCATTTGGTGCTAATTGTTGATTGTGTGACCAAGTGCTCAGCTGACATGATGGGGCCCTACTGAGGCAACATATGGCACAGCTTTCCTCACACAGGAGTGGAGTCCCCTCATGGCAGTGTGTACACGTGTGACATTGCCTGCGCCCAAGGTGTGTGTTGTATGTGCATGTCTGTGTGTTCACTTCCATTTATCTGCGCATGCTGTGATCCCTAGTGTTGTACCTGTTTGTGATGCTTGCTGACTTGAGCTATGTTCCCCCAAAGTCTTCTCCCTGTGTTCTCTGTGATGTGGGTGCATGGCACATTACTGGTCATCAGGGTGTCACCCATAGGTGTGTTTGCTGTCAGGGCTGAGTTTGTGTGCAGATGCAGATGGGTCACAGTCAGGTTTCCCCTTGGCACTTGTTGTTTGCCCCTGTCATGTGATTTTCAGTTCGTGTTATCTTTAAGTTATTGTGACACGTTGTGTGTGTGACTGCTGGCACTCCTCAGGGTCCGGGCTGCGATGTTGGTTGTTGTCTATGTGTGTTCTTTGTGGGTGACCTTGGCTTCTTCATTGGTGTGTGACTGTGGCTGGGATCCCATTGGTTGGTGTGGTATCGCCGTCATGTCCATGTACAGCGTAGTGTGCAGTGTGTCAGACATTCAGGAGTCTTGTTGAGTGGCCATGTGTGATGTGTTTCTGCACCTTGGTTCCCACCCACCACCCTGGAATAGTCATGGGTGCATGTGCAATGTCACCAGTGCATGTGTACTTCACTGCTGCACATTGTTGGAGGTCGAGGGGTGTGGTCTTGAGTGTGTGCAGATGGGAGTTGTTGCCCAGCTGGACCCCTGCCTCCATGTTGGCCTTGGCTTACTGGCCATGCTGATTGATTTGTGCTTGTGTCAGTGTGATGGTAGTTTGTTGCTCAGGACACATGACTGTGGTTCACAGTGTGAACCACATTCAGCTTTGTCATCAGAGTGGGAATTTTATGCAGCCAAGGGTCACCACATTGTGGGGGCCCTGGGGGTGGTGCTGTGGTGTGTCTGTGTCTTGCTGTGTCAGTTGTTGTTCCTACGTTCCTGTGTGACATGTGTGTTTTGTGCTCCCTCTCATCTGACAATGCCTGCTTGCCCACATAGGGGATTTGGATCCATGAGTTACCTTAGTGTGGCACTGTATGCACATCTGTATGATTGGTATTCAGCTCTCCTCATGTGTTGTGTGGTTACCTGGGGACACTGGCACCCCCCTTACCTGCTGTGTATGATGTCAGTGTTGGTCTGCCTGTTTGTGTTTGTGCATCTGCACCACTGCATTGGCATATCTTGGGTGTGCCATTGGCTGTATGTTGTTTGGTGTGTTTCCCCTGCTGTCCCTGGGACTCCTAGGTCATCGGTCAGCACAGTGATCATGGTTTGTGTGTCCCATTGCTGCCATGGTATGGTATCTGTTCACCTCACATCTGCTGTCTCCACAGGATATCTGCATTTGTGTGCCCATTGGTGCAAATATGTGGTTCTGCATTCTGATGGTCACTTCTGTCATTGTGTCATTGATGAATGTTGACGGTGTCAGCCACCATGGGTGTTGTTTGTCTGCACATGGCCAAAGGAATGTCTCATTTGCACTGCAGTATTTGGCTCACCCAATTTATGTTGCAATGGGACACATACACTACTTTGCCACAGATGAGTTTTTGGTTCTGTGACCAGGAATGATCCATGCAGTTTGGCAGTTGCAGCTCTTTCTTTGTCAACACTTACCTTTTGGTCACTGTGATGATGGGGGTGTAGACCCCATTGCCACAATGGTCAAAATGTGCTTCAGCTATGGACCCCACACTTCCCTTTTGGTCACTGTGATGATGGGGGTTTAGACCCCATTGCCACAATGGTCAAAATGTGCTTCAGCTATGGACCCCACACTTCCCTTTTGGTCACTGTGATGATGGGGGTTTAGACCCCATTGCCACAATGGTCAAAATGTGCTTCAGCTATGGACCCCACACTTCCCTTTTGGTCACTGTGATGATGGGGGTTTAGACCCCATTGCCACAATGGTCAAAATGGGCTTCAGCTATGGACCCCACACTTCCCTTTTGGTCACTGTGATGATGGGGGTTTAGACCCCATTGCCACAATGGTCAAAATGTGCTTCAGCTATGGACCCCACACTTACCTTTTGGTCACTGTGATGATGGGGGTTTAGGCCCCATTGCCACAATGGTCATGGGCTGCTTGCATTGTGGGTGCCACACACATATATGTGTGGCACATGTGCTAGGGGGTCACATTGTATGTTCAAAGTCATGTTCGGTGTTGTAGGCATTTGACACAGCCTACACACGCTTGTCATGGTGGTGGGGGGATGTCTTTATCTTGCATTCCCTAGGTTGTGGTGTGCTGGTTGTGTCATGCATTGTCCATCCTATGAGTGGGGGTGGTAGTAGTGGTAGGCATCCAGCCCCCCTGGCTAAGGGTGGTAGTAGTGGTAGGCATCCAGCCCCCTGGCTAAGGGTGGTAGTAGTGGTAGGCATCCAGCCCCCCTGGCTAAGGGTGGTAGTAGTGGTAGGCATCCAGCCCCCCTGGCTAAGGGTGGTAGTAGTGGTAGGCATCCTGCCCCCCCTGGGTGAGGGTGGTAGTAGTGGTAGGCATCCAGCCCCCCCTGGCTAAGGGTGGTAGTAGTGGTAGGCATCCAGCCCCCCCTGGCTAAGGGTGGTAGTAGTGGTAGGCATCCAGCCCCCCCTGGGTAAGGGTGGTAGTAGTGGTAGGCATCCAGCCCCCCCTGGGTAGGGGTGGTGGTGCACATCCAGGCCCCTGTGTGCATATGTGGCATTGGTGATGGGCATCCCGCCCCTATGGTGCTGCTGTTGCTGGTGTAAGTATATTCTGCATCCCCGTGTGTGTGTGTGATGTGTCGTGTACGTGTTGTATGTGTTTTGTGGTTGGTGTCTGGCTTACCTTCTGCGCCGTACACGTCCGTGCCTGTTCCGGTAGTAAATGTAGAATATTGGTATGATCGGGACGAAGGGATTCATGGTTGGTTCGTGTCGTTCGTCCTTCTCGTTGCTTGGCGTCGTCCTCGTCGCTTCGCCTCGTCCTCGTTGCTTCGCGTCGTCCTCGTCGGTGCCGTGTTCGTCTCGGAGCCGTGGATCGTGTTGTGGCGCGAATCGGAGCTTATGTGCGCCTCTCCCGGATGCTTTGACGTGCCGTGCGTAGCGACGGGTTCGGAGCGTACGGAAAGCGCATCGTACTTGTCCGGCCGGACGGGGCTGCATTTTCCCTTCCGTGCGACTCGATTCGGCGTTTCCGGATTCGCCTCGGTCGGAGTACAGGACCTGGTTTGGGTGAGTACGGCTCGGCCGGATTTTTTGCTGTTGTGCGCATCGTACTTGCTCGTTCGGTGTACTGTACGGATCGGTCGGGAAACAGGCTTTCGCATGGCTTTTTTCCCGACCGAATGGTATTGGGTGCGCCTCCGACCGAGATCGGAATCGGCCCCTAAATTTGCATACCAGATTAAAAAGCTTATTGCATTAGCCTACGTGCCAGTAACTGATGTTGCTGAACATTACAACCTTTTGCTAGAAAGTACTTTTTACCAACAACATGAGCAAAAATTAAGTCCCCTCCTAGACTACTTCGAAGACAACTGGGTGGGAAGACTTCATAGATCAGGCCATAGGAGACAACCCAAATTTCAAATTCCCTGGTGGAATGTTTATCTTTCTACACTTAACCAACAAGCCAAAACCAATAAAGCTGTTGAAGGATGGCATAATGCCTTCCAATCAACAACAGGACGAGGCACACCTACACTACACAAACTAATAACCTCCTTACAAAAATAACAGAGCCATCAGGCACTCAGAATAGAGCAATCTGTGACACAACTAAAACCTAAACTATATAAACAAACTAAGCAAATGTACCAATACCTTCAACAGCAAGTTAAACTAGACCCTACTACAAGAGGCCTAGAATACTTAGGAATGATAGCAAAAAGCCTACTGTAAAATCTCCAAACAAACTAAATGCATAATACTTATCATTCATTTTACAGCAACATAAACAAAACATTTTTATTTCCTCACAAAAGTAATTAATATGTCTAATATATTTTTATTAATACATAATCAAATATATAGACACATTAATTAAGTCTGCGAGTAAATAAAAAAACAACAATAAAATATGACATTATTTCCCTCCCACAATTAAAAATAATTAAAAAACTTACTGTTTCCGTTGTTGTAGACTCAAAATTCCACATCTTCTACATTAATCCATGTAGTTGATAATTCCAAATCCATAAAAAGTTTCCCAAAAAAAAATGAAACAATACAACTGTACCAAAAATAAATCCTCCGTAGATAAATCCATAATCCGGAAACCATCAAAAAACCCGGAAAATTGTTTAAAAAAAGAAACGCTCCATGAAACCCGAAAAATTAAGAAAGTGTAAATAATTATTAGTTACTAAAACTAATATACACTTCCTTAATAAAAAAAACGCTTTATTCCGGCACCGGCAACTTTTTTCAAGTAAAACCTACAAAACAAAAACACAAACATTCCCACCCACACAAAAGTACACATTATATACCTATTAACATTATTACCAACATTATAAACACAATAGAAACACATATACCACTCTACATTAACATTTCTAACTAGGCCTCTATACCATAAAACTAGATAAACAGTCGATACCTAACTAAAGCATAAAAGAAGTCCTAACATCACAAACCTAACTCAGAACACACTAAATACATTACAACTACCTTCAAAATACATTAAAAACATAGTTAAAATAGCGAAAATTTATCTTACCTTGCTGGACGTGAAGCAGTTCCCAACCGCGAGCTGTTCCCCTTCCAAATGACCCAAAACAACAGCGAGCGGTTACAAAATACAATACCCAAACAAATATGGCAGCTTTAAACATATTAAATAAAACCAATTTATTTTTAAAAATGTGATAATGACTTACAGTTTTTTTTATTCTATTTATTTAAATACTACAAATTGCTAATGTTTTTTTAAATGCATTATATTATTTGTAAACATTGTAAAATTATAATAATAAATATTATAACACATATAATATTTAATATAATTCCATAAAATCACAAATTACAATAAACAATATATTAAAAATTGTACTAATTTTTATGTATTAAAAAATGTATACTTTCTTTAAAAAATGTACAATTTGAAAACGATGTAATAATTATTAATATTAATATCTCATATATATTAATAATTAAAATGTATAATCTTTTTGTATATCAATAAAACGATGCTTATTTTTCTCAACTGTATTAAAAAATGTTGAAACTTTCATTCTATTGAAATATTACCAATATATGTAACAAACTTTAAAATGTTAATAATACCAAACAATGATTTACAATTGTTTAATAAGTATATTATTGTTCAAAATGTATCCAAATATTTGTAACAAGACAGTATCTAATATTACCAAATTATATATAAATATGTAAATAAATGTATTAATGTAATACAATAAAATTGTTTCATTAATGCACCAAAAACTACCAATAAACAAACTGTTTTATTGTTTCACAAATAAATATTATTTCTTATATTTATATATTTTTTTATATGTAATACATTTTCTTTACATTTACATACTACATTTTTGGGAAATAAATGTTAAAGAAATAAAAATGTCTAATTTATTGTCTACCATCTCATGTGTAATAAATTCAATTTTTCATAATAAATATATTCATAGTAATTATACTGTATTAAATAATAAGTTATAATATAATATATATACCAAATGTATTATCTTTCTACACAACTATATTTTATTCATATGTTTATTCTACTTTAAACTGCTTTAATATTATTACAATTTTTCTTAAGTTAAATTTTTGCTAATTTTCTTTTCCAACTCCACTTTAAATAAATACAATATACATACTATGTAGGAAAAAAGAGAGATGTTGGCGCATCTCTCATGACGAAAAGGACAAAGATTCATTCCTTACCATTCTGTCCAGCTACCATAAAAACTTAAAAGCTGCACGAAAAACCCACATAGCTTTACAACTAGCCCAGGCTGGAAATGCCCCCAAAATTCTACATCATATTCTCCAGTCCTTTATCAAACCTAAGGCCTGTGAAAACTCTGATGCACCCACACAAACGTTATGTGACAACATTGCTCTATATTTCTCTAAAAAAATAGAGCATATTTATGAAAAAATCATCTCCCCAGGACCTCAGCCCCTGACCCCACTTATATTTGACCAATCTTCACAGACAACCCCGCAGCTGTTAGAATGTTTCCCTATATTGTCATCAATAGAGGTTAAGTCACTGATTTCTAAGGTGAAATCAGGATCCCCTTCAGATCTTATTCCGGCCAAAGTGGTCACCTCTCTTGCCGATCAATTGTCCCCCTCGATCGAATCTCTTCTTAATCTCTCTCTGAGAGAGGGCCATGTTCCATTAGAATGGAAAGCGGCACAGGTTAGGCTATTCGAAAGAACTCAAAAATCCCTCTGACGGATCTTACCAACCTCCGCCCTATCTCTCTTCTCCCGTTTCTGAGCAAACTCCTGGAGAAATATGTTAACACCCATCTCTCCAACCATGTCGAACTTACTGGGTGCTTAGATTCCTCCCAGTCCGGCTTTAGACCCAAACACAGCACCGAATCGGCCCTGCTAGCAGTCACAGATAACATCAGGATGACACTAGACAAGGGACACTCTACGATACTGGTGCTGCTGGATCTATCTGCCGCGTTCGACACGGTGTCACACCGGATATTGCTCAGAAGACTGGAGGAGATCGGATTAAGGGACTCTGCTCTACAATGGATGACGAGCTTTCTATCTGCTCGCTCCCAAACTGTCAACTTAGGCCCCTATCGCTTCGCACCTATGGAACTGTCCAAGGGAGTACCTCAGGGCTCTTGTTTGAGCCCTACATTGTTTAATATATATGTTGCTCCCCTTGCCAATCTCCTACGGATACATGGGTTTATTCCCATATCCTATGCGGACGATACGCAGCTTCTTTTCCCATTTGACAAATTTGATCCATCTGTACAGTTGGCCTTCTCTTCTGGGATGAGAGCCATCTCACACTGGATGAAGAGCAACTTCCTCCAGTGTAATGTGGGGAAAACAGAGATTCTGCTCTTTGGAGAGGCCCCCTCCTTGTGGACACCAGAGTGGTGGCCGACCGATTTGGGTGCCTATCCTGCCCCCAAATCCACTGTGAAGAACTTGGGCGTTCGTCTGGACCAAGCCCTCACAATGAAGGAACACACTGCGCAGACAGTGGGTTCCTGCTTCCCACAATGAGCCTGCTCCGTCGAGTCTTTCCTTTGCTCCCTGACTCAATTCGGAAAACTATAATACAGGCCCTTGTATTAAGCCGCTTGGACTACTGTAATGGGCTGTTGATCTCTGCCAATGAGGCTTCGCTCAGCAGACTACAAGTAGTCCAGAATACGGCAGCGATTGGTCCTCAATGCCCCCCCAGGACTCACTCCCGCCCTCTGCTTCTGCAACTTCATTGGCTTCCTGTCCGTCAACGGATAAGATTTAAAGTCTGTTGCATAATACACAAGGCACTGTTCGATCTGGGCCCTTCTTACCTCTCAGAGAAATTTACTCCGTATTTACCTTCGAGATCTTTGCGCTCAGGTTCCAAACATCTTCTGGTGGTACCTCGAGTCAGAAAGGCTAGACTGGGAGGTAAGGCCCTCTCACATCTTGGTCCGCGTTACTGGAATGAACTTTCATTACTCCTGAGACAATGTACAGACTATTTGCATTTCAGGAAGCTGCTTAAGACCACCCTTTTCTGCCTTTGACTCTTTTGTCTTTGTCTCTGATTTAATTAAATCCGCATTCCATCCATTCCGCCCGCCCAAAGCACAGAGATACCCCTTCGGGGGTCGATTCAGGCGCTATACAAATAAATAAATAAATAAATACTAAACACTAAACTTAATTAACTTACTATTCCCACTTCAGTCAGTATTAATTTGAGGTAAATGCTGGACACTTAACTTAATTAATTTACTATTGCCACTCCAGTCAGTATAACATTGGAATAGGTGCTGGACACCAAACTTAATTAATTTACTATTCCCACTCCAGTCAGTATTAAATTAGGGTAGGTGCTGGACACTAAGCTTAATTAATTTACTTTTCCCACTCCAGTCAGTATTAAATTAGGTTAGGTGCTGGACACTAAACTTAATTAATTTACTATTCCCACTCCAGTCAGTATTAAATTGTGGTAGGTGCTAGACACTAAACTTAATTAATGTACTATTCCCACTCCAGTCAGTATTAAATTGGGGTAGGTGCTGGACACTAAACTTAATTAATTTACTATTCCCACTACAGTCAGTATTAAATTGGGGTAGGTGATGGACATTAAACTTAATTAATTTACTATTCCCACTCCAGTCAGTATTAAATTGGGGTAGGTGCTGGACACTAAACTTAATTAATTTACTATTCCCACTACAGTCAATATTAAATTGGGGTAGGTGCTAGACACTAAGCTTAATTAATTTACTATTCCCACTCCAGTCAGTATTAAATTGGGGTAGGTGCTGGACACTAAACTTAATTAATGTACTATTCCCACTACAGTCAATATTAAATTGGGGTAGGTGCTAGACACTAAACTTAATTAATTTACTATTTCCACTCCAGTCAGTATTAAATTGGGTTAGGTGCTGGACACTAAACCTAATTAATTTACTATTCCTTCTCCAATTGGTATTAGATTAGGGTAGGTGCTGGACACTAAACTTATTTAATTTACTATTCCCACTCCAGTCAGTATTAAACTGGGGTAGGTGCTGGACACTAAACTTAATTAATTTACTATTCCCACTCCAGTCAGTATTAAATTGGGGTAGGTGCTGGACACTAAACTCAATTAATTTACTATTCCCACTCCAGTCAGTATTAAATTAGAATAGATGCTGAACACTAAACTTAATTAATTTACTATGCCCACTCCAGTCAGTATTAAATTGGGGTAGGTGCTGGACACTAAACTTAATTAATTTACTATTCCCACTGCACTCACTATTAAATTGGGGTAGGTGCTGGACACTAAACTCAATTAATTTACTATTCCCACTCCAGTCAGTATTAAATTAGAATAGGTGCTGGACACTAAACTTAATTAATTTACTATTCCCACACCACTCAGTATTAAATTAGGGTAGGTGCTGGACACTAAACTTAATTAATTTACCATTCCCATTCCAGTCAGTATTAAATTGGGGTAGGTGCTGGACACTAAACTTAATTAATTTACTATTCCCACTCCAGTCAGTATTAAATTGGGGTAGGTGATGGACATTAAACTTAATTAATTTACTATTCCCACTCCAGTCAGTATTAAATTGGGGTAGGTGCTGGACACTAAACTTAATTAATTTACTATTCCCACTACAGTCAGTATTAAATTGGGGTAGGTGCTGGACACTAAACATAATTAATTTACTATTTCCACTCCAGTCAGTATTAAATTGGGTTAGGTGCTGGACACTAAACCTAATTAATTTACTATTCCTACTCCAATTAGTATTAAATTAGGGTAGGTGCTGGACACTAAACTTAATTAATTTACTATTCCCACTCCAGTCAGTATTAAATTGGGATAGGTGCTGGACACTAAACTTAATTAATTTACTATTCCCACTCCACTCAGTATTAAATTGGGGTAGGTGCTGGACACTAAACTCAATTAATTTACTATTCCCACTCCAGTCAGTATTAAATTAGAATAGGTGCTGGACACTCAACTTAATTAATTTACTATGCCCACTGAAGTCAGTATTAAATTGGGGTAGGTGCTGGACACTAAACTTTATTAATTTACTATTCCTACTCCAATTAGTATTAAATTAGGGTAGGTGCTGGACACTAAACTTAATTAATTTACCATTCCCATTCCAGTCAGTATTAAATTGGGGTAGGTGCTGGACACTAAACTCAATTAATTTACTATTCCCACTCCAGTCACTATAAAATTAGGGTAGGTGCTGGACACTAAACTTAATTAATTTACTATTCCCACTCCTGTCAGTATTAAATTGTGGTAGGTGCTGGACAATAAACTTAATTAATTTACTATTCCCACTCCAGTCTGTATTAAATTAGTGTAGGTGCTGCACACTAAACTTAATTAATGTACTATTCCCACTCCAGTCACTCTAAAATTGGGGTAGGTGCTGGACACAAAACTTAATTAATTTACTATTCCCACTCCAGTCAGTATTAAATTGGAGTAGGTGCTGGACACTAAACCCTATTAATTTACTATTCCCACTCCAGTCACTATTAAATTAGAGTAGGTGTTGGACACTAAACTTAATTATTTTACTATTCCCACTCCAAACACTATTAAATTAGGAAACATACTGGACAGTAAACGTATGTTACATTTTAATTTTTAATTTAAAACCACTAACCGTATTTAACAACTAGAAAATGTACATCACAATACTAAGTAATATTTTTGAAAACTTAATTATTATATTTTCAATTTTTAACCCCAATTTATCTTTTTAAAAATTTAAATTTACATTATTTTTAAACACTCCCCACCATTATCCCCTATAAACACAAAACTACTCTCAAAATAAAAATAATCTAAAAATAGAAATTAATTTTAAATGTTGAAATTTATATTTTAAACTGTTATTTTAATTGTTTTACAATTTTTTTTTTTTTTTTTTTAAAACACTCCCACCCTTCTCCCCTATTAACCCTACATCCTGCTCCTAAAAATATATTTCAAATTTCGTATTTTAAATTGGAAATTAAATTTTATAATTTAACAATCTTTATTACTTTTTTAAACATAATTTTAAAACACTCCCCACCCTTATCCCCTATAAACCCAATATCCCACTACTAAAAATATATTTCAAAATTTGAAATTTAAATTTGAATTTTAAATTTATAATTTAACACTTTTTATTAAATTTTTACACATATTTTTAAAACACTCCCCACCCTTATCCCCTAGAAACCCAACATCCCGCTACTAAAAATATATTTCAAAATTCAAATTTTAAAATAGAAAATATAAATTATAATTAAAATTTCTTCTATTGAATTTTTAAAAATTATTTTAAAACACTCCCCACCCTCATCGCCTATAAACCAAACATCCCACTCCTCAAAAATATATTTCAAAATTCGAAATTTAAATGTGAATTTAATTTTATAATTTTTAATTTTTTATTATATTTTTAAACATTAGTTTAAAACACACCCACCCTTATCCCCTATAAACCCAACATCCCGCTCCTAAAAATATATATCAAAATTCGAAATTTAATTTACAATTAAAAATTTATAATTTATCAATTTATATAATATTTTTAAACATTTTTTTAATACACTCCCCACCCTTATCCCCTATAAACTCAACATCCCGCTCCTAAATAATATAATACAATTTTTTTTTTTACTATATTTAAATAATATACTACTACAAACAAAGTCTAAAAAAAACACAAATATAAAACTTTAACGATATTTTTACATAACGATATTTTAACACGCGATATTACATACTTCGATATTTTTGAGAAGACTTAAAAACGATATTTTTAGCATCGATATACAGAACATCGATATTTAATACAATCGATATATTTAACTCGATATTTCTGTATTTCGATATTTAAAACTCGATATTTAGACTACTTACCTTTTTTCGGACCTGTTGTTGGTGGTTTTATGACTCTGGGCACTTTATCACTGCTGATCAGTGCTAAAGTGCATGTGCTCTCTCTGATCAACTTGGTAAGATTGGTCTACACCTGTTTGGCATATTTAATTTACCTATAAGTTCCTTGTACTGTGGTATCCCATATACCCAGGGCCAGTAAGTTAAATGCTACTGGTGGGCTTGCAGTGCTGCTTGAGCCACCCACCGAAGAAGCCTTTCAAACCTGTCTCAGACCTCTGCCACTGCAGGGCCTGCACGTGCACTTTACTGCCGCAGTGACGTGGCATATAAAGTGGTTGCCAAATCTGCAACTCCCTTTTACTACATATCAGTCACCCCTAAGGTAGGCCCTAGCTAGCCCTATGGACAGGGTGCGGTATAGGTAAAAGGTAGGACAAACAGCCTATTTGGTTTCTCACTGCTGTGAGGCTGTCCTCTCATCAGGATGCATTGGGGATTCCCTGATATGTGCTTCTGTGGTAATTTATGATCTGAGAGGGGTAGCGTGACCATGTTTGGTATGTTTGGAATAGTAGTGATAAATCCTGCTTATTGGTGAAAGCAGATTTATTATTACTATTTTAGAAATGCCACTTTTAGAAGTAGGCATTTCTGTGTGCTGACGTGTCTTTGTGCTCTACCTGGATGTGTATTGACCGTCTGGTTCTGACTGACAGGGGAGAGGGGATGTGCATTCACTACAGTCAGTCCCTGGGGGGTTTGAGGTGTGTCCTGCCCTGCCTGGGTGACTCAGCGCTAGGCTGACTAGACCTAGGCTGAATTTAGAGCAGCGGAAGGAGTTTTCCCTTGCACCTGAATAGGCCTGGTCTGCATTTGGAGTAGTGGGAGGAGTAGCGCCTGCACCTGAATAGGACTGTGCCTGCCTTCCACAATGCTGGCTCCGCCACCCCTGTGGTGTGTCTGGGGCCAAGGCTTACACTATGAATGGGGGATTTTGTGCACTTGTAATTGTATTTTAAGTGCCCCCAGAACAAAGACATTTGGACTATGAGTAAAGGAATTGTGATCACATGTAAGGGAAGACACTGCATGTACTGTATCCAGAGGACTGCTGTGTGCCAGGGGGAACCACCATTTGGGACTATCTGCTTGTAAGACTGACTTGCTGGGTGACTTAAGGGACTGCCACTCTGCTGGGTGAACCTGTGTGCTGGCCTGCCTGTGCCCTGTTCTCTTCCCCCAGTGATCTCTTAAGGCTTGGTGGCCTGCCCTGCGGGTGGAAGAAATTAGCATTGGGCGAGCGATTTATTTTTACAACAAGCGTGTGGTGAGCGCTTCACTACAAAAACCTGGAAGGAGCACTTTTGGCTCTGCTCCCTGATCAGCGCTCTTTAAGAGCGCTGTTGTCGTGGTTTTAAAAGAGTTGCAGTGCTGGTTGCCTTTCCAGCACTGTGCGGTGTGTACACATTAAAATACAGCAGGGGGCTCTGCTGAAGTTGCCCCGTGTGGTGACGACATGACAGAAGCGCATGTTGGGGGGTGGATTGTTGCCAGAGCCCGAGACGTGGGCTTACTCTCTAACGTGTGGCAGGAGACACTGCAGATCCAATGCTGGGTTGGGAGCCTACCCCGCGTTATTTTGCCAGAAGGAGGGCTGCTCTCTACTCTCAACGAAGCTGGGAGAAGTCGCGGCTCGCTGCCGCCCAGCAGGAAGCCCCCGCAGCCGTCGGAAGCCAGGCAGAAGTAACCAGCTGCATGGCTGAGCCTGGTTATGGGCGGGGCCAAGCGGGACTGCGTTCCCGACAGCAATTGGAGGAGAGGAGGATGGAGACGGTGCCCCGTGTCTACCCGGTCCTGAAGGGCCGGATCGGAGCACCTCCATTGGCTGCCTCCCAACAGGAGCACTGGGGCACTGGTCGTCGGTTGTAGTGGACGGCTGCAACCTAACTTGTTCAGACCCCAGGGAGTGGTGAGTGGGGTTGAGCTTCTCGGTAGTAAGCCCTTGGGCTGCGCACTCACAGGGCCAGTCTTTTGGGTGAAGGGAGGTCCCCGGACAATGTGGGCAGAGCAGGTGCCTCCCCTACCTGTGGTGATCACTTACCTGGGGGCATTGTTGTTTTGGGCATCTTGGGGTAAACCTCAAAGGAGGCCCCTGCTTCTCATCTGAAAAGAGGAGTAGTATGGGAGATCCCTGAGTGGGAAGAAACCATCCAGAGTTATCGCATTTCATGGTGTAGGTGGGCATGTACCCCAAGGAGCCTACGAGGAGGTGCCACTCTTACGGTTGTTCTGACATATGATAGTGTGCACACTGGTAATTCGTATGTCTTGTGCCATGATGTAATGTTGCCTATTGAAGGGCTATTCACAGTGGTGATGTGTTTGTAATGTGTGCACTTTACAGGTTTTTACTATAGTGCACTGCTGATGACGTGTATGCATATTGTGTTATGCTAAAGGTAATCCAGCCAGTAGTTACTGGTGACCCTAACTGTGATGTTTATGACAGTGGCCCGATTGGCCTAGTGATTTATGTAATCCATGAGAAGTCATGACAAGTGCCTAGTGGAATAGTTGTATATTTGATTGTGATCTAATGTGTTTTTATGGATAATACAAAGGATATTTTCAAATAACCTTGTGTGGAGTCTCTTTTGTGATGTGCCTAGTGTGTCACTGCTGTGTGAGTGTGTTGCGCAAACGCTTTACACATTGCCTCTGGGATAAGCCTGCCTACTCTGCCAAGCTACCAAGGGGGTGAGCAGGGGCTATCTTCAGTGTGTAACTCCCTTGCCCTGACTAGAGTGGTGGGTTCTGCCTGCCTTAGGTGCATACCGTAGCCAACCAGAAACCCCATTTTGTACTGTATAGTTTTTGAAGAAGCAAAATGTGAGAATAGTAATGCTTTTCTAATGTTGAAAATGGCCAGACGTTAATGGAGCACTTGCTGATGTTTCCCAGAAAAATTAAGAGAGCAAAAGAATGGTGCTGGTTCGTAGGATCTTCCATTTTGTGCCTGCACTTCTGACACCTTTCCCCACTGTCAACGTCTACTTGTCCCAGAGGCCATACTCTTTTTCCCTGCCTGCATGATCATGACTCTGTGTCTGTTTCTCCCTGTACAAGTGTGCTTATATATGCCTGTCTTGGTGCCTATCATTTCTTGTTTATTTCTGTTTGCTTTGTGACAGTGTTAGTGCAGCTTAGCCCAGTGTAGTGTCAAGTATATACTGGTGTCAGTGGGTTGGAGACAGCAGTGCAGATGTATCTAGTGCAAGGGCCAGTGTGGGTGTGTTTAATCACACAGAAATAGATTGAGCATACACGTATGGGTTTCCTTTTTGTGAAAAGAGAAAGTGCATAGTTCTGAGTAAATTATTGCGAAGATTGGTTTCTTTATTCTTCTTCAGAAATCACAATAAATTGATAGCCAATCCGTCTTTAATCTAGCGACCACTCAGGTCTATGCACCCCACAGATAAATGCATGAGCCTATTTGCCAGCTCAAGACAAGAGGTATCAAAATAAAGCATATCCCAGAAGCAAATTGACTCACATTAAATGGGTGATATATTTCCCCATTTAACAATGATACCTAAAGGTAGAACAAAGACCAGTAAATTAAAATGTATCATTAAAGCCCTAATAAATCCAGGTTTAATAATTCCTCTTTACGTGGAAACAAGGAAATAATAAATGCAAACATTACAATATTTAATGAGATCTCAAAATATGCGCAGCCCACACTCAAAATCCAAACTCAACAGTGTGTTATTACATTATCAGTAGACATGCAGTGCTAATTGTCCGAAGACTCTTTGGCTATGAGGCATCGAAGCACAACACCCTCATGACCCACATAAAGTGAGTATCTCATCAAGACCAGGTCACAATCACTTAGTTCCTCAACTAATACAAAGACACGTTTCAGGGCTCTATTTTCAAGGGAGAATCCAAAAAAGCCACTGGGAGCCAAACTAAAACTAAGAACACAAAGTCTTCTCACCACAACCGAATACATAGTAGATATATTGTTGCTGACCAGTTAGTATAGAAAAATTATGATCTGTAGTTGATCGTAAGTTGGGTTTCACCTAGAGTGAGTAAAACTGACAGTGGGTATGAAATATATATTTAGAAATAACCTAGATTGTGGATACTAAAATCTGGGTGTCAATGTGACTTAAGTAATAACCATATGGCCATGGTAAGTGTAGCACCCGTTGAGCCTTGAGTATCGGTCAAGAGATCAGGCGGAGACCTTGATAAGTTTCTGCCTGTGAGATAAAAACATATGATTGTCTCCTCCAAATGTATATAATCAAGTGACGATCACCATTGTAAGTATGGCATCTAAATTAGAGATTAGGTAACAGAGTGTCAACCCTCCAAAGGCTAAAAAATAAACAATATTAGCGAAGAAACTCCAACCTCGTCGTAAAAGGAAAAAAGTTTTCCCTTTTAAAGTAACCCTCACCCACCAGGGTTACCCCTTGGTGGCATGCTTCATCATAGGGTCCATCCCTGATCTGCTAAGCAGAGGGGCATGCTGCGACCTGTGACTACAAGGGAGCACTGAGTTAGTAATGTTCCTATACACCTATGCTGATTGAGATAATTAATGGAGTGGGTTAAGTAATACACACAAAGAAAAAACTTTTAAAATACCTAGCGAGTGGAAGAAAAATATTCTTTTCGCTTCCCTGGCTGATATGATTTAAAAATGGGGATGTTGAGATATGACCCTTAGTTTCCCTACTCTGGTCGAAAAGTTTCAAGCCCTACCCCAAGGCTTTTCTTCAGGACCATAAGGGAATTATGCCACTCCTATACTTATTTCATTACTAGCTAAATAGCAAAGGTAATGACATACAATATGTAATAGGAAATAGTAATATATACAGTACCATATAAGTCTGTTCTCAAAATGCCAAATTGATATACAAGACCCTAATAGGCCTCATGAGTTCAATACGGGGAAGAAGGAACGCCTGTAGTCAGACCTTCGTCAAGGCTACTCCCTCACTGGGGATGGAACCCGTTTGCCTGGAACTCTGCAGAGTAGGAAAACTAAGGGTCATATACCCTGGTGTTTTCCCAACATCCCCAACACCAAGCATGCCCAACCGGGCAACGAACAATCTTAAAGAACATTCTTAAAAAACAGGTTGGTCACTGAAACAATGATTTTCATATGAATGGTGTGGAGGAAAGAAAGTATGTTTCAGTATAAGGTAAAAGGTAAAC
Organism: Calotriton arnoldi; assembly: GCA_963921515.1. Taxonomy (NCBI): domain Eukaryota; kingdom Metazoa; phylum Chordata; class Amphibia; order Caudata; family Salamandridae; genus Calotriton; species Calotriton arnoldi. The sequence goes on along the minus strand of CAWUFW010015830.1, from coordinate 313,658 downwards.
ATGAACCCCTTCAGAACCAGCATTTCTTTTTGGCGTCGCTATATAGACGACATTCTGTTAATCTGGACAGGGAACAATGAGACCCTACTACAGTTTGTGGAATGGCTACATAATTGTCAACCTCATTTGAAGTTTACTGCCGACCCAAAAGAGAACCATCTCCTTTTTCTAGACCTGTCACAACAGGTGGAAGAAAATAAAATAGGCACAGCCCTATTCAGGAAGCCTACAGAGCGTAACACTCTGCTACTATATTCTAGCTTCCACAAACGAAGACTACGCGATGGCCTGCCCTTCGGACAATTCCTCCAGATCGGCCGCAATTGTAAATGGAGAAAGGATTTCTTCCGCGAAGCGGCAGTACTCACCGAAAAACTCATTGCGCGTGGGTACCCCAAGAAATTGGTTACCAGAGCCCGTAAACGACCAAGGTACAACCACAGGGACACCTTGCTCACACCTTTTCTACATAGACAGACAACTCAAATGATAAAGGATCGGATCATTCAGCATCGAAGCCGCATCAGATGTGGTTTACTCAACTCCCCCTTAGTACTTCACTTTCAAGAACAAGGTCACAAGGAGACTGAATTTACCTGGCTGGTCATCGATCAACCCACCCTACCACTCAGGGGAGGTAACATGCAGAAACTTCTCAACAAGTCTGAATGTCGATGGATAGCTCGATGCAACACTATTAAACATGGCTTAAACACCCTAGATGAGTGGAATAACACCTCAATATGAGAATTCCCTCTCCACCTACAATTTATGTCACTTGATATGATGTTCATGTTTACCTTTTACCTTATACTGAAACATACTTTCTTTCCTCCACACCATTCATATGAAAATCATTGTTTCAGTGACCATCCTGTTTTTTAAGAATGTTTTTTAAGATTGTTCGTTACAACTGCAACATTCTTTAACTGTGCACACCGTTCCTATGAGACTCACTAGATTAGTGACCTACCTGATACTTTTAACATTGTTCCTTATAACTACAGCATTCCTTAACTGTGCACCCCTACTCGTCATATATTGACACTATGACTGAACTCTATAATCATGTACCCCCTTTCTGTAACTTTCAGGGGTTCTCTCTTTAAACTGTCACCAGAGTGTGTATATATATTCATAAAGCTTTGGTCATTGTCTGATTATGTAATTACCACGGATGTGCCTCGTGCATACCCTTAACATGTTAATACGTTTTTGTTATCCTCAATCATTCAGTGCTCTCATATTCTACATTTACTGTTAAGACGAATAATGTCTTCTGTTTTTAAATTTGCCTTTGTTACTTGTTGTGAAAAGCGAACTACAAATGACCGCGATTACTAAGTTTTCGTCTTCCCTTTTCATTCTCATACCTACTTCCTTTCCTCACTAGTCACCGGTCTAGTTGTTCTGAACGTGGTTACGCTCACGCGCTCCACGTGACCTCACCGGCTTTCTTTTTCTATCCCGCCGTCCCTGGCCATTAAGTACATGCCGGACTCACGCCGACTTGACATACTCCAGGCCCGTCGGATTCACTCCCCGAGAGAGGTGCCTACCGCGAACTTCGGACTGAGCCCGCTGCCTCCCCAGCTAGTAAGTTTCCACGCCGCGCAGTTGCCCGGTTGGGCTCACGCTTGGTGCACCATTGTGCCCATGTTTTGTAATCCCTTATACAGCTGACTGCGCAATTACCTAGATGGGCTCACGCTTGGTGAACCCCGGTACCTATGCTCATACCTGTTTTTGTAATCCCTCATTCAGATGACTGCACAATCGACCGGATGGGCGCATGTTTGGTGCACCATTGTGCCCACGCTCATGTTTGTTTTTTTATAATCCTCCATTCAGGTGACTGCGCCTCGCCGCTCCTGAACTCAACTTTACTGCTCATCGAAGCAGTATACACCAGACCTTCGCTGGCTCCCCATTCCAACTGGTCCTTAAATGCCAGCTAATTCTTCAGTATCCACATCTCCACCACCCTGAATTGTGAGTTTTTACGCCGCCTCACCCACTTTAATTCTGTCATATCCGACATACCGCCGCGCTCACGCGGTTGTCTCGCTCCACACTAATCCAGATGGATGCGTCCTGACCTAACCTGACGACAGCGTGCTCTTGCACCACAGCCAATTCACCAGACCCGCTCTGGTTCCCTCCACTGGATTCGCTCCTTGCTGATTGCAATTCACCACCATCCTTGTAAGTCCCACTGCCCTTTCCTCTGCCTAGTGAGGCTCCTCCTAGTGCTTCCTCAACGCCCACATGTATTCTTGCATTGACCTCCAGCATGTCAGTCACCTTCCTGCGCTTTTTAAACCACCAGCGGGGGTCGCACATCCTATGTCCTGCCACCTTTCTCTCTGAGCCTAGACACGCGGTATTCTTCCACTTAACAACTCTTGTGTGCCACGCTCTAACTGTCATTGATCTCTTCCTTGGGCTCATTTCAAATCCTCTTGTAACCTTTCCTTTTCTCTTGGTCCACCATTGAGTGTCTTTATTCTCACCAACAGCATCGCAGCACTGTCGTGTAATTAATTGTAACCTGGTCCTGATGATGGCCTAACATCCCTACAGGCCGAAACGCCGGTGACTCTCACAACGAAATTTACGGCACCAATCTTTCGAGGATACCCATCTAAATCTTTCTGTATTTACTTACATTCATTGTTTGGGTATCTCTACGCAGAAATATTGTATACTATTTGTTTTAGTTTTTGCGCCCCTCCCTGTTGCTGTACATACTTCCTCACGTGTCACTTGCATCGTTCACTATTTCACAAGCACTTGTACACAGTATCACACAGGTTACGTGCCATTGAATGTAACGCAGTGCTTTTTCATGTCTTTCAAAATATATGAAGTAATATATACAACAAATTCACGTTGTCATTCTGAATCATTTGTCTCCCTGTTCACCCCTTGTGCTCCTAGCAAATAATTGTGCTCCTGATAAAATTGACTTTTAATTTACACTGTATGGAAATGTAAAGCATTACTAATAAATACCATGGGAGCAAGTATGTATTTTTGTGGAAGTAAAGAACTGTAGAATAAAATTGGTGTAGGTTAAAAGGTCAGGTGACAGGTGCCGAAGGCACACCAAAGGCAAGCCCATCTGCACACATCTGCACCTTGACTGCACCCAGCGCCAGGAACCCTGTCCCTCAGACCACCCACAGTTACTCTGCCACCGAACTCTGAGCCCTGGACACCTCAACATCTGCTGCCTCACTTCTACTTGCTCAATGGCAGGGCTGTTCATCTGCCACCACTGTCTCTTCACCTGCAACTCAGGACCTCCCGCCTTCACATATACCCGAGCCACTTCCACTTTGCCAACCACAAACACCCCAGAACATTTTTTATGCCTCCTGCACAACGCCCAATGTCTCTTCAAATACACCATCAAAGTCTGGGACACCATGGCCACCCTCTCCCCTGACGCGATTGTCATCACAGAAACCTGGCTCAACCCCTCCTGTGGCCCGACATCACCAACGCAATGCCCAAAGGCTACAAGACTGCACACCAAAACTGCACCAACAAACACGGCAGAGGCATCGGCATCATCCACAAAGAAACAATACGATGTACCACCACCGAGGACGTCTCCACACCGACCATGGAACACCACAATTTCCAAATCCACACTGATGACAGAACGATCATCAGAGGCACCCTCACCTACAGATGCCCAGGACCACACACCAGTTTCTGCGATGCCAACACCAACTTCATCGCCCCACTAGCCATCAAGTCCAAGCACCCACCTCAACATCCACCTGGATGACCCCATGGACACTTACTCTGCCAACCCTTCTCGAACGTATGAGCAACATCGGCCTGACCCAGCTAGTCACCAACCCCACACACACAGAGCAGGACACACATTGGACCCGATTTTCATGGCCTGCAACACAAGGAAATACAGCCATGTCATATAACTCACCTGAACCGACCATTCCATTGTTCACTTCACCATCCCAGGATCACCCTGCACCGCCAAAAGCCTCCCAACGGCCACTTCTGTGGATTCAAATGCCACAGCAAAGTCCTGATTGGCTGGCCGCTCCTTCACAGAAAAGTTGTGGATGACATTTTATGTGTCATGGAATGGCCCCCAGGGCTGAAAAGTTTTGTATATTAAATGAAGGGGTCAGGTGAGAGCTTTCCTGACCCCTTGTGTGTGTTTAAAAAGAGGGCTAAGCTTGTGTACTGGGGTTCTAATTCCTTAAAACATTTTTCTTGCCACTCATGCATTCTGCGGATCACCTGCGGGGCTCAGCGATGTCCCCCGTGTAACTCTGTGGGGATCTGCGGATCTAGCATGACTCAAAAGAAATATATATATATATTTGCACTCACTCTTACTCTCAGTCACTCACAAAACCATACAGATACTGCCACACCCACTCAAATACCCATACAGACACTCTCAGAACCACTCTTACACCCATACACTGTCACACCCATTCACAAACCTATAGACTCTCACACCCATTCACAAACCCGTGCAGAGACTCTCACACCCACACTTACAACTATATAGACAGTTTTACACCCACTCACATACCCATACAGACACTGTCACACCCATTCAGATATCCTACAGACACTGTTACACCCATTCACAAACCCATACAGAGACTCTCACACCCACTCACATACCCATACAGACCCTTACACCTATGCAGGCACTGTTATACCCATTCACAAACCCATACAGTGACACTCACACCCACACTTATACCTATATAGACACTTTTACACCTACTCACATATCCATACAGACAATGTCACACCCATTCAGATATCCTACAGATACTGTTACACCCATTCAGAAACACATACACAGACTCTCACAAACACACTTACATCCATACACATAACCACTCACTCATGCATAGACTGAAACACCCCATGACACATTGATACATACACTGACACATCCATGCACACACTCATGTATTCACTGACTCACCCAGTCACTCACTCATACATAGATTCGAACACTCCAGGACACACTGATACATACACTAACACAACAATGCACACACTAATGCATTCACAGAGTCACCCAGTCACTCACTCATGCATAGACTTAAACACCCAATGACAGATTGATACATACACTGACAAACCTATGCAAACATTCACACATTCACTGACTCACTCAGTCACTCACTTACTCATACATAGAATCAGGCACCCTGGAACACACTGATACATACATTCACACAGCGATGTATACACTCATGCATTCACTAAGACATTCACACACTCACTCATATACACACTGAGATACTGTGGGAGTCATTACTATATAAAAACAAACACACACAGACTGGCTTATTGATTCACCAATCACCAAATAGACAAAAATGCAGAAGAATAATAAAAAGTCAGACACAGCTCTCTCTTTGAATCAATGTTGGTTCTAACAAACTTTTTTGATGTATGTTTCTAAATGTTTTTTTATTTTTTTGGTCCTTTTTCTTTGATTCAAAAAGTATCAAATTATCTTTTGTAAAGGAATAAATGCACCAACTTTGCTTTATCGAACAGTGCTGTACAACACTTATTTAAAAAATTAAAGTATTAAAAAAATAAGCAATGGTGTTTTTTCACCTGTGCAACAAATTCTGTAATGTCATTCACCTTTGCAGCCACAAGTTTGTGGCAGGTGGCACAGTGAGTAACCATAGTGCCCAATTCACTGCACCTGGCTGGCATTTTGATCTCTGGAAGAGTGGCATGGGAAAATGATGAGGTTCCAGCTGCAGCATCCAGGCTTCCACCTTCCCTCACTCTAATCATGCAGAGATATGCACGCTCATGAATGGTCCGGGCATGCTTCCACATGCTGGATGTCCAGTGACTGAATTGATTTGAAATACCACAAGACCGTTGTTTTCCACCCAGATTGTATTTAACAAACCTTGCGCATACTTTTTCTTCTCTGCTGCGTATGCAAGAAATTGCCATACCTCGCTCTCCTTTCTTGAAGATGAAGGCCCCTCCACGTCTGCTTCTTCATCTTCATGTCCATTAACAACAGGTTCTGCAGATGGTGTTGCAGTACTGCCTTCAGCCATTGTGAACACACCATTTCTGGATAATTTCCCAAAAATATGTTTCTCCCATAAGTGCTACAGCAATAATAACTGATTTAGGAAGTGGCCCTACACAAAAATAGGTGCGATCAAATATTAATCAATCACATTGCAGATTCTTTATTTCACATCCTGTGGCACTGTCGATCTGGAACCGTAGATATGCGGGATCGCGCAAACCGTAAACATGCTTATTTTTTTAAATATAAATATTCAGCATGAAATCCTAATCTCCTAATATGTACAGCCTTACCATAACTTTACAATCAGTAACTCCTTTATAGTTAAAATAATTTTAGCAATTTGACAAAACCACAGATCGGAACCAACCATAGAGTTTCGCCCATCTATATTTGCAGTACCACAGAGGTTCCGCTGTTCTAAAAAAAAATGTATATTAAGAATATATATATATTATTTACCTATCTGCACATCTACTTCAACATTACACACAGTAAGGAGCATACCTACCCAGTCGTGGCTGGTGCAGGTAAGAGCGGTGGGGTGGGGCGGGGGTGAGGTCAACAGACAACGGAATAGGGAAAATAAAATTAAAAGAAAGAAAACCACTTACCTCGAGCTCGCCGCATCGCAGTCGGTGATGCGGCGAGCGCAATGTAAGTGGTTTTATTTATTTATTTATTTTCCCTATTCCGTCATTTGTTGACTTCCCCCCGCCCCACCGCTCTTACCTGCACCAGCCTCGACTGTACCAACCTCTCACATGTTAGAAATGTTACAAGGATGTTATAATTCGGATATAAAATTTAAAAAACCTTAGAAATTCACAAAAACACAAAGGGTACAGGGTTGTTATATTTAGGAAGTAAAATGTAAACAAAACCTTAGAAATTCACTGAAAAAACAAAGATACAAGGACATTGTAGTTAGGAAATCGAATAAAAAGAAACTTAGAAATTCACTGCAAAAACAAAGATTACAGGGATGTTATAGTTAGACTCACATTTCACTCGTAAAAGTCAAAGAAATTCAGCAGTTATAGTTACCTCGGCTAACTAGAAGTTACATCCCTGGGTGTTTCTGTGGACATAGATTTTGTATCTTTCAGTGGGGAGCAAGATGGCGGATTGAAGCCGCCACGGAGTGCAGCAAATGGAGATTCCCCCCGTTAGCCTGAGAAACTGCTATTGATAACGCCAACACTTTGCTGATTGCTAAAATACGCCAAATATGCTGCTGTACCTGTGAACCCAGTTCGAGGGGGAGAAATAACGAGGAGCAGGTCTCGGATCAGCCCGGTGAACACGGGTGAAAAGGTGGATGTGGCGTTCAAGCGGGTCTCGCATCTGGTGGCTGCTGCGGGTCGAACGGCTACCTGCAGGGAGAGCCTCGGGCCGATCAGCGCTCGACTGGCCACGTCTACCGCTCACAGTCGTCCCTGCCACGTTCTGGATTCTGCCGGAGGCTGGAGCACAGGTTGGAGCTCGGGTTCAGATCGGAGCACAGTCCCTGCTACAACAAGCGATGGCACCTAAGAATCCAGCTAGATCCACGCGTACCGGTAGGACTGCTGCGGCTGGAGAAAACAATAATGAAGGGACTTCATTGGAGAAAACAGGTCAGACTCTGAATAAATCACTCATCCGCATGCCACAGCTCTTTAAATCGGTTGAAGATACTGCCAGCAAACCTGAAAAGAGAGAAACGGAGAGGGAGACTAATGGCAACATTGTTACCGCGGTCTCAAACCCAGCAATTAAGCTGGGCAACACAATTGCAGTACTAAGTAACGAGGCCCTCAGTGATCCCTGTCATAGCGGATTTTTGGTTTTGGAGACAGAAGTAACAAATGAGATGCTGGTCAGGGGTCCGGGGGCCGAAAATAATGAAATAATAGTACCAACAGCAGTACCAACAACATCTGTAGTAGGAGTAATGGACAAAGATCTTGTCAGCCCCTCCGGCTCCCTCGGGGCGGTTGGGGTAGCTGAAGCATTAAATTACCAAGGGCTGGTAAATACACTACAGGACATGTCTGGCACATTAGATCCTGGGACGTATTCCTCTAATATTGGCGCGGATTCACTGGCAGAGCTGGGGGCAAAGATGTATGCAGCTATAGATAACTTGACGGAAGATGCAGATGCGTGTGTGGACTCAGGCTCTAATGAAGAGCGCGAAGAGATGGAGGAGACCATAATATCCCCTATGGGAGCGAATAAGGGCTCTGTGGGCAAGAAAGGCAGAGGCAAGTTTAAAAATAAAAATAAAAAACTGACCTGCGGGCAATCTACCGTAAGAACTAAGGCTATCGCTGATAATAGTCCTCTACGAAAATGGGTGCAAGCAAAGGGAGGTGTTAAGACGATGGCACTTCGGTTGTCAGGCTCCAGTCTATTGGAGGAGGGCCTCACGAAAGCTAATACAACTAATATAATTCATGCAATTATACCAGGATCATTGGATAGCCCTAAGTTAGATCGGCCTGATCAAATTATACCTCCAGCTATGTCTCCGGCTAATAACTTGGTCCACATTACGGAAAGTCAGAGTTTGAATCTGAATCTGAATCAACCAATTGCTCAGCCGGGAGCTGAGATTGGGGTCAGTAAAGAGAAAACATCATTTGACCTGATACTTCAACTGCTTAGCGAGCAGAAATATGAAGCGCAGCAACACTATGAGCAAGTGCGAGAAGACAATGATAAAATGCATCGCTCTTTATCTGAGTTGGCAGGCAAACTAGGGGGCTTGACGCAGGAGATGGCAGAATTACAACAGAGGGTGGTGGATACTGAAGAACTGTCTTCTCGCACAGAAGTCTGTGTAAATACACATGAAGCTCAGATCATAAGCCTACAGGCCAAGGTAGAAGACATGGAAAATCGACAACGTCGACAAAACTTACGACTTTTTGGCATCCCAGAAGGGGCGGAGGGGGGAGATCCAAGAGCGTATGTGGTTCAACTCTTTCAAAAAGCATTCCCTGATCTCTCTGACTGGGACTGGGACTCGCAACTGCAGAGGGTCCACAGATTGCCGTTAGTACAGAAGAACAAGGGAAGTCAATACCCTCGCCCCTTTCTGATCTATGTGGGAAATTTCTTGCTGAGACAGGCGGTAGCACTGAAGGCTCGCCCTAATACTTCAGTTACGACAGAATCTGTAACTTTCTTTGTTAGGTCAGATCTGAGTAAAATCACTATGGAGAAACGCTGGAAATTGCGACAATACATTGACCCTATCAAGGCTCTTGGGGGACAAGCTTTTCTTCAAGAACCAGCACGGCTAAAAGTACTTAAGAGTGGTCATACATATTTTTTCATGGATGATCGGGAAGTTGAGAAGATGTTAGTCAAATGGCGAAGAGAAGCTACAGAGAAATAGCAGAATAATAACATAGAGCGGTGTCTGCCACTAATAATATGTTAATGGTCCAAGTATATAAAAATGTATAATAATTTAGGATTGTTGATGGGGGCGGCGATCTACTCTTTCTATGAAGAATATGGCTAAGGCTCACTAACTGGTTGTGCTATCTAAGGTGTTGGAGTTTTGGGATTGTGGGGGGGGGATCTCCATGGCTGTATCTCTTTAAGGCTGCCTAGACCAATGGCAGCTGATCAGATAAAGGTAGTCTCCTCCGTGAGAAAGGGGAGTAGGATGGGGAGGGGCTGGGGGGTGACGGGTGGGGTGGGAGGGGTTCACGGGGGGTTAAATTTAGTAAAAATAACATGAGGAAATGCATAATGAGAAGACAAGTGATGGGACTTTTTTTCTTCTTTTCTTTTGAAAAAATTCACGGAATGGATAGAATAAGATGTTTAACGTGGAATGTGGCGGGATTGAATAGTAGGAATAAACGTAGATTGGTCCTTGAAGAGTTAAGGATGTATAATCCGCACATAGTCTTAATTTCAGAAACACACATCTCTTATAAAGACCGGAATCTTTTAAAACAATTAGGGTATGAAGTAGTTGTCAGCTCAGAATTAAACGCCTCAATTCGAGGGTCGCAATTTTGAAACATAAACAATTTAAAGTTGAGATTAGTAAGACACTTTCAGATAAAAATGGCAGATGGGCTATAGCTCAGATCATAGTTCAGGGCAGTAAATATACGTTCTGCGTTCTGTATGGACCAAATATAGACGATCCTACTGTTGTGGATAAGGTCAATATTGAATTGTTGGGCTGGGCGGGGGAGCGGTTGGTAATGGGTGATTTTAACTGTATTATGAATTATGATGTGGATACTACCAGATGGGGGGCATTTAAGAGGATGCGTAAAACACGGGCAGCAATTAGAGAATTAGGACGGATGCATGCCATAAAAGCTGCTTGGCGGGTATTACATCCTGATGTGGCCGGCTATACTTACTACTCCGCACCGCATAAATTGTGCTCCTGCATAGATATGGCCTGGGTATCAGATAGCGTTTTGGAGACAAGCCAGATGGAGATATGCCCAAGGGTTACTTCTGATCACAACCCTATCCTCATCTCTTTTAAAATTAAGACAGGGAAACAGAGTCCCCGGCTTTTTTCATTTCCTAGACATCTTTTTTCAAATGAGGATTTTATATTTAAACTTAAGATACATATAAAAGAATTTCTTGAAATTAATATTGGTTCAGCTTTACATACTGTGGTCTGGGATACTTGTAAAGCTAGCATCAGGGGCTTTACTCAACAGTATATATTTAGACAGAATCAGGAACGTAAAAAGAGGGCAGACGAAACCATCGCAAGAATACTCTCAGTAGAAAATCAAATGGCTGAAGCACTTTTGCAGGGCTCAATCGAAATAGAAGAATTGGGCTACATGCTAGTGGATCTTAAATCTGCTTTAAAAAATACATTTAGGGAAAGAAGCCTCATTAAATTGAATAAATATCGTTTATCCCAGTATGAGGGGGGGGAGAAAGTAGGGAAAATACTAGCATATAAGGTGGCAGATGAAAAAGCAAAAACTTTAGTTAAGGGTATTAAAGGGCCAAATAATGTGACGTATAATAGACCCCAGCAGATACTTGAACAATTTGCTAATTATTATAAGGAGCTATATACTCCTGAAACTAATCCGGTTCTAGGTGACATCGATACATATTTACAAATTAACTCAGTGAATCGTATTTATTATGAACAACTAGATATGCTGACTAGTGATGTTACATTGGCCGAAATTAAATTGGCAGTTGCTGCTCTATCATCGGGCAAAGCATCCGGAGAAGATTTAATTCCTATGGAACTGTATAAAAAGTGTATTGAGGAACTAGCCCCATTATTTAGTTTAGTAGCTGGGTACATCGGATCTGGAGGGAAAGCTCCTAAATCATGGAATATCACGCAGATTGTATTCTTTTTTTAAAAAAAACAAGCCAGCTGATGAGTGTGGGTCGTATAGACCCATCTCTCTTATAAATACTGACACAAAAATATTTGCTAAAATACTGGCTACTCGTCTTGCCCCAATAATGTCTAGCTTGGTATCTCCACAGCAACATGGGTTTATCCCGGGCAGGGATACTACAACCCATATTAATACGGCCTGTACAGCATTTGATGTTGCCAGGGTTAAGTCGACCCCACTCGGTATGATATTATTAGATGCTGAGAAAGCATTTGACCGAGTGGGGTGGGATTATCTCTGGGCTATATTAAAAATCTTTGGGCTTAAAGGTCAGTTTCTACAATGGATACAAGCCCTTTATGATTATCCTAGTGCTAAAGTTTGCTACGCAGGGCTGCAATCGTCATTTTTTTTATACTCCGGGGAACCCATCAAGGGTGCCCTCTGTCACCTTTATTATTTGCCCTGTCTATGGAACCATTTTTAGTGGCATTACAAAATCAGTCACGTATAATTCCTTTTGTCTCAGGTCTGAATACTCTTAAAATAACGGTATATGCAGACGACATTGCGGTATACTCAGTTGATGTAGAAGAAGCTATGGAAGGTATCTTCTTGGAAGCAAGGAGATTTGGGGTTGTTTCAGGCTATAGACTGAATACAAATAAAACTCAAGTAGTGATGAACTATAGACCATTGAATCCGATACAAGGAGTCTGTAATACTGCTACTTACTTGGGGATTAAAGTCTCGGCCAACTCAGTAGAGATAGGGGCATTAAACTATGACATATTACTGAAAGAGACAGCCATTATATTGAAAAAATGGCACAAGGTCCCTCTCAGTATAAGTGGGTGTATAAATTTAATTAAAATGAAGATTCTCCCTAAATTTCTTTATTTATTCCGGTCTATTCCTTTTCGTATTAATAATTCTTTCTTCAAACGTTTAGATGGTATATTAAGTAGTTTTATTTGGAGTTATAAAAAGCGCGTCACGCAATTGAGTTATTAAAACTTCCATTTAGTCAAGGGGGTCTTGACTTCCCAGATTTTAAATTATACTTCTGGTCGGCCTTCTTGGGACGGATGCGTAGTTTAATAAATCCTAATAATAATCCACTCTTCTACTATGTATTTATGCTGGGAGAAGAAGCTAAAATGTTTTTGTATCGAACCAACGATCCAAACTATTTTAAGCGGGTCAAATTTAAGACTGCACGGGATATTGTATTCATCTGGAGGGCTGTCGTTAATAAATACAAAATACCGATGTATCATCCTAAACTTCCCTTATGGGATAATCCAATCCTCCCAGGAATTTTTCATGATGGGGGTGGGAGACAATGGGACAATATGGGTATAAAAACTTAGGGGATCTATATGATTCTAATGGATTTTCAACATTTGATAAATTAAAGCTGCTATATAATCTCACGGAGAGCATGCGGCTAAAATACTATCAAATTTGTGATTATTTTATACGCAGTATGAAACTTACGGTGTTATTAGATTCTGATATATGGGATTGTATGTATTCAGCTAAAGTTAAATCATTGATTAGTGTTGGATATAAAGGTTTTAATTCTTATAAAGAAGATGATTGTGGGAGATTAGCTGCACATTGGAGTCAGAAAATGGGGATTACTATTACTGCTAAAACTATTTCGTCTGCACTCGGTGGTATCTGTAAATCAGTACACTCATCTAATCTGAGACTACAATTGCATAGAACTATCTGTTCACTGTATTACACTCCTGAAAGGATAGCGAAATGGTCACCAGCTAATTCCATTAGTGATCGGACTAGATGTCCAAAATGTGATTTATTTGGAGCTGATCTGCAACATATGTTTTTTCAATGCCCGTTATTAACAGAATTCTGGCGAGGAGTCACCAGAATTATGTCTCATAAGCTTGGAAAACCTATATTACTTACAGTGTCAGATGTGCTGTTTGGTGGACAGATTGGAGACCCTAGCCAGAGAGATCTTATAACTATTTTATTAGCTTGTGCTAGGTTAGCTATAGCCCGGGTTTGGATTGCAAGGAGCTCACCAACGACGTTGGAATGGTGGGGTATTGTTAAAGACATATATAACATGGAGTCCGCACTTGCTAAAACTAGGGGGATTCGATCATTGTACAAAATGGAAAAAATTTGGGGAGCATTTACTTAAAGACAAACGGTATTCCTCTCTAATTATCTTTTTTTTTTTTTTATTAATTTTTTTTTTTCTTTATTTTCTTTCTTTATGTTATGTTATGATACTGGTATTCCTGTCTACTTTATCTGCTTTGTTATTATGACCTCATGTTAACAATAAAAAGAGTTTAAAAAAAAAAAAGAAGTTACATCCCTGCAATGCGCTGCTAATGACCTCACATATTACATCACTCATGACATGGTCCGTGACATCACTCATGACATCTCATATGATATCACTGATAACATCATCTCCTGAATCGCTCATAAACCTACTCATACCCCATACCCCACTCCTACTCCCATATAACTACTCATATACCCATTCACAGACCCATAAAAGAACTCACACAACCACTCACTCATCCATAAAGCCACTCACACACCCACTTACTGACTCATACAACAATCACACAACCAGTCACTCACCCATACAGTCACTCACACAGCTACTCATTCCCCCATACATCTACTCACCCACCCATACACTCACTCACTCATTCACCTAAACAGCCACTAGTATATATGTTTAACAATCATAAACACTTAGAAAATGCTTACACTCACTCCTTGATGTCATCAGTGATGTCATCAGTGATGTCATTTGAGATGTCATCAGTAATGTCACTGACCATGTCATGAGTGATGTAATATTTGAGGTCATAAGCAGTTCATTGCGGTGGCATATGGTATAGTTAGCTCAGGTAACTATATATGCAGAAATTCAATGGTTTTGTATGAGTGAAATGTGAGCCTAACTATAACCTCTCTGTAACCTTTGGTTTTTCAGTGAATTTCTAAGGTTTTTGAAAAATTCTATTTCCTAACTATAATGTCTATGTAACCTTTGTTTTTTCAGTGAATTTCTGTGTTTTTTTAATTCCATTTCCTAACTATAACGTCACTGTAACCTTTGGATGTTTCAGGGAATTTCAACAGTTTAAAAAAAAATGTATTTCCTAACTGTAACTTGTAACTTTTGAGAGTGGGTGTGTGAATGGCTGTATAGGTAGGTGAGTGGGTATGTTGATTGACTTCATGGGTCTCTGAGTGGGTGTGTGAATGTGCATGTGGGTGTGTGAGTGCCTCTATGGTTATGTGAGTGGGTGTGTGAGTGACTGTATGGGTGTGTACATGGCTGTGTAAGTGGGTGTAGGAGTGCCGGTGTGGATCTGTGAGTGGGTCCGTGACTGTCTGAGTAGGTCTCTAAGTGGGTGCATGATTAACTGAGTGGGGCTGTGACTGGATGCATGAGTGTCTGAGTGGGTGCATGAGTGTCTGAGTGGGTCCGTGAGTCAGTGCGTGAGTCTCTGACTGGGTCTTTGAGTGGGTGCATAAGTGTCTTTGAAAGTCTGTTAAAAAGTAAGGGGGTACACTGGAGCAGGTCCTCATGCCAGGTCCTCCTGTACAGCTTGCCAGCAGTCCGCTACGCTTTGCTGACTTCAGTTTATTCTGTCCCTTGCTGCTCATATCTGGCCTTTATTTTGCCTCTTGCTGTTCATATCTGACCTCTATTTTGCCGCTTTCTGCTCATTCTGCCCATTATTGGGCCACTTTCTGCTCATTTCTCACATTTATTTTGCCTCTTGCTGCTTGGTTCTGACATCTATTTTACCTCTTTCAGGTCATTTCTCACCTTTATTTTGCCTCTTTCTGTTTGTTTCTCACCTTTATTTTGCCTCTGCTGCTTGTTTCTCACCTTTATTTTGCCTCTTGCTGCTGGTTTCTCACCTTTATTTTAGGGGTGAGTGTTAAACTCAGCTCCAAAGGTGCTTTTGAAGAATGGTTGAGTAAAGGGGCGGGCCACCAACAAGATCTCAGCAATCCCGCTGTGTGGAGCTTACTGGTGTTAACAATATGGGTTTTTGACCCCCAACGGCGCTCAGCAGCCAAGGGGGACTTCATCCCCTAACCAGTAGTGTGCCAGCAGGCCCATTTGCAGACTGGTTGAGAAAAGGGTGGGCCTCCGATGAGGTCTCAGCAATCCCGCTGTGTGGGACTAACTGGTGCTAACAATAGGGATTCTTGGCCCCCCAACTACCCTCAGCAGCAAGGGGATTTCATCCCTCAACCAGTAGTGCGCCAGAAGGGGTGTTTGCAGAGTGGTAGATACGGAGGCGGGGCCTCCAAAGAGGTCTCAGCAATGCCACTGTTTAGGACTTACTGGGGTAACAATAGGGGTTCTTGGCCCCCAACGACGCTCAGCAGCCAAGGCGACTTCATACCCAAATAACCAGTGTACCAGGAGACTGTTTGCAGCGTGGTTGAGAAAGGGAGTGGGGGTTTCGATGAGGTCTCAGCAGTCCCACTGTTTGGAAGTTACTGGTAGCAACAATAGGGGTTCTTGGTCCCCGATGAACCCCCAGCAGCCAAGAGAAATTCATGCCCCAGCCAGTAGTGCACTGAGAGGCATGTTTGCAGAGTGGTTGAGAAAGGAGTGGGGGCTCTGATGAGGTCTTAGCAATCCTGCTGTGTGGGCCTTACTGGTGGTAACAATAGGGGTTCTTGGCCCCCAACAAATCTTAGCATCCAAGGGGACTTCATCCCCCAAGTAATGTACCAAGAGGCGTGTTTGCAGAGTGGTTGAGAAAGCAGGAGTGGCCTCGGACAATGTCTCAGGAGTCCCGCTGTGTGGGGCTTACTGGTGGTAAAAATAGGGGATCTTAGCCCCCAGTGACCCTCAGCAGACAAGGGAACTTCATCCCCCAACCAGTAGTGCATCAGGAGGCATGTTTGCAGAGTGGTTGAGAAAGGGGGCGGGTCCTCTGATGAGATCTCAGAAGTCCCACACACTGCTGGTAACAGGAGGGGTTCTTGGCCCCCAAAGACCCTCAGCATCCAAGGGGAATTCATCCCTCAACTAGTAGTGCTTGTTTTTTGTTTTGTTTTGCAGCAAATTCATGAATATTGCAAATTTACAGCCACATTTTTTTTAATGCTTCTTTTCCACCTTTGGAGTCCTTCTGGGACCCCAGCGCAAGGCCAGGGGGTTAGAGTATGCGTACCCTCTCCCTTTTTCTTTTTTGTGTGTTTTTTTTTGGGACTCGGCTGAAACTGAGTGCTCAAGAAGGCTGCCAACACATCCTGGCGGAAGTGTTGGCAGCCAATCAGAGCTCTGAGTTTCACTGCACAAGCTTGTTATTATTCGCAAATTAGCTGCGATCGCAGATATCCTTATTTCCCCATAAATTTCTCAACAACTACTGAACGGATTTACACTGGATAACTGAAAGCGTGGTCTGCAAACCAAAATCTACCTTCTTGCCAAATTTGGTGAAATTCCCTCCAGCAGTTCGGCTGTAGTCATGTTCAAAATTCCTATAAAATTAACATGAGAAACACATTGTTTTTACCCCCCCTTTTCTCTGCCCCACTTGACGGATAACCCCGAAACTTTCCGTGCACAATAAGAATCACCAGCACACTTTTTGGGGAAAACTTTGTAAAGATTCGTCAGCCAGCACCAAAGATATTGGCAAGTCAAAAAATATGATTCCTATCGAAACATGGTCCTAACTATAACTACTTACCTGGCGACCACCAGTAGGTAATTTGTATATTATCTACTGCAGTCGCCAGTAGGTAGTTAAAGTTAGGACAATGTTTCCCTAAGAAAAGCATTTTTTGACTTGCCTATATCTTTGACGTCATTTGACGTATCTTCACAAAAAAGTGTGCTGGTGATTCTTGTTGTACATGGAAAGTTTCAGGGCAATCCGTAAAGCGGAGGCTGAGAAAAAGAGAGGGTCAACAAAAGTGTTTTTCCCATGTTCATTTCCATAGAGATTTTTAGACACGACTACAACCCAAACCGCTGGATGGAATTGCACCAAATTAAGAAGAAAGGTAGCTCTTAGCTGAGTAGTTTTGGAGATAATAAAGGAAAGCCAACTTTGTATATATAGGGACACAGATCCTTTGGGACACAGATGCGGAGCGTCGTGGATCCACGCACCTGGGGCAATGCTGTTGTTGACTGCTTGGAACCTGAATAGAAAGTTGCTCCTTGTGAACCTGGAAAGTTCAAACTCATTACTTATTTTCCTATCTTTGTTCCGCAAATATACCTGTCCTTCATATTGAGTGTTTTTTCCTATTGAACAGTGGTTCTAATATTCGGTTGTATTGTATGACTTCACAGCCCTGAAGAAGCCCTTGTGAAGGGTGAAACGCGTTGGCTGTCTGTGTACTAAGAACTTTCTAGAAAATAAAAGGCTTACTACTAAACTCAACACGCCTGTGGAACAAGCTTTGTTGTATTTGCACTACATTCTGTTGCTTTTAATGTGTTGCCTCTCATCGCTCTTTTTCCAGAAAGTTTCACCTGCCATTTTGTAGAGTGGGACCATGTCCCAGAGGATGATGACAGTTGATGGCAAATATTATAGAAGGCGTCAGGGTAGGGGTACCCCGACCCCATGGATGCATTGTAGGGGTGTGTAAGGGGCCGTTTCTGAGTATTAAAATACTGCAAACCATATGTTTTCCACGTGTGGGGAGTCACAACTCCATTGCAGCACTCAGTGTGGCCCCCATGTAATGTTGCAGCGAAGTGGCAAACCTTGATGAAAAAAGAATTATAAAAACCTCTCACACACTCACTTATACAGTAGACACACTCATAGACCTACTCAGGAACTTATGTATGCACTAACTCACCCATTCAGAAACTCATCCACTGATTCACAGACCCACTTGGGCTCATGCACTCATTCACAGATCCACTCGGAGACTCATGCATCCACTCACATACCCACTGAGACACTCATACACCCACTCAAAAACCCACTCAGAAACTCATGCACCCACTCATAGATCTACTCAGACACTCATGCACCCACTTACAGACTTACTCAGGGACTCATGCACCCACTCACAGATGAACTCAGAAACCCATGTACCAACTCACAGACCTACTCAGACACTCAGACATCTACTCATAGACCCAGAGAGACTCATGCATCCACTCAGAGAGCTATTCAGATAGTTATGCACCCACTCACAGACCCACTCAGAGATTCATGCACCTACTCAGACACTCATGCACCCACTCACACAGTCATGCATCCACTCACAGACCAACTAAAAGACCCATACACCCATTCAGAGACCTACTCAGAGAGTCATGTACCCACTCACACAGTGTCATCAGAGACCTACGCACCTGTTCACAGACCCACTCAGAGACCTATGCACCCACTCACAGACCCACTCAGACACTGATGCACAAATTCACAGACTCACTCAGAGACTTGCCCAACCCCTCACATATCCACTCAGACACTCATGTGCCCACTCACAGACCTACTCAGAGACTCATGCCCCTACTCACAGACCCACTCAGAGGTCCAAGCACACACTCACAGACCTACTCAGAGACTCATGCACCCACTCACTGAGTCACCCTGAGAGCCATGCACCCACTCACAGACCAACTCAGGCCCTCACACATCCACTCACAGACCCAGAGAGAGACTCATGCCCCTACTCAGAGATCCACTCAGATACTCATGTCCTGCTCATAGACCCACTCAGAGATTCATGCACCCACTCATGTACCCTCTCAGACTGTCATGCACCCACTCGCAGACCCATGCACCCATTCAGAGACCCACTCATAGAGTCAGGCACCTACTCACAGTGCCAGTCAGAGACCTATGTACCCACTCAGAGACCCACTCAGAGACCCATACACACATTCATAGACTCACTCAGACACTGATGGACACATTCACAGACCTACTCAGAGGCTTGTCCACCCACTCACAGACCCACTCAGACATTCATGCATCTACTCACAGACCCACTAAGAGATTCACGCACCCACACACAGACCCATGCAGAGACTCATGCACCCCCTCATAGACCCTTCAGACACTTGGACACCCATTCACAGACCTACTCAGATACTCACACACCCACTCCCAGATCTATGGAGCGACTCATGTGCACCCACTCAGAGACCCATGTACCCACTCACAGAACAACTCTGACACTCATGCATCTACTCACAGAGCCAAAGAGAGACTCATGCCCCCACTGAGAGATCTACTCAGATACTTATGCACCCCCTCACAGACCCACTCAGAGATTAATGCACCCAATCACACACCCTCTCAGACAGTCATGCACCCACTCACAGACCCACTCAGAGACCCATGCACCCATTCAGAGACCCACTCAGAGAGTCATGCTCCCACTCACACTGTCAGTCATAGAACCACACACCACCTCACAGACCCACTCAGACACTCACACAGCTATTCACAGATCTACTCAGAGGCTTGTCCACCCATTCACAGATACACTCAGGCACTCATGTACCTACTCACAGACCCACTCAGAAATGCATGCACTCACTCACAGACCAATAGCAACACTCAAGACCTTGTCATGGACCCCCACAGGTACTCACACACTCACTCACAGACCCACATAGACATTCACGCCCCCACTCACAGACTCATACAGGCACTCAAACACCCACACACAGACCCACTGCACATTCATATACTACTCACAAACACACACAGGCAGTCTCACACTGACTCTCAGACCCTCACAGCCACTTACACATCCACTAAGACACCCATAGCACCACTCACAGACCCAGTCACAGATCCACACAGGCACTCTCACAGTCACTTACAGACACATTTAGACACTCATGCACCCACTGACAAAGCCACTCAGACATGTACACCCACTT
The DNA here is from genome assembly GCA_963921515.1 of Calotriton arnoldi. NCBI lineage: Eukaryota > Metazoa > Chordata > Amphibia > Caudata > Salamandridae > Calotriton > Calotriton arnoldi. The sequence goes on along the minus strand of CAWUFW010015830.1, from coordinate 293,308 downwards.
AAATGCCCACATAGATACTCATGTCCCCACTTACAGACCCACTCATACTTTCTCACACCCACTCACAGACCTACTCAAAGATTCACGTAATGACTCACATACCCACTCAGAGAGTCATACACCAACTCACAGGCCCACTCAGAAACTCATGCACTCACTCACTCACAGACTGACACACACACACGGAGACATTCACTAACCCACTCAGATACTCTCACACCCACTCAAAGACCCTCTAAGACACTCACTCAGACACTCATGCATCTACTAAGACATCCACTTAGACACTTATGTACCCTCTCACAGACCAACTCAGACACTCATACACCCGCACACATACCCATTGAGACACCCACAGACTCACTTACTCACTCATTCACTACTGGGTAGAATTCTCATTTTGCGACCCAGTCACAGATCCACACAGGCACTCTCACAGTCACTTACAGACACATTTAGACACTCATGCACCCACTGACAAAGCCACTCAGACATGTACACCCACTTAAATGCCCACATAGATACTCATGTCCCCACTTACAGACCCACTCATACTTTCTCACACCCACTCACAGACCTACTCAAAGATTCACGTAATGACTCACATACCCACTCAGAGAGTCATACACCAACTCACAGGCCCACTCAGAAACTCATGCACTCACTCACTCACAGACTGACACACACACACACACGGAGACATTCACTAACCCACTCAGATACTCTCACACCCACTCAAAGACCCTCTAAGACACTCACTCAGACACTCATGCATCTACTAAGACATCCACTTAGACACTTATGTACCCTCTCACAGACCAACTCAGACACTCATACACCCGCACACATACCCATTGAGACACCCACAGACTCACTTACTCACTCATTCACTACTGGGTAGAATTCTCATTTTGCGACGCTGCATATGCCTTTGTATATTAGGAAAGGCAGTTTTGCATTTCTTAATGGCCCGAAATAGCGATTTGGACCGTTATGAAATGCAAAATCTTTTCATACATATGGGCCCATGTGATTTGTCCATAATCACAAAATGTGAAATTGAGGCCAAGGCTAGGGAGATGATATGGCGTACTTTCGGGAGAGGATATGGTGTAATGGCCAGAGATGCAGACTATGGGGCTGGGAAACCGAGTTCGTTTTTTCGGCCTCAACTTAACACCCTTGATTCTGGGCAAATCACTTAATCTTCCTGTGCCTACAAAAATGAATGTGTCCTTGTGTAAAGTAACTGGTGCTAATGTAAGCACTCCAGTACCTTTGGGTGGTGTTGGTGCTATATAAAACTGCACAATAAAAACAGAAAGAATCACAGTGTTAGGCTGGTTTACAGAATGAAAACATAAGGAAATACATTGCATCGTCAACCACGTTGAAAGGACCACTTTTACCATGGACACTGAGGGGCAGGCCGACCTTGAAGACATCAAGACTGCCTGGCTCCTTTGAAGAGAATTCAAGTTAAGCAACAATGGCGCAAGTAAACACTTCACCGGTGAATGCAGAAAAAGTAAGAAAGTGTCCTGATGGGAGAAATTTAAAGAGATAGAGTCTCACCCTATGAAATGAGAAGCAACAAGATGAGACACAAAGTGTTCAATCATTTTGCACAGGAGAAATATGGCTATGCAATTACAGCAGAAGACACAGGTACTTTAGAAGCTCTGACATGCCCTGTGAAAACGCAGGTCTGATTTTCCAGCTATGAACACCATTACTGAACGACCACATATGGTGTAAACAAGCAAACACCTAATACCCACACTCATGGAAAATAAACAGGGACTACATGTGTGCCAAGTAATAGCAGACGTGCACACATGCTCCAATCAGCATGTCAGCTATATACAGAATGCAGTCACTCACAGTGGTTAGCCTATGCCTGAAGTGGGCTGACCCACTGCCCATGCGGTATGCTGTAGTGAACAGAAGAAAAAAGTGAATGACACAATAACAAAGCAATGGCTAGCTGAAAGCCCTCGAATGTCAGTATATTATCCATAGAACTTTAGTAAAATTAAAAGGTCTTGGCTAAAGTCATACCTATAAAAAATATGTCCTTGTAGTTTACTGCTGGTGCCTGTTCACACATTTGATGCAGTTTGCATCACTGGGCCTGTTGAATTTTTTTAATTATGATTTCTGGAACAATTAAAAAAAGAAGGGTGCAGGGTGCCCTCGCAGACAGCCCCAGGAGAAGGGAGCAGGACATGCCCGAACAGAGAGTGAACCCTTGAATTCCTAATATAATGAGGACTAATCAAGAAACTACTGTAAAATTGAACACATCAAGTATTGCGAAGAAGCGCCATACATAGCATCACCCTGCATTGTATTCAGGAAAAGGACAAACTGGTCAGAAACAAGGGATCTCACAGATGCACCATGTACGAAACAGGCAACAGCACGTATGCGGGTATAGAGTCCTTTACAAAATAAAGCACAGGTGTTAGACTTGGCTTTTTCAGCGGGTTTACCCCCAGACTTTTAGATTTTTGGCCTCCTGTTTTTGACCCTGTGTGTGTTGGTTTTAGGACTCTGGGCACTTTACCACTGCTAATCAGTGCTAAAGTGCATATGCTCTCTGTGTAAAATGTGTTATGGATTGGTGTTTCCATGATTGGCCTATTTGATTTATGTGTCAGTCCCTAGTAAAGTGCACTGCGAGTGCCAGGGCCTATAAATCAAATGCTGTTGGTGGGCTGCAGCACTGGATTGTGCCACCCACGCAAACAGCCTGTAAAGTGTAACTCTGGCCTGCCATTGCAGAGCCTGTGCGCAGCCTGTGGCTGCCATGTCGACTTGGCAAGTGCACGCACTTGCCAGTCCCTAAACCTTCCCTTTTCTACATGTTAGTCACCCCTAAGGTAGGCCCAAGGTACCCCTGTGGGCAGGGTGCATTGTATGTAAAGGTAGGGCATGCCCTGGTGTGTGAGGCATGCCCTAGTAGTGAATTACAGCCTATTTCGGTTTTCACTATTGCAAGGCTACCTGTTCCCCATAGGCCAGAATGGGCAGTTTTGATTATTACAGCTTATAATCCTAACTGACCCAGGGAACACGGTAGAAATTTGAGTTTAGTATGCCTGGACTCAGAATGATAAAATACATCTTTTAGTGAAGTTGGTTTTAACATTCTGTGTTTGAAAATACCACTTTTAGAAAGTGGGTATTTTCTTGTCTAACCATCCAAGCCTGCCTCTGCGAGGTTGTGTATTCCTTGTCTGGAGTGTGAGTGACAGGGGCTGGGGGATGCCAGGAGACAGGGTGAGTCAGCACAGGGCTGAATAGCAAGATCTACATGTAGATGGGTGGGAGGAGTTGCACCTGGGCCCTGAATAGGATAGTGCCTTCCCTCCACAATGCTGGCTCCACCTCCTGTGGTGCGTCTGATGTCCCTGGCCTACTCCCTGAAAGAAGGTACGGAGACTTGTCAACAAAGTGCTCCAGAACTGGTTTGGACTAGGCAAAGGCCTCTCTGCCTTCAGAGAACAAAGGAATTTGGGATATAAATATTGGGGCCCTGACCCCATGAATTTAGATCTCGCTGGAATCAAGGAACCTGCCAAGAAGAAGAGCTGGAGAGCTGCTAGGAGGAGTACTGCCCCTTTGCTGAGTTATTGCCTTGTTGGGTTGGCCTGCAGTTGCTGCTTCTGTCTTGGGCAGTGAAAGGACTGGACTGAACTTTCTACTCTTTGTACTGAGAATCTCCAAGGGCCTGAAACCGAGCTGGCCTCCTGTTAAGAAGTCTCAGGGACTGCAAAGACTTCACAACCCTCTGGGTACCGCTTCTGGAACCGCTGTTTCAGTTGCCACAGAGGAAGGGAACCGCAACCGACTCCGTCAACCGACTCCATCGCTGGCCCGGTGTCCTGTTTGCACCGCAGACCGCATCGCCCCGCTTCGCACCGCAACCCTGGTCTCACCGACGACGACGTCCGACGCCGTCAACATCGAGCCGCTGTTTGCATCGTGACCTGTGGGCACCGCAGTTCGCATCGCATCGCTTCACTGTACCGGCCGGACCAGACCGACGCTGTCGCTGCATCTGGCTCAACCATCGTGACCGCATCGCAGTTGGGGCACCGCTCGCACGCTTTGCGACGCACCGCTCCGACTCGCACCGCTGTCCGACGCCAGCTCCCGCACTCCGGCTTGGTCGCCTGCATCGCAACCTGTCAGCACCGCATCGAGCATCGTCTCACCCTGCATCGCACGCCTTGGACTCACCGACTCCGTCTGCACGACGCTCATCGAGCCGCTGCCTGCCCCGCATCGAGGGACACCGCACCTTGCATCGCTCCGTCTTGCACTGCAACCGCGACGAACGCCGACCGGCTCGTACACTCCGTACCAGCCACAACGAGAAAGGTACTGTGACCGAGTCTGTTCACGACTCTGCTCGCCCGTATCGACGCGGTCGGCTGGAACTGTTAGACTCTCTGGTTTTCAGCATCGCGGTAGACTCGGACGGAGCTACCGACTCGTACGAACTTTGTTTTTGGACTATTCCTGCAAAGAAGAAGTTACCTTATCAAGCATTCATTTTTAAAGTATAGTATTGTGGATTTTTGTCGTAATTGGTCTTGTCTTGAGTATATAAAAATTGGTTATTTTTCTAAACTGGTGTGGTGTCCGTTTGTAGTGCTTACACTGTATTACTGTTGGTTATGTGCAAATGCTTTACACACTGCCTCTGAATTAAGCCTGACTGCTCATGCCAAGCTACCACGAGGGTGAGCAGGGGTTACTTCACGAGTGTAACACCCTTACCCTGACTAGGAAGAAGGGTCCCTACTTGGACAAAGGTGCAAGCCCTTGCCAACTAGAGATCCCATTTCTAACAACAGGCCACAGCACTGGGACAACAAGTCGTGTATCAAAACGTGCCAAACACAAACCTTTGTCTGAGACTGGTATGCAGTCAGTGCAACAATGCATATTTTTCTAAAATGATAACAACTGATTTTCCTTTGTGCACCGTAAATCCTTTTTTGACTGAACAGTAGCCGCCAACGCTTTCACTGCACCGGGGGCAGAGTTTCTACAATCTTTAGGACTCGGAGTCCCGTCACCACCCGCGCCTTAGCCGCCCTCAAAAGGCGCCAGGAGTCCCGTGGCAGTGTAGCCGCCAATGCTTTCACTGCACCGGGGGCAGAGTTTCTACAATCTTTGGGACTCGGAGTTCCATCACCACCTGTGCCTTAGACGCCCTCAAAAGGCGCCAGGAGTCCCACGGCAGTGTAGCCGCCAATGCTTTCACCGCACCGGGAGCAGAGTTTCTACAATCTTTGGGACTCGGAGTCCCATCACCACCCGCACCTTAGATGCCCTCAAAAGGCGCCAGGAGTCCTGCGGCAGTGTAGCCGCCAATGTTTTCACTGCACCGGGGGATACCAGAACTCTGAGGTACTGTGATAAGATTACTTGTTTTTATTTAGACTCTAATAATGGTTAAATGGAAGGGCCATAGTGAGCACCCGGGGAGTGGAGTAGCAGGAACCCTTAATGCTTTTTAACAAGGGCCGAGTCCGTCCTTACTTATGAAATTGAACTAACAGAGAGGCGCCTTTCACTGGAACCTTTGATTGCACAGAAGTGCGCCTCTTTGGGGGGCTAAATTCGGGCATTGTCCCCTCGCAGCCCCCCCGAAATTCAAATCTTGGCACCTTTGGCTTCTGTGTTGCACGTTTCCTCCCCTCCTGATATATTAAGTAGTCCTAAAATTGTTACCAGGTGGCAGGCTGCGAAAACACAATCAGACATTAACACTGATCCCCGGTGAAACAAGCATTTGCAATGCAATAGGTCTCGCACTTACAAGAGTTTGAACTATTGGCATTGTGCATGACAATGCCTTTTATCTATGTGTTAATTAGAAACAGATAAATAATAGGCACTGTCATTTACAATGCAAATAGCTTAAACTCTCGCAAATGGGAGACCTATTGCATTGCAAATGCTTGTTTTTTTCCACTGGCTCTAGTTCTAAATGGCCTTAGGCTTTAAAACGACTTCCTGTAAATGTGCAAGCTCCAGAGACCTTCTTATAAGTCTGATTTCTTTTCCACATGTCATTTGAAGCTGTACTTCGAGACAAAGAGCATGGCAACTGAAAACAATTATTATTAAGCATGACACTCGAAGGCATAATTGGTCACTAATGAATAAAGTCAATCAATCAATCAATCAATAAACTTTATTCGGTTTCAGCATATAAAACCATAAAAGTTATCAATACATAAAAGAATTCATAAAATAGTAACACATTTCATCATACAATTAACTAGATTCCACAAAGGTCTATAAAATTCAAAGCCAGAGGTACAAAGTTGAATACATAATCCCTTGACCCTCAAATAAAAATTAGAACAATTAAAAGGATGAATTAGAGTATATATATATAGCGTCATGGTATAAGTAAACCCTGACCATTACTAACATTTAATCAAGGCAGGCCCTGGCCTTCACCGCAGATTTCAGGAAACTAAGAACAAAAAGAATACATTCTTCATGCAACATTTGTAAATAGATAAGAGCTGGACGGGCCTGCTTTAAATTCAACCTCTTTAAAATAGGAACAATAAAAGTTTTCCGGGGGACCTCATAAAATTTGCAAAATAATGTGAAGTGTAGCAAATCCTGTGGAGACTCATCGTCGCAGCCACAGGGTGCTAATAACTGTCCTCTTCTACTCCCCCTTGGCATGGCCAACAAAAAATGAAAAAAGTCCAGGCGAAACCTGGTCAATAAAAAACGTTCATAAGTGCTAAAAGACCCCAGGAGATATGGCTCGGATGATAGGGTCGTTTTCAGCATTAAAAATTTACAGACAGTAGGTTTCCTCAGTTCCAGCTCTTCCCTCTCTAGTTTCCTTAAACTGCTAAAAGACTCCCTTATCATCCCCACATCCTTTTTAGTTACCAATTCGGGATTGATGTACAGTTCAGCCCTTCCTAGTCTTTCAAAGCTGCTCTTAATATATCTGAGCCAAGGTATGTGACGGGCATGGTCAAGGGTCATACACTCTTTCAAAATCAGTTGACTCAGTGATGATCCTTCGCTCAGCCAAATTTTCATCCAGAAAGTTAGAGGGCGGAGGGCCAATGTATCACTTAAGTAAGGCACCCCCAATTCTTCGTGTACTACTATATTAGATGTACCACGAGGGACGCCTAATAAGCACTTCAGGAATGCGTTCTCAGCTACTTGTAGGTCATCTATGGTAACATACCCCCATAATTCGCTACCATAAGAGACCGTCGTGACACTCTTGGCCTAGTAAATCTTTAAGAGTGCTGCGATCGGTCTCTTACCTAGTTTTGAAGCTAAATTAAAAATAGCCGCATTCACCCGCAGCAAGTCTCCCCTCTTTCTCTGTTTTAAAGGGCCCCATTTCATCTGCTCATCCATTATGACCCCCAGATATGAGAAAACATCGGTGCTTGGAACCTGAGCAGATCCTACCCTAAATTGAAAAGTCTTTTTGGGCGAAGACCCACCTGCATAACATATGATTTAGAGTTATTTATAGATAGGTCCCGATCCGACATAAAGGCGGAGAAAGCATCAAGCAGAGTTTGTAGCCCCCTGGTGGTCCTAGATATGAGAACTGCGTCATCCGCGTATAATAAATGAATAAAGTCAATATCTTACATTTGTTAACGTTTCACGTGGCTCTCCCTTGCTTATTATTAAATAAATTAGCAAGCTGAGTCAAGACAGTTAGAATTTATCATCATCTTTGACCTGTAACCAACTGATAGTGCTTCGGATTGACAACTTAGTCTGCTTTAAAGCATTCCCGGTTGGGGCACAGTGACCAATATGATGGTGTCCAGCCTCCACCCTCTCTGTGAGGGATCGGACCACACCAACTGGAGACCCCCTCCAAATCCTGGGTCAGACTTCCACCTGCCTGCCTGGTGAGCTAGCGCTCGGAAGTGGCACTTTACAAAGCACTAGAATGTGTGAATGTTTATGTAGACACACATATTTCTAGGCCGCGTTACTTTTAGTGCAGACCTGCAAAAGGTTGCGCCCAGAGGCAGAGGGCAGATCTCGTCTGTGCGGTTACTAGAGCGAGCGCTCAGTTGCACAAGTCTGGGAAGTTTTGATAAGCAAATACCGCCAACTCCACGGGTCGCCATTGGTCGCAGATTTTGACACAAGTAATCAGATTGAAAAATCAACGGTGGGTAGAAAAATAGAAGTGCCTGTAGCGGCCCAGGCACAGCCGGAGGAGACAAAGATATCCTGTTAGGGAGAGCAGAAGGCTCACGTCAGGCCCATGGACATGTACCCCACCTCAAGACTCGGCACTTTGACCAATGGTTGCTCACTTCACCCCATGACTGCGCACTTCATGACTGCGCACTTCGGCCAAGGATTATTCACTTCGCCCCATGACTGCGCACTTCGGCCAGGGTTGCTCACTTCGGCGAAGGACTGTGCACTTCATCCAGCAACTGTGCACTGCGCCGTCACAAGTGCGCACTTCAGTCCGGTAGTTGCGCTTCACCACACTCCAGTCAATGATTGTGCACCTCACCATCAGAGCTGCGCACTTCACCCCATGACCGCATGCTTCATGACTGCTCTCTTCAGTCCACGTCTGTCTACTTCACCCGGTGATAAAAAAGCAGTGTCCTTTGGACAAGATTATATCATCCAAACATCAATCATTCTAAGCATTTCATTCAACCTAATATTTAACCTCCAATTCAAATTCGTCCACACTTGAAAAGATTAAGCCATATATCACCAAAGGATAATCAGAACACAAAGGATTGTACAAAAATATAAATCGATGTATTCATTAAAAACCTTTAAAAATTACACACAGTCTAGATTAAAAAAAAAAATTCAAAATATTTGTGAATAAATGTTAAACACAATTTATAGCATGATCATTCACATTAGCCCTAAAAATAATCACAAAATATAATCATAAACTCTAAACTAAATAGCTATAAGCAAATAACAAAAGAGAGAGAGAGTACATAACACAGACTAGCACAATATGTCATTTATGTGGTACACATCCGGATAACAACAATGGTGAGGGCATGGAACCTGGTATTGTTCAATTAATCAAGTACTCGTTGGTCACAGCCCCTTGCACAGATTGTGTGCTTTACTAGGCATCGACGCGTTTCGATGGATGTATTATACCACCATCTTTATCAAGACAAAAAGTTCTGACTCTCTTTAACAAAAATGCTTGAATGTGATGAATTAAAAACACCTGTGTGATAAAACACAAAAATCAATCAATCAATCCTAGGATGCAACAACTTATGAACTAACATGTTAGTCAAGGATTGTTCATTTTAGGAATCCCTAGAACCCACGGTTACATTTGGAGCTTTTCAATAGTCTAATGTGCCCCTTGTACCAAGACATAATATGCAAAAACCCCGATAGTGACACAATATCATAATAAAATATGGGTGATACAAGTCAACTTAAGAGATGGCTATCAGTACATAAAAGTCACTAGAGATTATCTCTAGTCATATATGGCAATCTTATCACCATTCATACACGTACACCAAATTTATTCATAATTCTTTCTCAAGATAGTTTATGCACTCATATGCCCACTAAACTTAGTGACCTTTTGCTCCCACACATTCACATTATCTCATAAAACCCTCACCTCATATAGGCGAAGAAAGTCGCTCCAGATATACTGGACAAGATACTTCCATGAACCTGTTGGGACGAAGTGTCCTCTGCTATGTCCAGAGAGCACTAAAATATATCAATAGATACATAACAGTATAATCACTGTAATCTGCACATATTAAGTACTATGGTTATATTCAAAGTTAAATAAAATAATATAACCTCACCTTAATGTTCCCCTAGTTCAGCCAGTACAAATATATTCTACTATCGGGGTTTTTGCATATTATGTCTTGGTACAAGGGGCACATTAGACTATTGAAAAGCTCCAAATGTAACCGTGGGTTCTAGGGATTCCTAAAATGAACAATCCTTGACTAACATGTTAGTTCATAAGTTGTTGCATCCTAGGATTGATTGATTGATTTTTGTGTTTTATCACACAGGTGTTTTTAATTCATCACATTCAAGTTTTTGTTAAAGAGAGTCAGAACTTTTTGTCTTGATAAAGATGGTGGTATAATACATCCATCGAAACGCGTCGATGCCTAGTAAAGCACACAATCTGTGAAAGGGCTGTGACCAACGAGTACTTGATTAATTGAACAATACCAGGTTCCATGCCCTCACCATTGTTGTTATCCGGATGTGTACCACGTAAATGACATATTGTGCTAGTCTGTGTTATGTACTCTCTCTCTTTTGTTATTTGCTTATAGCTATTTAGTTTAGAGTTTGTGATTATATTTTGTGATTATTTTTAGGGCTAATGTGAATGATCATGCTATAAATTGTGTTTAACATTTATTCACAAATATTTTGAAATTTTTTTTTAGTCTAGACTGTGTGTAATTTTTAAAGGTTTTTAATGAATAAATCGATTTATATTTTTGTACAATCCTTTGTGTTCTGATTATCCTTTCGTGATATATGGCTTAATCTTTTCTAGTGTGGACGAATTTGAATTGGAGGTTAAATATTAGGTTGAATGAAATGCTTAGAATGATTGATGTTTGGATGATATAATCTGGTCCAAAGGACACTGCTTTTTTATCACTGTTTAGTGCCCTATTCCTTTGGTCTCAAGGGGCTCCTCTTTGTTTTGATAATGTCTACTTCACCCTACAGCTGCTACAGACTTGTACTTCACCCCAGGACTTATGACCTTAAGCAGGGACTGCGCACTTCATCTGTACTGGAAGGTTGCACGTACTTTGGCATGTATCACGCATGTAACGAACTCACCAGCATTAGGGATGCGTCCACACAACCCACTGCTGATCCTTCACAGTAATCCTAAATAACACGGATCAGCGCGGCACCACCATCTGGTCTACTTCCGCATGTCACACCAGGGCTCACTCAGATCTGTGGAGCATCACTGATCAAAGACGGCATCGATATCGTGTCTAGTTTAGGCATGTAACCCACTGTGATTTGCACAGATGTGCAGAGCATTGAGCAAACACGGCACTGATACTATGCCCGCTTTAGCATTTTCATGTGCAGACGTGACGTGTAAAAAAAGAAAAAAACGTCAATGGCCTTTCCTCATACCTGCCTCTCGACTGCTTGCGCCGATGTTTCGCACCCCATCCACGCCTCCAATTAGTAATCTGGGACTGCAAACCTCCCGGCTGTGCTTACATTGCAATGCACTGTGCTCCTTTACATGCGCGCGCACTGTGAACACTTTCCCCAGGCCGCATGCGCTGCAACCAAATTATGTTTCTGCAACCAAATAAAGTATCTTACATATAGTAAAAGATTAAGCGGGGCGCCTGCTCCTTTATCGATAATGGAGCCATGTGCGCACCGCTCCAATGTTTTCCCCAAGCCCCAGAGATGGACCTGTGCCCTTCGACACACAAGGGGCACTCTCCTGTGGGGGCACTGGATGTAGCTTTAGTGCAGGAAGGGAGTTGCAAGGCACCGAGACGGCCCTCGGGAGGTGCTCGTTTCGCGAACCGAGTAGAAAATATATATTTATTTTTTTTACAAGCGCCGCATTACGCGCTTTCATTTTAATAGCGGTCACGCTTATTTCTTCGATGACCTGCGTCTGTAGAAAGTGGCAGGCCGCCATTATGTGCAAGCGCAGAACGGGGCGCTTGTAAAAACAACCCGTCAAGGGTGTCCCGGCACCTTCCAAAGTGAAAGCGCGTACAGCGCACTGAAAGTGAATAAACAAAGCACGCTGTCCTGCCTCAAGTAGGACAAACTCCATAAACAATATAGTGCTTTACCATGTAAGAACCCAAGTAAAGGGGCCAGTAGCCATGGGAGGAATCAAATGACGACACGGCCGTACTAAGGAGAGACTAACAAGCCTCATAATCTATCAGAAGCCAGCATTTACTCAGGATAAACACACAAGCCAATGAAAAATATGGACGGGGTAGTGGGCGGGGCTTCTTCCCGTACTGAACTACCCCTGATCAACCCCAGAGCAGTGCTTGCGTGCTGGCTCAGGGCTCGACCTAAAAAAGAAGGGGTGGTGATCTACAGAAGCAAAAGCCCCTGAAAGTTCAGAAGGCTTCACGAATTGGCAAACCAAGGGGAAATGGAGAAAGTGAATCTGGCCTAAGTACAGCTTTGAGCTTCACTGACCCCACTATATTCCCCCCCAGACGAACGACCCCACTATATTGCCCCCCAGATGAACGTTGAGGTCATTTGGAAGAAACTAGAAACATTGGTCAATTCGCTTCTGAATCCCCTCCTACTTAAACTAAATCAAATTGAAGAGAGACTATCGCATATTGAGGGCTTGGGCACAAATAACTCATCCTCTTCACAACATCAACGTTTTGGAACTGGCCCTGGCCCTGTATTATCTCCTAGGGTAGAGACTCGACCACTGGAAACTGGAAATGAGGGGCACCGGATACATCATTCAAATAGTAATCCGGGCAATTCTGGATCCACCTCTTGCCCTCACTCCCAAATGCGTCTCCCTCACCCAACTGACTCTTCTACAATCTCATTGGATCCGATAATCTAAACAGCATTTCAAAGGTATCACGTGCAACATTTTTGGGAGGTGGGGTGTTAGGTGACCCACGAAGGCAGGAAAGATCAAAGGTGGGGAAGTTTGTGAAAACATATCAGTCCTTACACCTCCCACCGGCCTCGTCCCCCCTCCCACTGGTTTTGGGAAATGTTCCAGTCTTAAGGGAGGACCAAATAGAAACAACAACTCAACGAATGGATGAATCCCTCCACTGGTTGACTCGTCACTTATCCCACACTGCTGAAGGGGACACCCTACTGTCCACTCAAATTATCATGGCCAGAAGGGTAGGGTGTCTGGGCTTGTCTACTAAATCGCTGGAAGGCGATTGCGTGGTGTTAAACTTCAACAACGAGTTTGTAGTTAGATCTCTCCTAGCCAAGCGAAACAGATTTCCTCCTGAGAGCACACAGATTATACTACTACCGCTGGATCACTTTTTTAGGCCCCCTCTCTTGCTGACTAGAGAACCTAGAACTTACCTAAGGGGAGGTGTCACAAGGTCCACCTTACCAGGAAATACGGGTATCATGGGGTTGACCATTGAAAATAGATTTACCCCCTCTCTGATCTTCAAGCATGCGACTGACTACCCCCAGTTGACAAGGAGGGTTCCGCTACACCGAATATTAGGGCATCCGATAGTCAAGTATCTTCCAAACCCATTGAAGCCCTGAAGGTGGTAGATACCTTATTTAAAAAAACTTCTTGGAATGTAGCGGGCATTGCACAAAAACTAGGTAAAGTTCACTGGTTAAATCTCTGACAAGATCGGGATATCTCCTGCTTACAGGAGACGTGGGTAACGGAACCCATTTTGTAAATGGTTACCGTTCTTTCTAGACAATGGCAGTACCATCACCATCAGGGAGGGCCAAGGGGGGCCTCTTAACGTTAATCCCTAACACACTGGCAATAAAAGTAAAAAAGTTCAAACCCAGGAGCGATTATTTCCATCTCTTTCTTTTTGAGGTGGCTAACGAAGGCACGTGGCTTTTAATAAATTATTATAACAATAATTTTGGGGAAACATGCAGTCAATAGTAGATGAGGTGAATAGGGCAATTGACGAGGCCGCAAGGTCTATAAGAAAAATTAGGTTTTAAGTATTATCTGGGTGGGAGATTTTAATTTGCATCCCTGTAAGCATAATCAAGATTGTGTTTGTGGTTTGGAAGACTTGGCAGGAAATCTGGTTTATCATTTTACTCATAGTGATTATGGAAATTGTCTCAATAGGTCTCTATTCACCAGGGATATGGCAATAGTTAATAAACCCAATATATCAACGGGCTCTTTAAGGAAAACGTTCCGACGAGATGCCTATGAATCAACTATAGATTTCATACTGGTCACTAACCCCCTTAATAATAGCCTTAATCAGGTAGTCACCCAATTCACGAGTTTTAGTGACCATGCCATTCTAAGCTGAGAGTTAATCCTGACCACCAGGGAGGTGTCTGACCATCAGAAAATAGGACTCCATTTACTGGCAAGGAAAAATGGTTTTCAGTTGAAGTGGGCTCAAATCGACAAGCTTAATCTAGTTCCTCAAATGCTACAGACTATTCAGGATGATATTAATAACTGTTTAGAACTAGAAGCTAGCCCAGCATTATTGGTGCCTTGTTTTAGTGAACTCCTAGAGAAAATAAAAGTGGCTCTTACACGGCAGAGATCTGACAAAAAATGGGTAAGTACTGGTTTGACCCTCCCTGTACAAAATCTAGAATATCCCTTATGAAAGCTCTAAAAACCCAACCCAGAAACGAGGCCCAAATTTGCTTGCTTCGTACTGAGTATAAGTTAGTGAGAAGGAAAAGGGAGAGGGTTCTGAGAGAGGAGATCTGGGACGAACTCGAACATGCAACAAAAACGGGCAATAGTAGAGAATTCTGGAAGCTAATCAATGCTCTGTGCTTCGGAAATTCTTAAGACCCTACCTTGGACACCAACGTAGGTGAAGAAGCATGGGTAGTACACTTTGAAAATATTTTTTCGTTTAGCAGAATCTCTCTTGCGCTACCCCTCATAGATACACATTCCAAATAACAGGACACACTGTCTTTTTCACTCACAGAAGCGAGGAGTGAACTGGCGGCCTGTAGTACCGGTAAGGCCCCGGGGCCTGACGGGGTCCCACTAGACCTCTTTCAAGAGAATGAAGATCTGTGGGTCCCTCTACTGACCAACGTTTTCAATAATATAGCCATAGCCGGCCCTCCGCCCTCCTGGAAAACCAATGTAATTGTCCTGATCCATAAAAAAGGGGACAGGGGAAGCCCGAAGAACTATAGACCAATTTCGCTCTTAGATACAACAGCAAAGCTTATGGGCCGACTTCTTCTATCAAGATTGGTGTCCTGGGCTCAGGAGAGGAGCATCTTAATGAAGGCACAGTATGGGTTCCAGCAGAGAAAGGGTACTGTAGACCAGTCTCTGAACCTATCAATAACTATAGACAAATACATCAGAGCGAAGGATGGGAAAT
Source organism: Calotriton arnoldi (assembly GCA_963921515.1). Lineage (NCBI taxonomy): Eukaryota > Metazoa > Chordata > Amphibia > Caudata > Salamandridae > Calotriton > Calotriton arnoldi. Next base: position 278,156 of record CAWUFW010015830.1, on the reverse strand, counting down.
TGTACTTAGCTTTTATGGACCTCTCAGCAGCATTTGACTGCATGTCCCATTCTAAGCTCTGGTGTATAATGGAAGAGATGGGGTTCGATCGTCCTATAATTAATTTTATCCGCCAATTATATACTAATGCAACTGCATGTGTCCGTTATGGGAAAAACGGGGAATGTACCCGCCTTTTTAAGATCTCAAGGGGGGTAAGGCAGGGTTGCGTCCTCGCCCCGTTCCTATTTTCCATCTATACGAACGGTGTTGAAAAAGCTCTGGAGGGTGCCACATTGAATGCCCCTGCATTTGATTCACATAGGTTACCGATATTGGCCTATGCAGACGATGCTGTCCTCATTGCTAGAACTGGATTAGGTCTTCAACGTCTCATAACAGCATATGCGGCTTTTATGGATTAATAGGACATGAAAGTAATATCAGACAAAATCATTTGTTATCATAGCAGGGGCGGGCAAACAGGATAAACCCCCGTACTTCCATATGGAATCAGGAAAGATTGAAGTGGTAGATACCTTCCCTTATCTGGGGGTCCTCTTCGATAAAAAGCAAACATGGTCAAAATTGGTCAAAGGAAGGGCTTTAGGAATGGAGAGGAGCCTGACAGCTATAAAATCTTTTTGCAAAAAGCTGGACACCAGACCATTAGTCCCCATAAAAAATATTTATCATGCAAAAACAAAGCCAGCTGCAATTTATGGGGCAGGTGTTTCAGGCACGGTTTCTACTGACTTGCTCCAAACTACTGAAAATGGATTCTTCAAATCCCTGGTGTCTCTCCCCAAATCCCGCTCTAACTATATCTTACATATAGAACTGGGTTAACCTTATATCTCAGATTCAATCAGACTAGCACCGCTCCTACTGTGGCTCTCCATTTGGCATAGGGATACGGTCACCCTAACGCAAAACATAATATAAAACTGCTTAAAACTGGAGAACTACAGTGGGATCAGATGGATGAATTATGTGGAAGCGGAGCTGACTGCTATTGGGTTGAACAAACTATTTAAGGACCCAACTACTTATAGAAAGATGTCTAAACAGAAGTTGACTAACACTTTTCTGCTGAGGGCTGAATATACCCGAAGGGAGAGGAACTATAACAAACAGCCAGTTCTTGCCTATCAATTAACCCTATCCTTGATAGAGGGAGGTTATTTTTATCTAACACACATCCCTATATCACAACACAAATTCACACTACTGAGATTTTGTATGAATCTGATACCATTGATGTTAGGTCATCCGGAAAGAAGATATAGGCACTCAGACCTGACCTTGTGCCCCAGAGACAAGCAAATCTCCCCAAACTGACTTGCACTTAGTACTCTTCTGTGGCTTATACCAGAAGGAAAGGAAGGAATATATTGTCCTGCTTCTAAAGCGCTATAATTTCAAACAATGCCGGGTTGCACTTTTTTTTTTTAAATTACTGCCTGACCCTCTAGTGTGTTTTTCGGTAGCGATATTTTTGTGGGCCGGCATAAAAAAAAGGAAGCAGTGGAGCGTATAAACGGCTGTGGTGCTCTTATTGCTAATTTTATTGTTAATCTAATAGAAGTTATTATGTATTTAATCCTATAGTTTAACTGGTCACTTTTTTTATATACTTGATATTTTGTAATGAACTCTTAATATGGTTTTTAATTGATCTGTACTGGAATTCTGTGCAGATTTTTTTCTACTTTACATGTGCTTTTATGATCTAAATTTTAAATATCGAATAAAGTTTCTATTGATTGATTGATTGAAAAGAAACACACTTCATATCTGAGTATCAGCTTGTCAAGTGTCCCAGGAGATTTTTTGTTAACTGTGAATGCAGAAGGCTATTTTTCGGTGTGAGCTTACATTATTGTGATAATCAAATCAATCAATCAGGGTTTTTTTTAAGCGTGCTACTCACCCGTGAGGGTCTCAAGGCGCTAGTGGGGGGGGGAGGGGTGCAGCTCCAGATCAGCCGAAGAGCCAGGTCTTGAGGCTCTTCCTGAAGGTGTGCAGGGTAGCGGAGCATCTGATGTTGACTGGGAGCTCGTTCCAGGCCTTTGCCGCGACGTGGGAGAAGGCTCTTCCCTCTGCTCTGGTTCTGCGGATGCGTGGTGTTTCTGCTAGGGCGAGGTTGGCAAGCGGAGGTTTCTTTTGGGTGCGTTGAAAGATACTCTTTCGTTGAGGTATTTGGGTCCGATGTTGTGGAGGGATTTGTAGGCGTGGGTGAGTAGCTTGAAGGTTACTCTCTGCTCGACGGGGAGCCAGTGGAGGTCTCGCAGGTGTTGGGTCATGTGCTCATGTCGTGGGGTTCCGAGGATGAGTTGGGCCGCAGTGTTCTGGATGGTCTGGAGTTTGCGAAGGAAGGATTTGTTGATTCCGGCGTAGAGGGCGTTACCATAGTCCACTCTGGACTGGACTCAGTGCTGGACTCAGTGCCATAGGGCCATTAGTATGTGCGCTTACGTGCTCATTTAATTGGTTGTTTACATCATAGTATCACTTGCTGAATTTTTATGCTGATAGTTGAAAGTGCCGGTGCAAAATAGTCTGCAAGTGTGATAATGGGAGTATAATGGACGCACATATTTGCACGTGTTTTACTCCATTTATTTCTTCTCATGTGTCAATCAGGTGAAAACTTGCTCCAGGGTAAAAGTAGATAAAATCAAAGATGGGAGATTTTTATGGCACTCCATGCAAAGCTTTCCTCCCTCACCGATAACAGACAGTAGATTTATGTTCAGTTCCAGTTCAAAACTGCTTGACTAAGGTTTATTCAGAATAACTCCTAAGACACACACACCCCTATTACTCATTTGTTGTGTGCCATTTTTCAAACGTGACTAAAATGTGCTTCTGTTCTATGTCATCAACTGCTGAAAGTGAAGTGCTTCTCTGAACCAAGCGCGCACGATCGGTCAGAAATTGAAAAGGAAACTATGCAAGCGCCCGCCGCTCTGAAGCACTCGGCCCCGTTCACTGATTGACAAAGAATGTGCGAACACAGGTTCAGAATGCCGGTCTCTGTCAACGAATAACTGAAAGTGACAACGTGAGGGTGTGATCGAGTGAAATTAATCCTGCTCACTCAGTCAGCTGTGAATCAGTGTATCCCCTCCGTCACACTCTTCGGCTCAGGGCGCTTTGTCGTGTGATAAATACCCTGCCGACATATTTACAGAAACTACATTTCTGTTTGTAAAATTACAATAGATGGTTCTTGACTTTTTAATACCTGCTTGTGGGATAAAATAATTCGAAGCTGGTTGTTTGTAATTTTTTCCACCAAAATCAAAGCCCCAAACCGAAGATCTTGGTATGCAAATATTCGCACCGAGCTTTCCATTTTGCCTGGAAATGTCTAGTACAAGTTGTGAGCAATGTCACATAGTATGGCTTTTGTATAATCTCTTGACAAAGAAAAAAGTCAAGCACGCTAAACAAGCATTGCTAAATACCAATAGTTTTGGCTGTTGTATATTCAAAATCAGTTTTTTAGCCTCTTGTTATACAAAATAGTAGTAGTGAAGGCTTAATTTCCACATGCAGGAAATATGGCTTTACTCTTGCATAGTTTTCACTTGTTCTGTGTGTGAGTACCTTTTCACTATACAAAAGGTGAAATGTTTGCATTCCTATGGAGATGAGTAATTTGCAAAGCAGTGGGTGTGAACGGTGGTGTAAGATTTCTCCCCACAGACAAAGAAGACGTACCACATGGACATCTTGGGGCGGCTCCTCTGTTTGAGCGAAGGAGCGTCACCCCACTTAAAAATCACCCCATAGATGAAAAATAAAATGGTAATCAGTTACCATTTTATTTTTCATCCCCTGTCCTGAGCCGAGTGTCAGGACCAGGGCGGGCCTCTGCTGAGTGACAGAAGCATGTCACTCAGCTGAGAGGAGGGTGGGCTGGTATGGCACTGTTTAAAGTGTGCATGTCTTTTTTACTGGCCGTCTTGCGATGGCCAGCAACACATGTGAACTTTAAACATCTCTAACCCAGCTGTCTTCAGCTGGGTTAGAGAATGCCAAAGCCTCAATAGCGCTGTGGAGTGCCGAGTGAGGCCACTTCCACCAATCCTAGGGCTGCTCTCATTCTGGTGAGAAAGCAAAAGACACACAATTGATGGACGGAATGCAGAACAAATCAAAACATCCCGAACTGCCAAGCCAGGTCCTCCCTGGACCGGAAACAAGCATCCTAGGACCGGTTTCAGGGTTTCACCCCTCTTCAGACAGGATAGCTTGATTCCAGTGGCACAGTGAGCCCAGGACCCACGTCTGGGCATATCTGGCACACTTAGGGCGAGAAAGCAAAAGACACACAATTGATGGACGGAATGCAGAACAAATCAAAACATTCACCCCCAGTCAAGAGATCTGGGTTAAATCCATCATTCTTTTGCTCACCATGCCACCCCAGTTTAGACCTGGCCATATGCAAATCAGTCTTGACCCTGTGCCTCATGGGAACAGTCCAGCCCGAACCGCCAAGCCAGGTCCTCCTGGATAGGAAACAAGCATCCTAGGGACCGGTTTCGGGGTTTCACCCTCTTCAGCCAGGATAGCTTGATTCCAGTGGCACAGTGAGCCCAGGACCCACGTCTGGGCATACCTGGCGCACTTAGGGCGAGAATGCAAAAGACACACAATTGATGGACGGAATGCAGAACAAATCAAAACATTCACCCCCAGTCAAGAGATCTGGGTTAAATCCATCATTCTTTTGCTCACCATGCCACCCCAGTTTAGACCTGGCCATATGCAAATCAGTCTTGACCCTGTGCCTCATGGGAACAGTCCTCTCTGGACCGGAAACAAGCATCCTAGGACCGGTTTCGGGGTTTCACCCCTCTTCAGCCAGGATAGCTTGATTCCAGTGGCACAGTGAGCCCAGGACCCACGTCTGGGAATACCTGGCGCACTTAGGGCGAGAAAGCAAAAGACACACAATTGATGGACGGAATGCAGAACAAATCAAAACATTCACCCCCAGTCAAGAGATCTGGGTTAAATCCATCATTCTTTTGCTCACCATGCCACCCCAGTTTAGACCTGGCCATATGCAAATCAGTCTTGACCCTGGGCCTCATGGGAACAGTCCAGCCCGAACTGCCAAGCCAGGTCCTCCCTGGACCGGAAACAAGCATCCTAGGACCGGTTTCACCCCTCTTCAGCCAGGATAGCTTGATTCCAGTGGCACAGTGAGCCCAGGACTCATGTCTGGGCATACCTGGCGCACTTAGGGTGAGAAAGCAAAAGACACACAATTGATGGACGGAATGCAGAACAAATCAAAACATTCACCCCCAGTCAAGAGATCTGGGTTAAATCCATCATTCTTTTGCTCACCATGCCACCCTAGTTTAGACCTGGCCATATGCAAATCAGTCTTGACCCTGTGCCTCATGGGAACAGTCCAGCCCGAACCAAGAGATCTGGGTTAAATCCATCATTCTTTTGCTCACCATGCCACCCCAGTTTCTGGTGAGAGCAGCCCTAGGGTTGGCAGATGGAGTTGCTGCTTCCTGTGTTGAAAGATGAGGTCCAGAGCGAGGACGTCGCCGAGTTCAGGTACATTTTATTTTTTTATATATATTATTTTAAGAGTGCGCGCCCGCCCCCCCCTTCCCCCATAGATGACAGCCATTGCTGTGGACATCTCCAGGACATGCTTCCCTCACAGACTAGTAAGTGATATAGGGCTAGCTACAGCAGTGTAAACTTCACACATACACACACAGTAGCACATGGTCATCAGCAGCTCATGCTTCCATCACACACACATAATTGATATAGGATACCCAACAGCAGAGCAAACTTTACGCAGACATACACACACACACAACAAAAACACACATACACACAGAGAACAGGAACTACATGAGCATCAGCAGTGCAAGCTTCCCATAGGCATAAACACATGACACATGCAACTTAGAATCATCAGTGAAAGTTTCTCTTGTATCAGAGAAAATATGTACCACATCGACGTCCACATTACAAGCTGCCCTGTAAGGAATTGGATTATTTGTTGAACCAGGGGGAGAACACATTTAAAAGAACAATCACAACCCTTGTCATGGTGAACCACAAAAGTCATTAAATAAACCTGTGTTTATCCCTTTGGTAGCTTGGCGCAAAACAGTTAGGCTTAACTTAGAGGCAATGTATGAATTATTTATGGAGTATTCAAATAGTAATGATGTGAAAGACACAACACAAGAAAAATCACAAACCAATTTAGAACAACAGAGAACATTCTAATAATTAAAATGACACCAAAATAACAAACATCCAATAAGTAGAACTGGAATTATGAGGTTTAAATTTTTTTTTTTTGTTCAAATGTCTTTTGTTTATTTAAAAGAGAAAATACATTTGTAATACAATAGCAATGCAACATATCAGAATCAAATATATACTAAATTAATATTGAAGAATTTCAGAGTAAAAAGATTTCATAACAAGAGTTAATGGACTGGGATAAAAAGAGTTGAACAGGTGAGCAAATACATATATGACAAGTTGTATATGTTATAAAATTCATCAAATAATAATACAAATCCCAGATATATGGATCAGACAAAGCAACAACCTATATCGTGATAAAGACATATACCAGTTGAATTGCCTGATAAAAAGGATTGAACAGCAAAAGAAAACAGGGGGAAGAAAAGAAAAAAGAATACTGGGGAAAAGACCGAAAAAAGAAAAGAGAGGAATCAAAGAGAAGGGAGGAGGTATCTGCTCCAATGAAGGAAATAAATTAAGAAATGGAATCAAAAGGATACTGAGCTACCAACCCCTGAGAGGACAAATTCATATAGTTGTCCAGAGACCGCCAAACATTACTAGAAATGGAAGGCGAGTAATGTTTCTCCTCAACAAAAGTATGAGCTCCACGAAAAATATGAGACCCATGCCCACCAGGTATGACAATATAGAAGATGAAAAGATTTCCATTCTGTTAGTATAATTTTAACAGCAATGGATAAAAATAAATCCAATAGCCCCAGATCCGTATTGTCAAGGGGTAAAGGAATAGCTGTAGCCCATGGGCACAATAGAATCATAGGTAAAGAAAGCTCTATAGATATATTAAAGATTGATGATAAGTGTTTCTGTATCAGGCCCCAGAAAGAATGCAATAACGTACATTCAAAAAACATATGAGGTTTTAAATTTTTAGGTAAAAAGCGCCAACTGTGGGTGTCTGGCCAACCCTAAAACTAGTTCAGGTCAGTTCTTCTCTTTCATCTGGGCTTTGCTCCAGCCTGTCTAGTGAAACAAAGGGTAGACAGGCCTAAGTGTGAGCTGCATCTGCCAGTTACAAGGTAGGCTTCTTCTGAAGTCATAAGGGTTGAGTGTAACCCACAACTACCATTTGAAATGCAATCGGGGCGGGCACAGCTCCTCCCAACCATACTATCAGGAAGACCAACTCCCCTTTACACACAGGGCCTTTGTCCACTGACTGGTCCCAATTCACATCACACCACAGTAGAGCAATTAACAGTCATGTGACCCAGGACCATGACAGAAAGGCATTTTTGGTTTAGTTAGGAAAATACCAACTTTCAACAAGTGCAAAAACAACAAGGTGATGGATGGAATGCTCAAGTTAATCTTCAGCCACTGGCAATCACTCAGGCTGCATCCCAATCCATCATTTTTTGCGCACTATGCCACCTCAGTTTGGACCCAGCCATTTGCAGATCCGTCTTGACCATATCCTCGTGGGAACAGTTCAGCTCAAACCAAGGTGGCCTGGTGTGCAAAATAACGATGGACTGGAATGAGGGCTGAGCAATTACCAGTGGCTGAGATTAATTCAAGCATTCCATCCATCACTTTTTAGTATACTTTAATGTGCCGCCCTAAGTCGGAAGGGAATGCCCACCTCTGGGTCCCGTGCATACTGTGTCACTCGAAGAAATCTATACATGGCTGATGAGCCCATAACTAGGGCGAACCCATTCCCAGATTGCTTGTATTACAGTTCAGGGAGGACCTGGCTCGGTAGTTTGGACTGGACAGTCCTACTGGAGAAGGGTCAAGACTGATTTGCATATAGCTGAGTTCAAACTGTGGTGGCATGGTGTGCAAAATAACAATAGACTGGGATGTGGCCTTCGTAATTACAAGTGACTGAGATTAATTTAAGCATTCCATCCTTCACTTTTTTTGTATACTGAGTGTGTCACACTAAGGGCCCGATTCTGATGCGGGTTGGAAAAGCTTCCCAACCGAATCGGTTGGGAAATGGTTTCCGACCCACTCGGATCGGGAAAGTCCGACCGGCGGAGTAGGATGCATCCAGATGCTTCCAGATACGATTTGGTTGAACTCCCATTGACTTCAATGGGAACATTTGTTCCTAACCGCATCAGAATTGGGCCCTCGGTCGGGAAGACACGTTCCCGATCCGATTTGGAAGGAGCAAATACCGTTAGGAGGCCTTCCTAACCGCATCAGAATCAGGCCCTCGGTCGGGAAGCTTTTCCAACCCGTATCAGAATCGGGCCCTAAGTGGGACTGGTTTGCCCTGGCATTGGTCCCATGCACACTGTGTCACTATAACCAAGATATTTGTGGCTGATGAGCCCATAATTAGGGAAAAACTGGTCCTGGGTTGCATGTATTACAGTTCAGAGTGGACCTGGCTTGGCAGTTTGGGTTCGACTGTTCCAATTGGAGCAGGGCAAGACTGATTTGCATACAGCTGAGTCCAAACTGAGGTGGCGTGGTGTGCAAAATAACGATCGACTGGGATGTGGCCTGAGTAGTTACCAGTTGCTGAGAATAATTCAAGCATTCCATCCATCACTTTTTTATATAATTGAACCATTTGAAAAGTGGCATTTTCAAAACAGTATTTAAAAGTCTGACTTTAGGATTGCTGTTTATTTGATTCTTTTAACTATTGTTCTAGCTAGTTCCAAACTGACATTCTACATTATAAGGTGTTTTACTGTAACCTAGTGCTTTTCTATTGAAGAGCTAGCCATGCCACAGTGAAAGACCTTTGTAGGTTTTTCACTATCAGGACATATAAAACTTTAAATATACATATCCTACTTTTAAAGTGCCATACACACTGCCCAATGAGCCTTTGGGGCCGAAACTTAGTGATGACTTATAAGTATTAAAAAGGAAGGTTTAGGCCTGTCAAATGATTTATTTTTCCAGGTTGACATGGCATGTTCAAAACTTGTAGCCTTTAACTTACAGGACCTGGGTACACATAGTACCATTTAGAAAGGATTTATAAGTAAATTAAATGTGGTGTCATCAGGTACATGCCAATTTTATCATGTTTGGAAGGGAGAGCACAAGCAGGAATAAACTGCACAGAGTCCTAAAGCCAACAAACACGGGTTCATCAAAAATAGGGTAGTGAAGGGGAAACTCTGGGGAAATACCACTGTAAGAAATCGTGTTATTGATGGGGGGGTAGGAGCCACACTCAGGCAACAACTACAATCCTTGCAGGGTGAACCACAAAGGTCAGTAAATTAACCTGTGCTTAACCCTCCAGTAGCTTGGCACAAAAGCAGTCAGTCTTAACTTAGAGGCAATGTGTAAAGTATTTATGCTGTACACAAACAGTAATAAAATAAAAATACAACACAAGGCAATTCTCAAACCAATTTAGAAAAATAGAGTCATCTTAAATTAATAACATGATATCAGAATGACAAAAATCAAATCAGTCAATCAATCAATCACTCAATCAATAATTACTTGTAGAGCGCTGCTTATCACCCGTAACGGTGTCCAGGCACTGGGTTGCTGGGCTTCGTCCAAAAGCCAGGTCTTGTGTCTCTTCCTGAAGTCGGTCAGCGAGGGTGATGTTCGGAGGTGGAGAGGGAGGGAATTCCAGGACTTGGCGGCAAGGTGGGAGAAGGAACGCCCCCCACTTTGGCTATGTCAGATGTGCGGTGTCTGTGCGTGGGTGAGGGAGGTGGAGCGGCGGTTTCTGGATGGTTGGTGGAAGTTCAGGTGGTGGATCATGTATGTTGGTCCTTGGTCGTGGAGGGCTTTGTAGGCTTGTGCTAGTTGTGTGAATTGGCATTTATTCTAAATGGGGAGCCAGTGCAGGTTCCTCAGGTGTTGGGTGAGGTGGGTCCGTTTGGGCAGGTTGTGGATCAATCTGACCGCTGCGTTCTGTATCATCTGGAGCCTTCTCATGAGTTCATTGGTAATTCCTGTGTAGAGTGTATTACCGTAGTTCAGATGGCTGGTGATTAGGGCTTGCATGACTGTTTTTCTCATTCTTATGGGGAGTCATTTGAAGATTCTTTAGAGCATGTAGAGAGTGTGGAAGCAGGCAGAGGAGATTGTGTTGATCTGTTGTTTCATTGTGAGTTTGCTGTCCAGGATGATGCAGAGGTTCTGGGTGTGGTCTTTTTGTGTGGGGGTGGGTCCCAGTTCTGCGGGCCACCAGGTGTCGTTCCAGAGCGAGGTGTGGTTGCCAAAGATCAGCACTTCTGTCTTGCCCATGTTGAGGTTCAGGCAATTATCCTTTATCCAAGCTGTGACGCTCTTAATGCAGTTGTGGAAGTTGGTTTTGGTGGTGGTGGGGTCTGCTGAGAGCGGGAGGATGAGCTGGGGGTCGAAGGTATAGAATATGATGTTGATATTGTGGGTTCTAATGATGTCAGCTAGAGGCATTGTATGTGTTGAAGAGGGTGGGGCTGAGGGATGAACCCTGAGGGACGCCGCAGATGGTGCTCGTGGTTTCCAAGGTGAAGGGAGGTATGCAGATTTTCTGCATTCATCATATGAGGAATTATGCAATTGATCTGAGTGCGTCTCCCTTGATCCCGATCTGGTGCAGTCTCTTGATGAGTGTGTGGTGGGATACGGTGTATAAGGCTGCAGAGAGGTTGAGGAGGATCTGGGCCACCAATTCTCCTCTTTCGAGTAAGGTGTGAATGTCGTCCGTGGCAGCAATCAGGGGTCTCGGTGTGGTCATTGGCGCGGAAACCGGATTAGGAGGTGTCTAGCAGGTTGTTTCTCTCCAGGTGTTCGGTGAACTGTCAGTTGATGGCCTTCTTCAGGACTTTGGTGGGAAACAAGCGCAATGAGGTGGGGCGGTAATTCCGGAGTTCATTGGGGTCTGTGGAGAGTTTCTTGAGGAGAGGTCTGACTTCTGCGTGATTCCATGCATCGTGAAAGGTGGCCGTGGCGATGAATGCGTTGAGGATGGTTGTGAGTTGGTGGCTGATTTTATTGCTTCCTAGGATGAAGTGGTGGTGGGAGCAGGGGTCTGTGGGTGCTCCAGAGCACATGGAGTTAATCAAAACAGGCTGATGGCAGTGATTAAACAACGCAGCCAGCACCTCTGACCTAGTTAATGATTGTATAGGGCAAATAGTCCTCCGGCGTGCTCAATATCAATACCGTGCCACCCACAGCATTATGTAAGTGCATGGAGAACAAGTCCTCCATGTACAATAGTCATTTTATTCAAGACAGAGCACAGCACAATAGATTAAATTCTGACATCCGTCAGGAAAAAGTTTTAATGCTAAACAAAATAGTCAAATATCATACACAATGTACAATCAATTCTGAATCGTGATAGCGTTGACACGTAGATGTAGTAAGCAGAAAACAGCCGACACGTGTTTCGTCAGCTATGCGACTTCCTCAAGGCAAATCTCGTATAAGTAGGAAAATGCAGTCAAAAGCGTCTTTCGTCTTGTAAGTATCAAGAACAAAAAAGCAGTATCCACGAGTCTTGTAATTCAAAGTTTTGGCAGTTTTAAAGCGGGAATAAAATCGATCCAAACAGCAAAAAACCGCTATGATGGGCGGAAGGAAAGCCATATGGTAAGGCTCCTATACACACTGTACCCGCAACGTAGACCGATAATAATCGTGCTACGTCCTGCTTGTTTCCGATTCAGACAAGTATGAATCCCGCCATAGAGAGTCCAACCTTGACTATGGCGGGATTCATACTTGTCTGAATCGGAAACGAGCAGGACGTAGCACGATTATTATCAGTCTACGTTGCGTGGTACACAGTGACTTACCATATGGCTCCTCGCCCATCATAGCGATTTTTTGCTGTTTGGATCGATTTTATTCCGGCTTAAACTGCCAGAACTGAATTACAAGACTCGTGGATACTTTTTGTTCTTGATACCTACAAGATGAAAGACGGCTTTTGACTGCATTTTCCTACCTGCGGATTTGGCCTTGAAGAAGTCGCATAGCTGACGAATGCGTGTCGGCTGATTTCTCTGCTACTCTGCGTGTCAACGCTATCACGATTCAGAATTGATTGTACATTGTGTATGATATTTGACTATTTTGTTTAGCGTTAAACTTTCTGACGGATGTCAGGAATTTAATCTATTGTGCTGTGCTCTGTCTTGAATAAAATCACATGGAGTTAATGATGGCTGTTGTGTTCGGTTTGGTGAGCTGTTACCATGCAGTGAGCTGTAGGTCAGGGGAGGTTTCCATCAGAGTGAGGTGGCTAAGGAGGTCAGTATGTTGGGGTTCGAAGTTCCTGTAGATGGTGGATGTCTTGATGTGGAAGTGATTCACTAGAGCATTGCAGAGTTCCTCTGAGAGAGTGTTAGACTTGGCCTCTTTTTTCGGCGTGTTTCGCCTGAGTTTTTGCATTTTGACCTCCCGGTTTTGACTCTGTTTTTGCTGGCTTAGTGTCTCTGCGCACTTTCTCACTGCTGATCAGTGTTAAAGTGCAAGTGCTCCTGTTGTAAATTGTGTTATGGATTGGTGTTTCCATGATTGGCATATTTGATTTACGTGTCAGTCCCTAGTAAAGTGCACTGAGTGTGCCAGGGCCTGTAAATCAAATGCTGTTAGTGGGCTGCAGCACTGGATTGTGCCACCCACACAAACAGCCTGTAAATGTAACTCTGGCCTGCCATTGCAGAGCCTGTGTGCAGTCTGGGACTGCCATGTCGATTTGTCAAGTATACCCACTTGCCAGGCCCTAAGCTTCCCTTTTCTTACATGTCAGTCACCCCTAAGGTAAGCCCAAGGTACCCCTGTGGGCAGGGTGCAGTGTATGTGAAAGGTAGGACATGCCCTGGTGTGTGTGGCATGTCCTGATAGTGAATTACTGCCAATTTCGTTTTTCACTATTGCAAGGCTACCTGTTCCCATAGGACAGAGTGGGGAGTTTGTTTATAACATCTTACAAACGTAACTGGCCCTGGGAACAAGGTAGAGAAATAAAGTTTAGTATGCCTGAACTCAGAATCTAAAGATGCATCTTTTAGTGAAGGTGATTTTTACATTCTGTGTTTGAAAATACCACTTTTAGAAAGTAGGTATTTTTTTGCTAAGCCACCCGGTAGGCCTCTCTTGGGTTTGTGGATTGACTGTCTGGTTTTGGGATGACAGGGGCTGGGGAGGAGCAGTGGCTCCAGAGAGTCTAGGTGGATCAGGAAATGACTGAATAGACCTGGGCTGCATTTAGAGTAGGGGGAGGAGATTTCCTTTCACCTGAATGGGCCTGGTCTGCCTCTGACAATGCCGTCTCCACCTCCTGCCAGGAAGCTACATCAGAGAGGGCAGAAATGGTTCTGGCTGGGCACAGACACTCTCTGCCTGAGAGGTCAAAGGATTTTGGGCTATAAAAAGTGGGGCCCAAACCCCTGAACTTTAGAACTCTTTTGGACCAAGAAGACTGCCAAAAAGAAGAGCTGGAGTAGCTGCGAGGAGGAACTACAACTTTGCTGAGTGCTTTGCTGTGTTGGCCTGCAGTGGCTGCTTCTGTCTTGGGCAGTGAAAGGACTGGACTGAACTTTCTACAACTTCTTTCTTTGAGTATCTCCAAGGGCTTGAGGTAGAGCTTGCCCCCTGTTCAAGAAGTCTCAGGAACAGCAAAGACTTCAAGTTCTTCTGCCCTCAGTACTGGGGACTGTGTTTCGTGCTGCAACAGAAGAAAAAGCAACCCGACGCAGTCTACAACGCCGCTGCCGACCCCGTGTCCTGAAGGCACCGCAGAGGGCAACCCTGCACCGTGACCCTGGTCTCACCGACGACACCATCTGATGCCGCCACCGAGCCGCTGCTCGCACCGCGACCTGTGGGCACTGCACTCCGCACCGCCTTGCTTCACGACGCCGCCTTGGTATCCCCGACGCCGCCGCTCCACGCCGAAATCGACGCCGCTGCTTGCACCGTGGGTCGAGGGCACTGCTCGTAAGTTACACGACGCACCGTCCTCACCCCGCACCGCAGCCTTGGCCTACCGACGCCTGCGCCATGGACTCCAGTTCGTCAGCCGACGACAACGCTTCAGCAACGATGACGCCGCTGCCTGCACCGTACACCTGCCAGCACCGCGATGAGCACCGCATCACTTCGCACCGCGACCCTGGTCTCACCGACTATGCCATCTGACGCTGCCACCGAGCCGCTGCTCGCACCGCGACTGGAGGGCATCGCACGCCGCACCGCTGCTCTTCGCACCGCCACACCTGACGCCTGCCGACGCCAGCGCTCCCGACATCAACCGCGAGGAGTTCGATCTGCAACGTGTGTGACTTCAAGGGCCCGATGACTCCTGCACCGACCTCCGGAACCGACGCCTGCGGACGCCGTGCTTTCGGAGCTCAACGAGAGGCCGCCGATGCCCTGCATTTCTAAAGGTACTGTTTTGCGGGTCTTCCCGACACCGTAGTTGGCCCTCGACGCCGCTGTCAGCCAGAACTGTTTGGATTTGTTTGTTCACGACGCCGTGATAGCCTTGGACAGAGCTATCGACTTCAAGGAACTGTATTTCAAGGTTATTTTGATAACTGAAGATTTCTAAGTACTGTTTTATGGATTTTTATCGTTTTTGGTCTTGTCTTAAGTATATAAAAATATTGGATATTTTTCTAAACTGGTGTGGTGTCCTTTTGTAGTGCTTACACTACTTTACTGGTGGTTATGTGCAAATGCTTTACACACTGCCTCTAAGATAAGCCTGACTGCTCGTGCCAAGCTACCAAGGGGGTGAGCAGGGGTTATTTTAGGAGAGTAACTCCCTTATCCTGACTAGAAGGAAGGGTCCCTACTTGGACAAGGTGCAAACCATTGCCAACTAGAGACCCCCATTTCTAACAGGGAGGGATCATGTTCTCTGTAGCTGTTGGGCCGGAGAACTCTCTGACGATGGTGAAGAGTTCCTTACCGTGGATGGCGCTAGCCTCGATGAAGTCTGAAAGTGCGTTCTTTTTCATGTCTTTGAGTGGTTGGAAGTATTTGTTGGGGGCTGAGTTGAAGGTGGCTCGCTCTGTATCGTCTCTGCTGGTGCCCCATCTTCTATTCAGTTGTTTGCACCTGTGTTTCGTTGTGCTGAGTTCCAGTGTGTACCAACCGACTTGTTTGGAGGACCTGCGATTTTGGATGGTTTGATTGGGACGACTCAGTCGATCAGTAGAACCGGAGAAATTGTTTTTTGAAATTGGCACTAAGAAGCAGAAGGCGCCAACTGTGGTTATCTGGTTGCACTGTACTGCGACAAAGTCACAAGTTCTGGTCAACCATGATTGAGCATGGGCCGGGTACAAGACCAAGTTCAGCCCACTGGGATTTGTACTTTAATGTCCTTGGAGTTGAGATGAGAGGTCCTGTGTCAGTCTGCGTTGCGTCAGTTCTGATGAAGCCACTGATCAGGAGCTGAGAGGTGCTGCGTTGTGAGGTCATGTGTATAGTAACATCACACAGGGGTCATTTCTGATGAAGCTGCCAATCAAAAACTGCGAGGTGCTGTGGCACGAGGTCCTGCGTCGGGTAGCATTGTGCTGCTTTTGTTCCAATGAAACCTTCAGTTGTGCCAGGAGGTGTAAACTCTGACTCCAGCCAAGGATCCAGGGCCAAGGGGGCACTTCTTGCAGGTCAGGACTCACTCCAGCAGAGGTCAGCAGGGCTCAAGCAGGTCTAGCTGCAGGTCCAGACAGGCCCAGCTGCAGTAGGTCAGCTGAGCAGTTGCAGGGAAGCCTATAAAGCTTGTTGTGGCCCTGTATCTCACACGAGTTCAGCCAAGTCACCATTGGTGTCACTCTGGTTAGACTAGGATGTAGGAGCAAGGGCCCTCACACACCCCAAGGGGTGGCATACTTCATCTTCGGGCATCTCCTCTTTGGGCCTGTGCTGCAATGCCCAATGTGCCCAGCAAGGGGGCTCTTTGCCGGAAGCCTTTTCTTTTTGCTGATGTGAGTGGTGGGGTGTAGTGGGGCGTGCGGTGATTGTTTCTGAGTAGAAGTGGAGGGAGGGTGTGTCAATAAAAATAACTAAAGGAATCCAAAATACTATTTATTCACTGGGTTCCTTTGTTATGATTAAAAGAACAAAATCAAGGTGAGTGCAGGTTGTAATGAACCTCTCAAGCCCTTAGTTCATGTGTGTGACAAGCATGGGGGGTCAACATGTTTCATGCCTTTTATTGTCCAGAGGATCACATCATTTCATCAGTATCCCGTATTGGCAGGACGAGGGGTAGGTCGGCGAGCAACAGTGCACCGCTAACTGACTATCGAAATGCCAGTGAGCGTCCGCCCTAGCCCATATGATTGGGGCCACTAGACCTCACACTCAGGTCCCCCCAGAAGGTATACTATACGTTACATTATTTCACTGTATGGCATTATCCACATGCACAACTCTACCATCCCTATATGACTAGATGAGGATTCTTTGGTCCTGATGAAATGCCATGATCCTCCAGACAATAATAGGCATGAAACATGTTGACTCCCATACTTTTCACACACATGAACTAAGGGCTTGAGAGGTTCATTGCAAACTGCTCTCACCATGATTTTTTGCTTTTTAATCATAACAAAGGAACCCAGTGAATAAAGAGTCTTTTGGATTCCTTTAGTTATTTTTATTGACACACCTTCCCTCCACTTCTACTCAGAATCAATAACCACACGCCCTACTACACCCCTCAACTCACATTGGCAAAAATAAAAGACCTCCGGCAAAGAGCCCCCCTGGTGGGCCCTTTGGGCATTGCAGTGCCGGCCCAACGAGAAGCTGCCCGATGATGAAGCATGACACCCCTTGGGGTGTGTGATGGCCCTTGCTCCTAAAAGGAGAAACCCCCTTCTTGAAAGACCTAGACTCCCCCTTAGGAACTGAATACTCTTTGTTTTGCTAGCTTAACATAGGGGCACGTATGCTGGACCTTTCTCAAGCCCCAGTCCCCTCAGTTTTTTGTCTTAATTTAGACTAGGAAGTAGGCAAGCAGGTCCATTCTTCCTTCTCAGACAACAAGGCAGACCTTTAAGCAGACTTGCAGTCCCCTGGGAGCAGGACAGCCCTTCTTCTGTAACATCCACAAGCCCAGAAATGTCCTTATGAGTGGCTCTGGAGGTCCAAAATGTTTACCTGCTGCTATCCTTTGTGTGTGGGGATTCCCTGTCCTACCTCCACATCTGGTTCTGGAAAGTTCATGCTCTTTCCTGTCAAGGCTTCAAACTGTCAGGGCTGATAAATAGCAGGGCAGGCTCGCTGTCAGGTTCCTTTGTGTGTGCAGGAGGCAACCTTTGAAGTGTAAGTGGGGCTGGGTGTAGCCCCTCCCTAGTCATCTGCCAGGATGACCCATCCTATCCACACCTAAACCCCTTTGTTGTCACTGTCTGGAAAGAATACACAAACCCCAATAGCAGAGGCATTCACAGTGATGTGACACAGGTCACTGGCAGAAAGCTCAAGTGGTTGGGGCACAAAATTGCGAACTTTTCTAAAAGTGGCATTTTCAGAATTGTGACCTAAAATCCATTTTTACTATTAAAGAGGATTTTAAATTGCAATTCATTTGTGCGTAAACAGCATTTTTCTATCTGCTCCCAATCTAAAGCTGTCACCTATTAAATGTAATAAGGTAACCCAGTGTTAGACAATAGCAGATATGCCTTACAACTGTGAAAAACGACTTTAGGAGTTATTCACTGCCAGGACATGTAAAACTCAAATACATATGGCACACATTTTTAATACAATGCATGCGGTTCTTATGCACCTTTAGAGCCTACCTTAAAGGTCACTTAAGTATTACAAAGGAAAGTTTGGGCCTGGCAAAAAGTTATTTTGCCAAGTCGAGATGGCAGTTTAAAACTGCACAACAGGCTGCAGTGGCACGCCTGAGCCATGTTTTCAAAGGATACTTTAGTGGGGGCCCCCATGAGTGCTGCAGGCCCACTAGTAGCATTTAATTTACAAGCCCTGGCTACATATAGTGCATACAAGTGAATTAAATGTGCCAATTAGATGTGGGCCAATTTTAACATGTTTGAAGGAGAGAGCTCAAGCACTTTAGCACTTGTTAGCGGTGCTAAAGTGTGCAGAGTCCTAACACCAACTAAAGAAAATTCAGCAAAACAGGAGGGGTGAAACCAAAGTATTTGTGGGAATACCACACCAGGGATGTCAGGTCTAACAACCACGCTAATATGGTCATTTCCAATAGCCCCCATAAACACAGAAGAAGAGGGAGAGGCAGAGAGAGAGAGAGGAATAGAGAAATTGAAATAGAGAGACCAGGCACCATGTGGCATCAGAGGTGCAAGCTTCTTTTGAAAACACAGAGAGCATATGCTGCATTTTACAAAAATTAGACCAGTGGATGCATGACTTAGCCAACTGTACCTTTCTGTGGCAATATAATGATGTGCAATAGATTTGGAGAGTGTCTATTTTTTGAAAGATTCACTTCGCTAGTTTTCCCAGTGTCACTTTTGTGCCACAATGTCGAAACTTATAAATAGAATATATTGCAGTTCCATCTTAGATCTTGAATTGCCCTTCACTTAAGAGCAAGAAGGGAAATGTTTGGCTATCTATTCAGTTATTTTTGCAGACTTTGCAGAGAAGAAGCCTCCAGACCTGCTCCTATCAGCAAATATGTGTGTAAGGTCTCGTGAACTAGGACGAATTAGTGTTCAACAGTCTGACTGCCAATGAATATGTAGAGGGAATCTCTAGCCTGTCAAAATTTGGTGAAAGAGGCAGATGGTGTGTCCCTTCTGGAAACAAAGAAAGGGCAGGTGGATGGAAGAAGATATCAAAGTGTGAAACAATGATACATCCTTAAGGGGAGTATTATGTCCTGCCTACTGACAGCTAAACTTAACTAGGTAGTAGGTACTGGTGCAATACCAACCTTCCCCATTATAGAATACTGTACAGTGTCAGTTAAATTCACATTGCCATATTAGTAAACAAAGGTTTTATTAAGATGTTCCTGATCAAAAAACAGAGTACAAATCAAAAAGTGTTTACAGATATGTGTTCTCTCAGACATGATACTTATATTTCCAATTTATCCCAATGCCCAAGCTGAGCCCTGAAGGTCCCAATTCCTTTGCCCTTGTTGCCAGTGACTGAGTTTGACTCAAAGGCAGTGGGCCAGATCACAAAAGCATTTATGACTATGTGAATTAGTATCATAAAATGGAAATGTTGAGAGACTATTTTTATACAATTAGTACAAACAGGAAGGATTTTGCTGTATTTGCAAGTTTACTAATAGGGTGTTGGTCATTTCGGGGCGAATCACTAAGGCATGTATGAGATTGGGAAGCAGTACTCCTGTAGTATTCCTTCACATACTCACAGAAAAATTTCTGAAATGAACCCATTAAGTTTAGGAGAAAGGTAAGTCATTGTTGCTTTCAGTTATAAAATGAGGTTAAATGATGGGGAGTCCTGGAGTATTGGCGATATGAATGTTGATGAGACCCCCAGCATGCAAGTAGTGGAGGGTCAGCTTAGAGATATTACTAAGTCATGAAAACTAGAAATAACAGCCTAATCAAAAACTTAAACTCTTTTAATAACAACTCACTAGGAAATGGATAATAAATTAGCTATTTGTATTTGTCAACCTTATTATACGTTTCCCACCTCGGCCAAATATTTTGCAACTGCATTTATTGCATGTGATAGTTGTAGCAACTATGTGGCTGACTTTTGTCTGCCCTGGGCAATTTGTATAATACAGTCTCTTGTGAAGTTGTTGCCTGAGGGAAATGGTTCTTTTGATTTTGGTGACCCAACTTATAGGCTTCCAAACCCAACAATGCAGACTAGAATAAACAAGCTCCTTCAGAGGGATTCTGCCAAGTCCATCAACTAAAACAGATGCAACGACCCTGTATTTGAGACATTACCATAGTTATCCCCACTGCCACCACAGCTTTTTTACACTGCAGTTCTCAGAATGCTGGCTAACCCTGTTCCCCATAAATATGACGGTATGCAGACAGAATATTGAGTTGGAAATGTCGACTTACACAAATATCGAGTTGGAAATATCGTGACACAGAAATATCAACAGCAAGAATATCGTGGTCAAGAATATCGACTTTAAGGTAAGAAATATCATTTTGAAAAATATCGAAGTCATTAATATCGTTTGCAAAACTATAGTTGTTTAAAATATCGATTTTTAAATAGTGTTATGTATTTTAGTATGTATTTTAAATGTATGTGATTTTTTTGTTGTTGTATAAGTATTGTTTTTGTTTTTTAATATATGTGTTAAATTTTTAGTAGTTATCAAATTTATTTTAATTAAATTTTGTTAATGTTAATGTTAAAAATGATTTATAGAGCGCGCGTACACCAGGTGGTTTCATGGCGCTGTAGAAGGCTCTGTGTGCTATCGATGAAAACATTAATTGTAGGCTTGTGCAAATAGCCATGTTTTAAGGGACTTCCTAAATTGCAGGAGGTTCGTGCAGGACCGTATTTCCAGCGGGAGGGAGTTCCACAGTTTGGGGGCAAGGGTAGCAAATCTGCGGCCTCCTTGACGTACCCGCTTGAATGCCGGGGTGGTGAGGAGTGAGAGGTGGGCAGAACGTAGGTTGCGTGAGGGAGTGTACCTAAATATCAGGCTGTTAATAAATACGGGACTATTGCCATGCAGGGATTTAAAGATGAGGCAGCCTGTTTTGAAGGCGCAGCGCTGGGAAATGGGGAGCCAGTGCAATTTCCTCAGCAAAAATTTTGCGTTTTTAAGTTCCGTAGCGGGTTGTGGGTTTATAGGTGAATAGGTTGGGAAGTAATTTAATTATAATAAATTAATGATTATTTTTTATTTAGTAATATTTATTTAATTTAGATTTTATAGTGTTAACTGTGGGAAATAGTTTATTAATAATTAATTATTAATTGGTTGTTAATTAATATTAATTAATTGGTAAATATTTTATAACTCGATATTTGTGTATGGGGATATTTTGGAGGTCGATATTCTATCAGTGAACCGCATGACATTGAATTCATACCCTGACTCTGTTAAAAACTAACACAGAATAGTTGCGGTTCCAGGAGGGAGTGCTGCGGGGTGGTGGGGCGGGGGAGGGGCAGGGTGAAGGGTAGTAAAAATTACATTGCGCGCACCGCACCGCGCAACGCCATGCGGCGCGCGCAATGTAATTCGTTTTATTTATTTATTTATGTACTTCACTAAAGTCGGCCATATGCCGGAGTTTACTACCCCCCCACCCTGCCCCTCCCCCGCCCCACCGCCCCGCAGCACTCCCTCCAGGAGCCGCGACTGCCACAGAATCATTGAAGTAGCACTCTCTGACTTGAACCAGCTCCTCACCACATCCTCAGGTGAAGAAATAGCCACTCATGCTTCACGGTTACTCTATGGGATGATTTGATGGAACACGCCTTTAGATTGCTCTGCCACTAAAGATGTCAAGCAAACTGCTACATGAAATTCTACCTGGCTGCAAACATTGTATTCTCACACCATAAGGGAACTTCATATTGTGTTTCAAGGGATTACAAGATTTATGTTTCATTTTGATGGCACTGTATTATTTTGTAGTATGTTAAATTATTCGAATATCTTGAATTATACTACACACATCTGTTTGTCTTAGGTTTTTTACTCTATGTATTATATGACTACATTTAGACTATTTTAGGACTGGGGGTTTATTTACAGTGGGGAGGACAGAACAGTTCACCTCAAACATGCCAGAGTACACTGTCACTATATAGAGTCAGGCACACTGTTATGTTTCCGCAAGGGGTGTCCACATTGGCTCTGCTTATGGGACCTTAGACCAATGGCTCAACAGACTTTGGATCATCACTCTAAGTACCTGAGACCATGCCCCCACAAATGGCAGATAATCAAATGTATTTTGTTTTTCTTGTTCGGCAAAATCCTAAAGGTTTCAAACAGCAAAAGCTAGAAATGATTTGCATTCCTTAGGAGAAAACTCCAATGGCCTCAGGACCAATTGTTTTTTTATTTTTCAAGATCAAAGTCCCTCTTTAGGAGTTTGTTTGTGAGAACAAAAAGTATGAGGAACAGCCATGATAGTTTATTATCAGGGTAGTGGCGCCTCCTATGAAGGGACTGCGACCTCCATCGAGCTGCCGGAGATCTCTAAATAAGGCGGGCTGTAGTCTGCCAGGATAGCAGAGAACAAAACTTCAATGCCCTGGTAGAACGGAGTACAGCCCACCAAATTATCTAATTCTCCAGAGAAATTCAGCTGCATGACTTGACTTAAGAATTTTGGAGCTAAAGTGCAGCACTATAAAAATGTTTCCTGTGTAAACATAACAGTCAGATTTTAATGTCAGTCACTATGCCCCACTTCTAATGTCCCTGCTTATACAGTTGAGCCCTCTAGGATCTAAGGTGAATTTACCAAGCCTACCTCAGTCTCCGCTGAGCAGCATGTAATGCAGCATGTAATGCATGAACACATATGTTAATGGATGGTAAAGTAACTCATGCATTCTACAGTATGTCACATTGTTAATGTCCAGTATGACACTATAAACTATGGCCCCAATTTAGAAGACTGTTTTGCATTTGAATAGCTTGTGAATGCAATGGATTTTTGATTTTTTTTTGTTGCAGATACTGAGTCTCTGAAGATGGCATCCTATTCACAAAGTGGAAGTAGTCCATGTGGGGAATCTAACCCCCTTGTGACTATATGTGATTGGCAGCTGAGTTGCAGACATTGGTCCTATGTGTGCTGCACAATGCAGCACACATTGAAACAGCAAAAACAACGAGAAATAAAGCATTTCTCGTCTTTTGGCCATGTTAAGACCAGGTTTTCCCTGGTCTTAATTTTGGGGCTGCCCCATATTTACTCCACCCTTGTACATAGGGGGCAGCGTCAAAATCAATGGGTGTTGCAGCGGAATGCCCACCGCAACACCCATTGCCCACTCCTTTCATGCTAAGTTTAGCGTGAAAGGGGGCCTTATTCGTTTGTGATCAAACAGAGTATTATAACCACACAAAAAAACACAATACTCACCTACACGACTAGAAAATCCAGTGATTCCTAGTGATATAAACACGTTGAGTATATTACAACATATTTGTCAAGTCTATATTGGGAACTAATATGGACCACATCGATTGATTAGTCGTTTTGCACGAATTGCGCATTGTGAAGCAATTTGTCCTTCAACTAACCATTTGTACAATGTGTGCATTACAATAAACACGTTTGCACGGTTTGAAACCAATTCCAGAATAACTGTTTTGGAAATGATACCTCTCTAATTTGCAGTATGAGGATGACCAACTTATTGGGGACTTCCCCTTTTTATCCAAAAAATGTATTAGCAGGAACAAAATGCCATTCCGATGGAGAATATGCCCATTGTAATTGACCACAAACTACTCTTTCATATCTTAACCATTTATTTAGGAAATGTGTTTTAAATATTGCATCACTGGGCTCCATTTTGCCAACGATGTATTAGGCAACAACTCAAGGGCGTATATTCACCAAAGTGCCATGGAGAGCAGAAGTGACATCAAACATCCTTTCATGTCTCAGTGACATTCACCGGGTTTACCCCTTATCCCACTCTTAGGGGGTCATTACAATAGCGGGCGGATCGCCACCGCCTGTATGGCGGTGGTGATCCGCCCGCCATATTCCACCACCCGCATGCCAATTCCCCCCGCCATATTACGATGGTGGGGGCAGCCCGGCGGACGGAAAGACCGTCCGCCGGTTTTCCACCGGTCTGACAGGGGACCGGGCGGAAAAGGGCACTAATATGGTGGTGGTGTCTGCAAGACACTGCCATCCATATTAGGAATGGTGGCGGAGAGCAGCCTTTCCATGGCGGCGTTGCCGCCATGGAAAGGCATACGGTCTTTGCTGTTGGGGGCCCATTACGGGCCCCCCAAGATGTTGGGGGGGGTGGGGGGTGCACATGGGGGGTACCTATGGTACCCCCATGCATTTGCATGCACAAGGTGGCAGGCACCGCACGTGCCTGTCACGTTGTGCATGCAGATGCACAACATGCATATATTGCATTGTGGCGGGTGCTGCTTACAGCACCGCCCGCCGCAATTCAATATATGCGGGATGCCTACAGCAGGACCACCGCTCCTCTGGCGGATGGTCCCATTCACCGCTACGGTGCCCGCCCGCCATCGTAATGTGCCCCTTAGTACTGTAAATGTCTTTCACTGCAGAGAGGCCAGGGTATTGCATGGGCCACAAACCACCAAAGGTACTAAAATCCCTGTTTACTTTCAGTTCCTTTCACTGCCTTCAAGATCTCTGAGTGCAGGGTAAATACGTTCAGTGCCAGAGATCCCAAAAGGCAGTCCAGAGACAGCAGCTGTTACTTCCTGCCTGCCTCAGATTGGCTTGCACGGTGCCACCTCAAGAAACCACATGCCCGTCTTAAAGGTTTATGATCATATGTATGACTCCCTCGTTCAAAAACTGCAAGATTTATATAAAAACCTAGATTTACTTGAGGCCACGCCCCTGCTTAAGTGGGCGGGACAGCGAACAGAAAAGTATATGCTATCACACTTGGCGTGAGGAGAGGGCAAAAGTGTCTTTCCCATCCTAACATAGAGGAATACACAAGGGAGCCACAGAGATTGCAGGAACTGTCCCATATTGGATTCGCAAACAGAACAAACCCTCTGCTTTAAAAAAAATGCAATCAGCGGTTCCTCAGTGGCCGAAACACCTCTATTTTGGCCTACAAACCTGAGCTGCGATCCAGCCATTATCCCACCATAGACCATAACAGCAGACATATTATATTAGTTTATTTAAAAGGGAGCTATCTCCAAAGGCGAAAAACACTACTGGGATAATCAATAATGAATATCTGCTGAATGTTTTAAGGATTTACTTTTACTTTGATTACGTAATAATGGCAGCTTAGAGGCTGATGGAACCAAAATGGGCCAGAATAGGAGAAATAAGACCAAGGAGCACAACAAAATGTGGATACTAGTTCTCTGCACATGTTAAAAATACAGACATAATTGGCACAGTTATAGATCACTCTGGTATTTCTTTTTATTCCATAGTTGTTTTATTTCTTTTCCTTCTGTGGATGGTGTCTGCATACAACCAAGTCAGTTCTTGATGTTCCTAGCCAACACGTGTTTCGTCGCTTTACAAGGGATGAACCCGCAACTTCTTCAGGGCTATTATCTTGTTTTTTGAAGTTCCTTAATTTCTGTGATAATTCCAACCCGAAATGGCCTCTGGATTATTTTCCTTTTTTTTTTTCTTTTGCTGAGTTTGGTGTGTAGCAAATATTGCCTCTCCGGTTCCGTATTCCTTCAATATAGAGGAGCTTCCACCCGGTGCCCCATTCGGCACAGGTTCTGGCTGGGAGCATGTTCTTCCTACTGCGAGTACGCAGTGTACGGCCGCGGTGTATCTGGAAGTGTTAACAAAATGTGGTCAAGCAAACATTGAGGAGTATTAAACTGCTGTAGACAAGTGCCTATTTGTTAATAAATAAAAAGATAAGCAAGTTCAGGGGCCCGAAGTAGCCAAATTGCGGCATTGTAAAAAGCCAAGGGTATCTTTATTTCATCTCATGCCTCTTTCTTCCACTTTCCTATACATTCTGTCTTTTTATCTTACTTTTACAGAATCTTTTTCATCTGCTTTCTTCCTTAGTCACTGTTTACTGTCTTTCGCTTCCTCCTTACTCTCTTTTATGCCTTCTCTTTCTCCCTCTCCCCTAAAGTCTTATTATGAAATATAAGTCCCTGTCCCCCCAAAGAAATGATGACCTATACGCACAGCACAAACTAAGCACCATTTCAATTCTAGCTGACCAGTCTCAATTTAAAAAGTGTGGGTAGTGACTGCGGGGCATATTATCAAGAAACGGCCATGTTCTGGTGTCAACATGGGCTTCTATTGGAATTCTCAAGGGCATATTATCAAGCCCATTATCGCCGCTTTAGCTAAAGCGGCGATAATTTTAACGCCGTTCTTGATTATATGCCCCTAAGAGCCTGATCTAGACTTTGGGGGTTGGGCTACTACGTCACAACCTGACCGGACGGATATCCTTTCTATTTTCCTTTGTGAAATAATTTGTCAGTGTCAGGGTGTTAGGCTCTGCGGCTACAAATCTCATAATTTAAATTGATGGAAAGAGTCAAACATTGTCAAGCAGAGCCGAGAGGCGCAGCATGGTGCCAAGTGGGACAGTGGCAATCAGTCATCACACCACGCTCATTCAGCCCAGAGCTCAGTGGTGCGCAATGGCGTACAGTGTGGTAATAGCGTGAGCACTGGAAACCCTCCATTTTTAAAACATCATGAAAGACGTCCTTGCTGGCATCACCAAAGACAGGTGTGAATATAATGGAATAAAAGCAAAAGAGACAAGAACATTCTGAAAAACAAGTCTCTTCTTCTTCGGCCTTGATTCGAAGTGGGGTGATGAATTCTGATCTCTCTGCAAAAGGAGTCTGTCCAGGGACAGGAATTTATACCTTCGTAGTAATCACCACACCCATACATTTCCTCCCAACTAATTTTGGCAGGTCAGACCTACAGCAATGTATCAGGGGGGAAATTGAGCACAAATCTCTGATCTCAGCTCGAAGAGATGTGATAGCAAACACTTCTTTTCGCATGTAATTCCTCATTTTGCCTTGGCAAACATTGAAACAGAGGTATTTTGCACATCCGGCGGGTAGCTTTCTCAGGTGAATCAGTATTTATCAGATGTAACAAACACAGCAACCCACCTGTTAGGGGTGATGAGGACAATTCTGGGTTTTGCCTGAAAGTCATTTTACACTTTGCAAGGAGATATTACGGAAGCTCCAATGGGGTGGCCGGCCACGAGGTGCAATGTAGTAACTGTCTGGATCAGCTCAGGCTCAAGTTAGCATGAGTCACTTTGGGTTTATAGGGGAAACCGGTGAGGCGCATGGCATTGCATCTTATTGCCATCCGGTGATCTCTGTTTATGTGCTTACATCCCAACACCTCTCGTCTTACTGGGACCTCACCCAAGCATGGCGGGTTAGTCACAGGCTCAGCCAGGCTTTTGCACGCTGGAAGGGCACAAGGGGAAGAATTTACTTCCGGACAGGGAAAAAATGAATTACTTGCTGAGGAAAGGCACGCTGCAGCCAACTTGTTAAGTTTGATCTCATCGGTTTATTTTCCTGACCATCCCGTCACGGCAAGACATTGTTTGGGCTGCCTGCTAGCGTTATCGACGTGAAGAATTCGCACTGTTAGAACAAGGGAATTACAGTCCGCCCGGCACCTTTTCCATGACAAGTTCAAGAACTCTCATATTTGATATTTTAAGAACACCAGCCCGTTCAATTATCGTACCTCATCATCATTTAAGGTACACATAGGGGAACCATCATGTGACCTCTTTTGGACTATTTTATCAGAATTAATTTTGCTGGGACTGAACCTTATGGTTTTTTATCCATTGTTTGGGATACGTTAATTCAAGAGTTGGGGATCCCTTGCAAACCTGCTATCAGGCTTTCGTATTTCTCACGATGAAATTGTAAGTGGAGGTGGCTCTCCTGAAGAAGGCAGTTCTACTGCCGAAACGCGCGTTGAGACATCTTGGAAACCACCCAGTCTTTTTAATTAATTTGATTCATATGTCATATAGACATTAGGAAATAAAAGAAAAGATACAATATGTGAAAGTGATTAACCTCCTTATGCAGGCAATTAAATTATGTATCTATTAAGAACGCATATCAGGCATTTGTATTTTATGTAGTAATTTTCTATTAAAAAAAACTTTTTGTAATTTTCCTATTTCAGTGTCACTATCATCATTTATATTATTATGGTTTTATAATTTGTTATGAAGTAGCCCTAGGAATTTCACAGCATATGTGCTTACATCCCAACACCTCTCGTCTTACTGGGACCTCACCCAAGCATGGCGGGTTAGTCACAGGCTCAGCCAGGCTTTTGCACGCTGGAAGGGCACAAGGGGAAGAATTTACTTCCGGACAGGGAAAAAATGAATTACTTGCTGAGGAAAGGCACGCTGCAGCCAACTTGTTAAGTTTGATCTCATTTCTCTGGTCTCTACCCAACAGTTTTCACGAGGGGTCTGCATTCCCTCAACACCGGAAATAAATGGCTGAGGGAAACTTACCAGATATGTTAACGGTGACCCTCTAGGTCATCCTGAGAAAATCCCCTCTTAGCTGTCAGTTTCCTAGTTGAAAACAAATAACAGATCTTCTCCAAGTGCCTGCTGTTGACGATATTCGCACACACTTTCTGGCAAAAGGCCAGAGCAATGCTGGATCGACCATTATTTATTCTCAATTTGCACTGCATTCCTGTGTTTTGTGCACTTTGTGATTAAAAAACAACTGATTGCCTTCCAAAAGTTCTACAGCAAGATTGTTTTCATATTTTATCTGCTCTCGAAAAATGTGGGGTTTTGATTATTTAATTGAATGGTTGTGTATATACTGTTTATAGGAGAAAAATAAATTATCTGCCTGAAATACATTTAAAAAGACAAAGGGCCTTATTTTGAGTTTGGCGGTCCAAACGACCGCCAAACCCATGGTGGTAATGCGGCTAACGCCGCACCAGTGTCACGACCACCCTATAACAAGTTGAGCCATGGGGACGCTGCTGCCGCCAGGGATCAGCAATACCTGGCAATCTTGAAGCGGTCTGAGGCTCCTAATATGCTGGTGATGCCGCTGCGGCACTGCCAAGCATATTAGAAGTTTCCTCACTGCCACAGTTTTCATGGTGGTTAGGCCGCCATGAAAAGTGTAGCAGTAAGGAAACAAAGAGGGCTCTACAGAGCCCCAGGTGCCTCTGCGCCAGTGTTTGCATGCAGGGGGGCACATGGTCTGTCCCCCTATCTGCATGCACCCCCAGTTCCTGCAGGGCATGGGCTTCACAGTCAATGCCCTGCAGGAACGTGCAATGGCGTTCCCATTGCGGGGCCTTGCTAAGGCTCACGTATGAGCCTTTAGCAGTGCACCACCATGGGCCAGCCGCCACAGGACCGCCTGACCTGGATTCTAGTCGGAATCTGGCAGGCGGTCGCATTACGGCTTTGGCTGTGTTGCAGCAAGCATGCTGGCATGGCGGCCCACTGCCACACCATCAAAGTCATAATAAGGCCCAAAGTAAGTACTAACTAATCTTTTTTATAGCGAAATATGTACAACAAATATATTAGGGACAGTGTCAATACTAGCTATGACTACACTGACCCCTTAGGTGTGGCGGTGAGGTCCCAGAGGGATCCTCCGGGTATTAAATCACTTTATTTTTAATTTTGTCGTGAATTCACTGGTGGATCCTCAGATTTGTGGCAAAATTTTAAAAAAAAACAAGCACAGTCTCCCGCGCTTGTTCTGAAATGAGCCCCCAGGTGGGCCAGTTCCCTGGGGCATGAGGAATTATAAGAAGGTGGCACACGGGTCCCCCACCTAAGGTTTATAAAAGCCCAGGAGACCACCACCGTCCCAGGGCACTGCTTTTAATGCAGGTGGTGCCCACTTGGCACCCCGTGCCCTGAGGACCACCACTTTCCCAGGGCAAAACTGTATAAATAAACGAGGGGGCTTATGTCCTCCCCGCTGCACCGAGGACCACCACATCCCCAGGGCACTTGAAAGTATATATGCTGGCGGGCATTCCAACACATATACTACAAAGGTGGTTTCACAGGTTATCAATTCCTTGATCTCATAAGTTCTTCCATGTTGAGTTAAAAATTCAGTAATGTTCCAGTCATGGTAGCATGCCTTACATTTAAAACATCTCCAGAACCCCTATATATATATTCACTGAAACAAACAAAGGTTACAGGGACGTTATACTTAGGAAATTGAATTTAAAATAAACCTTAGAGATTCACTGAAAAAAACAAAGTTTAAAGGGACGTTATAGTTAGGCTCTGATTTCACTCATACAAAACCAGTGAAATTCATCAGTCATAGTTATCTGACCTAGCTATAACTTAAGCCTGCTTATGAACTCACACATTACATCACTCATGACATTACTGATGACAACTCAAATGACATCACTGGTGACATCATCCAGTGACTGAGAGTGTTTTCTAATAGTTTATGAGTGCTAAACATATATACTAAGGAACTACAAAAGTTAAATTACTATACCTTGTGTACTACTAATAAGTAATACTATTTCTAACATATATTATGTGAGTTGCGGTGTGACTGTGTGTCTCCATGTGTGAGTGGATGTCTGAATGGTTGTATAGGTGTGTGAGTGGGTGTGTAGGTGGGTGTATGGGTGAATAAGTGGGTGTGTAAGTATCTGTATGGGTGAATAAGTGGGTGTTTGAGTAACTGTATGGGTGTGGGGGTGGCTGTGTTATTGGCTGTATTGGTGAGTGTGTGGGTGTATGAGTGGGTGTATGGATGAGTGAGTGACTGTGTGAGTGGCTGTATGAGTGAGTGAGTGGGTGTGTGAGTGGCTCGATGGATGAGTGACTGGGTATATGAGTGTCTGTATTGGTATGTGAGTATCTGTTTTGGTAAGTGAGTTGGAGTATGGGTAAATGAGTGGAAGTGTGAGTGGTTGTATGGGTCTGTTAGTGGATATGTGAGTGGCTGCATCAGTGACTAAGTGGCTGTGTGAGTGGCTATTTGGGTCAGTGACTATGTGTGTAACTGGCTGTATGAGTGACTGAGTGGTTGTTTGAGTGGGTGTTTGGTTAACTGATTGGTTGTGTGAGTGGCTGTATTGGAAAGTAAATGTCTATGTGAGTGGCTGTATGGGTGAGTGAGTGACTCTGTTGAGAGGCTGTATGGGTGAGTGACTGGGTGTTTGAGTGGTTATATGGGTGAATATAAGGGTGCTGGAGTAGCTGTATGGGTTTGTTTGTTTTGAGTTTTATATAGCGCGAACTAGACCCGAGACATTGGGTATCAGAACGCTTTACACGAGCACAAGTTTCATTACAGAAGGACACATTCAGCATTTTTGTTAGGCACGGGGAGATTAAGTGATTTGCCCAGAATCACAAGATGTTGAGCGTCGTTGCTGAGACTCGAACCTGGTTCCCCAGCTCCTAGGTCGACCACTCTAGCCGTCAGGCTACATCCTGTCTGTGTGAGTGGCTGTATGGGTGAGTGGCTCTCTGGATCAGTGAGTGGGTGTGTGAGTGACTGTATGGGTGTGCGAGTGATAGTATGAGTTGTTTTGAGTGGGTGTGAGAGTGGATGTGTGAGTGGTTCTAACATGAGTGATGTCACTGACCACATTTTGAGTGATTTAAAATGTGAGGTCATAAACAGTGCATTTCGGGGTCATAAGTTATAGCTAGCTCAGTTAACTATAACTGCTGAAATTCACTGGGTTTGTGTCAGTGAAATCTGAGTCTAACTATAACATCCCTGTAACCTTTGTTTTTTCCAGTGAATTTTTAGGTTTTTTAAATTCTATTTCCTAACTATCACACACCTGTAACCTTTATTTTTTTCAGTGAATTTCTAGTTTTTTTAATGTTAATTAAGAATCCCATTGCAATGCATGGTGGGGGGGATGTATGCAGAGCCTGCCCTCACCCAAGCTTGTTGCTCCTGCCCCCCTTCTCCTCGCCATCCATTGCCTAAATCTATGCCCCTGCTCCATTACTACAAGCCTGAGTGGCCATTGTTCTGCCACTGCCCTTCCTGCCTGCCGTGAACAGTTTTCTTGCTGACCCATAAACCACCTCCCTACCCTCTGTTGTCCAAGTCCATGCACCAGCCCCCTCTCTCTTGCCCTGCATGATCCGATGTGCTGCCCTGCCCTCCATTAGCTTGAAGTCCCTGTCTATCCTCCTGCCTTCTATTGTCCAATAATATGCCCCATCATTGACTTCCTGCTTAGCCTCCATGCTTATCTTGCTGCCCCTACTCTCCTCCCACCTGCCCTCCAATGTCAGGGTGCATGCCCCTGCTGCCTCCTTTTTGCCCACCATGTTCCATGGACCTGCCACTGCCCATCCTACGTACTCTGAGTGTTCTTTTGAGTTGCTATTGACCCTCCCACCTGCCGAGCATTGTCAGATGTCTGTCACCTGTCCCTGCCACCTCCACCCTGCCTGTCCGAGTTCCATGCCCCTAGCCCCTCGCTCGTGTCTTACATGGTCCATTTTGTTGCCACTCCCTTCTGCCCTCCATGCTCTGTTGTGCTGCAACCTCTCCTCCTGCCTGCCCTGCATGGTCTGCTGTGGAGCCCATTTCCCTGTCCCCTCTTGTCTGTATCCAGCCCCTACACTTCCCTTCTGTCCTCTATGGTCCTTTGTGCATGCCCCTATCCTTTGCCCACCATGGCTGCTGTGCTGCTACTAACCTTCACGCTTGCTGTTCATGGTCTTCTGTTCTACCACTGCCCCTCCCACCTGCCCTGTGTGGTCAGCTTGTTGCTCCTGACCCCTCCCATCTTCCCTCCGTTGTCTGTGTGTATGCCAATATAGTCTTGCTGTTGACCTCCATGGTGTGTAGTGCTTCCAATGCCCGTCCTGGCTGCCCTCCATGGTCAGCTTGCTGATCCTGCCCCCTTGCTCCCTGCCCTCCGTTTTCCATGTGCAGACCCCAATCCCCTCCCTCCTACCTTGTCTAGTCCATTGTTGTGCCCCTGCCCCCCCCCTCCTGCCCTTCATGGTCTGTTATGCTGCAACTGTCTCTCCTGCCTTTTCCACATAGTCAGCTTACTGCCCTTGCCTCTTTCCCCTCTGCTCTCTGTTGTCCATGTGCATGGCACTGCCCCCTCCCTATTGCTTTCCGTGGTCCATGGTGCTGCACTGCCATCCCGCTTGCCCTGTGTGTTGTATTATGCTGCTGCACCCCCTGACGCCTGCCATGTAAGGTCAGTTTGGTGCCCCTGCCCATCTCCCTCCTGCCCTCTGTTATCCATGTTCATGTCCCTACCTCATTGCCTCTGCCCTCCGTGATCCAATGTACCATACTTGCCAACATTTTGAACTTGGTAAGAGGGAGATTTTGAACAAAAAAACCTGGGGAATTGATTTTCCCTATTGACCTACATTGTATAAGAGGAGATTGTAGATAGGAGATAGATAAAATAAAGCCCTTTTGGGCTTAAAAACATTGGGATTCTCCTGCCTGAATCAGGACTGTTGGCATGCATGGTTGTATTGCCACTGCCTCTTCCTTCTGGCCTCAGTGGTCTATTATATTGCCACAGTCTCTCTTACCTGTCCTGCACGGTTGGTTCATTGCCCATGCCCCCCTTTCCCCTGCTCTCCATGGTCCATTGTACTTCCACTGCCCCTCCTGCCTGCCCAGCGGGCCTCTGCACCCTCCTCCTTGCCCTCGATTATCCGAGTCTGTGCCCCTGAACTCTGCCTCCCAACAGTATTCTAATGAACAACTAGATTGCTAACATTCTATATTT
Organism: Calotriton arnoldi; assembly: GCA_963921515.1. Lineage (NCBI taxonomy): Eukaryota > Metazoa > Chordata > Amphibia > Caudata > Salamandridae > Calotriton > Calotriton arnoldi. Next base: position 244,470 of record CAWUFW010015830.1, on the reverse strand, counting down.
GTTACAAAAGTGTGGCACACCTGAAGTCATCTTCTTTATGTTTTTTATCTAGTTGATCACTTGATTATATGTTACACTTAAGGGAGAGAATTTGGGGTTACAGCCAGAGCTGTAGACTTTGAAACTTGGGAACTAGGTTTGAGTTTCGACGTCAGCTCGACATCCTGTGATTATGAGCAAATCACTTAATCTTCCTGGGCCTAAAATCAAAATGAATGGGTCCTTGTGTAATGTAACTGATGATCATGTAAAGCACTCTAATACCTTTGGGTCAAGTCTGTGTTTATAAACTGCCAAAAAACAAAAATATTAAGCGCTTTGCATACTTCTGTCATTAGTCTTTACTTGGGCTACATTTTGGTGATATTTGTGCTACATTTGGGCTCCTTTTTCTTTGGTGGCCATTTTTGGAGACTTATTGTTTATGAGGCTCCTTAATTTCCTCATTTACTGCAGTATTCTCAGTCGAAAATGCTTTCAGTTTTTCACTTAGATTCCATCAGATGCAACTCAAATGCACTCAGACGTGGTTTTGCCGACAGTGCTAAAACAGATTCAAAATGAATATGCGGCATCCCGGCCTTGGATTTGGGGCTGAAATTAATTGACAATTCTGCTACAGTATTCTTAATCATATTAAGCGATATTAAACGGGAAGCAGCAGCACTGGTGATATACCATCGCCTCGCGCTAGTTGTAATAGCAGACCAGGAGTGATAATTACCGAAAATTATTGCTGACACCTATACATCTATAGGTTGTGATAATTTGGGAGCCAGACCAAATAATACACAGCTTGAAGGTAGTACAGAAGATGACAATACTAAACAAGCACCTATGTCTTCTAAAAATTGCTGGGACAGACAAAAAATAAGAGAAAAACTAAATCAAGGGGTATATCTTCACAACCGAGACTTCTGATAGACTTTCCAATGTACGTTACCGTGATACAATAAAACAGCCTGATATGTATCAGTACACTGATACATGTCCTTCTTGTTCCTTTCAGGACTCATCTGACAAACGAGCAAAGAGAGGGGGGCGATTAGAGCGGTGACAAGAATAGTATGTGAAACCGAAAAAGGACTCACAGAGCACGTCTGTTGTCATCATAAAAAAGGAGGAGACGCTCCCACAAGAAAATCTCCAATTCAGCTAAATATGTCACACATATTGAGGACTCTCCTTCACGACAAGACGTGGGTAATGACTCTGCTAGACAGCATGAAGAGGTCATGATAGTTCGCCAAAACATTCAAGAGTTTCTGGATTCGAAAGCAACTGACCACTTCATAGAAGTCGAAACCCCAGATCAACATGTCAGCCCTCCAAACAGACTTTATAAATTAAACATACAAATTGAGGGTGACATAATGCGAACCATTGGGGTAATATTCTGGGAAAATTTAACACTTAGCGGAGGTCGATTGGCCACCAGATTTTGCAGGAGCAGCCCCAGTATGGAGGGGAGGTAATTTTACCTTAATTCTCAGTGCTTGTCCCCGAAGAGGTTAAACAAGCGTATGCCACAGAATGGGCTCTTGAACAAGCCCTAGCATTATACCACAATCATGTAGGTTGGGATAAGGAGTCACCTTATCAAATCATACTTATAACATCCAGCCCCCAAGGGCAACCACAATACCCCATTAAACATGAATCAAAAGCTCCTGTGAGAGAAATTCTCTCACATCTCGAGTACCAGGGAATTATTGAACCCTGCGTATCTCCTATGAATAATCCCCTATTTCTGGTAGCTAAACCAGATCATTCCTACCGTATAGTGTTAGACTACAGAACTTTAAACAGTCATACACACACATTTACAACTCAAAACTCATACTGTGCGGCTCTAATGAGCAACATTGTCTGTAGGAAATGCAAAACAACCTTGGATATTTGCAATGTTTTTTATGCCAAAACATAATACCTGAAAGCAGAGATTTGATAGCGTTTTCCACTTTTGCCGACACCCTCCGAGGTATAAGAACAGTCCTGGACTGTTTGCTGCCCAAGTGACGTCAGTTCTTCATGATATTGATCCAGAAGCTTTGTCCTATGTTGATGATATATATCTAGCGGACAATGACTTAAACACACATTTAGCCTGAGTAGATCCCATTATATTGGCATTTGCTGAATAAGGCTAGAATTTCAATTTCAAGAAATCAAAAATTGCCATTCTCATTGTCCTAATTTTAGGATATGAGTTATCAAATGAGGGTAAGAGCCTTGCACCACATTTCCTATAGAAACTTGCTATTTTACAAACACCATTAAAACATTACAATCCTTGTTAGGTTTCTTTAATTTTGGCAGAACATACATACTAGATTATGCACAATGCATAAAACCTACAACCTGATTTTTCCAGTAAACATTGGACATCAGAACATCCTCATATCACAACAGACTGACATGCTTGCATCGAGTCACATACACACACGTGTCAATAAAATTAACTTGTTCATCGGTATAATTGCGGGTGCCTTTGGCTTCACATATGTCACATTAAATGTGGGTGACACAATGCTGATTGCATATTAATTGCATTTATATTCTAATGCTGAAATGCATTTTGCATCCACTGAAAAAATACTAACTGCAATACAGATGACTGTCATTTAAGAAAGACCACTGGCTCAAGGGCAATGCATAATTGTTGTTACTCTCGTCACAGCCTTAGAGGCTGTTTCAAAGGCCAGCATTCCTAATGCGAGAAGCCTTCCATCCTAGATGGATACAATGGGCCATCTCCCTGAAGGCCACTGATGTAGACTATGTCTTTGACCCTACTTTGCGAACTCACAAATTCCTCAGATATAAACATGAATGCCCCATGCCAGTAACACTTGTATCTTGATCAGTATAAACACATCATATATACTGATGGTTCAGCCCAGCCTTCTATAGGCACTAAACACCAAAACTCTGTGGCATGCGCTGTGGAACACAGTGTCCTGTTGGATGGAAAATCCCATCCTCAAAAAACTTTTGCGCAGTTCCTTGGGGATTGCACTGTTCAACTGGCTGAACTAAAAGCAAAGATTGTGGCACTAGAGATGATTCAGCGGGTCACTAGTAACAAGCATTCATACACTGAATACTCACCTGGGCCCATTCATTCACACTAACTAGTAATTACCGCTGGTGGGAATCAGTTGTACTCTTTATCAGATCCCTGCTACCAATTACCTTTTCTGATTGAAGAGTAATGACTTACCAATGGACCTTTGATAACTGGGGTTAAAATGAGATTATACAAAACATAATTTCATCAAACACCTGAAATAACCACTGACTCAGGAAGTTTTAAAATGTTTATCTAAAATTATTTAGCAGAGTAAAATACAAGGCTCATGGCACTTAATCGCATATCAAGGAGGAAGCACACTTTATAGTCACCTATTAATCACAAATGACGGTCCCTCAGAAAGGAGAAGATAGAGACAGCAGTACAACTAAAATTACGCATTTATAGTTACCTAAAGGTGTGAAAACCAAACCCCTTGGCCAAGGAGTTGGAAAAGGGTCCCAAGAAAGATGAAGACCAAGACCTCCGGACCAGGTTCAGGACAGGATAGATGACCTTTCTACCAACGACGCCTGCGTCGTTCCCCTCTCTGACACTTCGTTCCTCCTTGGTTCATCCGCGTCTTCCTCTAATAGAGTCCGCCACCCCCACCTCAGGACTTCTTTGGACAGTAGTTCGGTCTGCTTTGTTCGGCAATAGCATCGGTTCTCGGCTATAGCATCTATGTCCGTCTGCTCTCCTAATGCGCCTCTGTGCTGAGCTAACTAATTAGCTAATTCTATATCTATTATACTCTTCTATGCCCAGGTACCTCCCATTAATGTTTCAAAATTATGGGCCCACTAATTCTGATTGGACAGGGACAGGGGGTTGATCCTCACACCAGGTCAATTTAGTTCAATTTTCTTAAGCCCATTGTTTTAAAATACCGCCCCTCTCAATTAATACATTTGCTTTATTTCCCACCCATTTCACAACAATTTTAATACAAAGTATATACAAAATGTATCAATTTGTAGGACATTTCGGTTGAACTGTGAAGGTGATCAGCGGGTCATGTCCTTGGACATCTTCCAAGTTGACTTCATCGCTTGCTTTGTTAGTTTTCAGGGCTCATGCGCATGTCACATGGTTCTTGAGCTGCAGTTCAGTCAACCCAGGCCCATTTTACGAACTAATAGAAAATCAAAGAAGAAGCATATTAAAATCAAAAATAAATGTTTTCACTGTATACCCCCTACTTCTACTCTACTCCCATTTAATTATAAATGTCTATCCCGCATTAGTAGCGTTAAAATACAACATTATTAATTGCAGCAATGCGTAAGCTTTAGCATGTGAGAACATTAAAGCGGCCATTTTAGCATACACTGCGCAGAAGCAAAAGATTCCCTCCAAGCAAAGAAAGACGTCATACCACGTGACATGGTTGACACATGCGCAGTAGAGTTCCCGCGTTTTAGTGGCCATTTTGGATAAGACAAGGATTACTTATTAGCGGAAAACACATAGGCAAGCTTCTTCTAGATAAATATGTTTGTGTTGCACATTAAGAATAAGACATTACATGGTTTTAATACAAATGAATTAATACTGTGAGAGGATTGCTTGCGAGCAAGTCTCATTGTGAGTCCTTGCTCCATCAATCCCCTCTCTGATGGCGTTTCTGAGCCATCAAAATTACCTACAACCAGATGCCAACTTCTAGCATATTTCTGTCACATTTTCATTTTTACACTGTCTATTCTTATCCTTTCCTTTCAGTTTCTTGTAAATTTCACTTCTCATGTCTTCTAATTCAATCTCATCAATTTTCCGTTTCTTGCCTTTTCCTGTCACCCTATATGTTTCCTTCTTTCTACAACATTTGCACCATATCATTATTGACAATATTGTTATTGCTATCCCTACTAAGGGTACTATTATTTGACCTATAAATCCTTTCCCTACATTAGTAAACCAGGTGCCAATTGACGCAATGCTATTTGTCAATTTTTCCCATACACTATCAACTTCCAGTGGTTTCAGTTCCTTCTCAGGTTTAGTAATATTCTTTATATATGTTCCGATTTCTGCACTTTTGTCCGGAATATATGTGCAACAATGTTTTGTTTTCAACAATTTACAGACTCCGCCCTCTTTTGCTAATATTATATCAAGAGCAAATCGATTTTGCATAACCATAGATCTAATCGCAACCATCTCCGCATTAATCATTAGAAATCCTCCAGCAGTATCCGTTGATAAACGATCAACCACTGTAGACAATTTACATATTCTCCTTGAGTTCAGAATTACTCCCACTGAAGGTATCAATGCACCAAATATATCACCTACAATTTCTAAAAAACTAGCTCTCTTACTACGTGTTAGTTCACTATTATTTTCATTGCTCCCAGTGTTTCTTTTTACGTGGTATATTTTTGGAAAAACTATTCCAAAATAACAACTTCCATACCACCGTGCCGGAAGCCTAAAGTAAGCCTTATTCCCACACACATAATATATTCCAGGAAACACTGAATCTGTTTCTCCTTTTAGTCCCCAACCTCCAAGAATTAAGAAATTATGTTCACATTCACTGGTACCAATAAAAACATTGTTATATTCAGTCTTTAACCAATGAAGACAAATTTTCCCTGTCTTTACAAAATCTAGAGCCATAGCAGCTTGAGCCTTGCCAGGTGTATAAATACCCTCTTTCTCAGCCCAAGGTGGAAGATGAGCCTTATGCTCAGATGCTTTCTTTTGGAAATTCTGTCTTCTATTTTCAACTAAGTTTAAAAATATCTTTTCTTCTTCACGTAATGAACATGTTAGATTGCTTCTATGTGCATGTGTTATGTCTCTTGACTTCATCGTTAAGAACAATTCTCCCATAAATTGTGCGTCTTGACTACTAAACACTGGGTTCAGATTCTTTCGAATAGGAACCTCTGAAAATATCACATCTATATTTGAATAATAATACTGAAGTGTCCCTGTTCTATAAAATAAACTAGTTAGTACACTACATGATATACCATAAGTTAAAGGTAAATGATGCTAGGTTAAACCTTCTGCTACTGATTCAGGTAACTTCATACAAACATAACAATCACTAACATCCATTGTATCTACGTACTGAAATAATAATTTAGTAAAGACATTTAAGCTAGTATCATTATCTGTTACCACGTGATGAAAATCTGGTTCATCTTCTGCTTCTATTTCTACTCTATCACTTTTCAGGTTATCTATCCTTTCCTGGGTATCGTTGTTATTCTTTTTGCCCATTATCATAAGGTAAGGAATTGCTACAATTACAACTAACCACACTATAAGCACCACTACCAGACTACATATGCATATAGCACAGCATCTTTTACAACATTTCCGTTTCAGTCTCCCAGAAACTCTGTCCTCAGCCATTTTTAACTAAGAAGATTTCTCTTCTTTCTTTTTCTCTCCTCAAATTTTTTTTTTTTTTTAACGTTATCAAGGTGGTTTCACTTCTTTTTCATAAGTCAGTTCTGCACTTGTTCCTTCGTCACCACTTTCACTTGTTTCTGAACTTTCGCAGTCTTCGAGGATTATATAAGTCCAATCAGTTCCTTTAAACTTATTGTTCACGACTTTCAATCTTTTGCTTTTTTGTTTTTCAGTCCCACTTGTTTGTCCAGATAAGCTTGTTACTTCATTTACTAGTTCTGGGTCTTCACTTCGTGTCACTATATGGTATTTCACTCTTTTGATGACACTACGCCAATGATCACCCTTTCTGGCTTTCTTAGTTTGCACTGTATCTTCACCTTCGGAGTCTTTTCCAAAAACTCCTTTATTATCACGTTGTGGCACAAATTGTTTGTCTTCGATTTCAGTTTCCCACTCTATCTGTTCTTGTTCAGGTCTTATTGATGTTTCTTCAGTTGCCTGAATGTGATTCTCTGCTAACTGGCCCTGTTCAGGATTGTCATCTTCTTGCTTGATATTTTCATGTTCAATGTTTTCTTGATTTTCTTCTCCCTGAACGTGATTTCCTTGTCCTATCTGGTTCTGATCAGGGCTTATTGCACTCTGTACTTCTACAGCCTGACCGCGTTCTTCTAAACCTGTCTGTCCCTGCTCAAATTTTGTTGTTTCGTTGTCAATTTGAGCCCAATTTCCTTTCCCTAACTGGGCCTGCTCAGGTTCTCTTATAGTTTCAACCTCCCTATCCTGAGCTTGTTCTTCTTCACCTATCTGGTCCACACTAATTTCTTCTAATCTAGCTCTGCTCCTTGTTTTGATAAAGACTTCAGGTATATCAACCACTGGTATCCAGTCCTGACTTGTGCTCGGTTGTTCTTCTTCAGCTACTCCCGACTCTATCACTTGGGATTCTTCAGCTGTCCAACCTTCAGCTTCCTCAGCTATGGATGCTGACTGAGGATCTCTTTCTTCAGGAGCTGGCACCCTTTTGGTATGGCTTACATGAATCCAATTAGGTAAACTTGCACATTTCACTGCTGTGATTGTAACCAATATAACCTGACAAGGTTCGCCCCACCTGGGTGATAAACACGTTTCTCTGGTGTGATGCTTCACTACCACCCAGTCTCCGGGGTTCAGATCATGCTCTTGTTCAGGCTGCCTGGATACTGTGTCTTCTCCAACCTGATGAGAGACAGAACGCACTAGGTCAGCCAATCCTTTGCAATAATCTAGAACCATATCATCAGTTATGTTCAGCAGTTTATTTCCAGGTACATGGGCTTGTCTCATTGCTCTTCCCATGATGATGTCATGTGGACTCAATCCTGTATTTCTATCAGCAATGCTTCTGAGTCCCATTACGACAAGAGGCAATGCATCTGGCCAACCTAACGATGTGGATGCACACATTTTTGACAATCTTGATTTTATTGTGCCATTCATTTGTTCAACCACTCCAGAAGCCTCTGGGCGGTACGCACAGTGCAATTTTTGTTCAATTTTAAATGCTTCACAGATTATTCGGATTACATCGTTATTAAAGTGACTTCCTCTATCTGATTCCAAAGTTACTGGGAAACCGAACCGTGGAATGAGTTCTCGTAATAATAGTTTTGCAACTGTTATGCTGTCATTCCTCCTGGTAGGGTAAGCCTCCACCCACCTTGAAAACAGACACACTATGACAAGTACATATTTCAGTCCTTTACATGGTGGTAACTGAATGAAATCTAACTGCAATATCACAAGTGGGCCTTCTGCCTTTCCAATTTTTCCCAAATCAATTACTGTTTTTCTTCCTGGATTATACATTTGACAAGTTAAACACCTCTGGCAAAGACTCTCTGCTGCAGCCCTAAACTTTGGATTGTACCAATTTTGTCTGAAAAGTCTAATCATGGCATCACTCACTACATGTGTGTCTCCATGATACATTCTGGCCATTTGTGAAATCAGGCAATCAGGCATAACTGGTCTGCCATCTGAATATACCCATACATCATCATCTGTTCTTCGGGTACACCCTATTTTCATCCAAACATCCTTTTCACTCTCCTCAGCATCATCTTGCAACCGTCTCACATCATTCCATGTTTCAGGTGTTGAACATAGCATAAGTTTTCAGCTGATTCCCATTCTTTTGACTTTTCTGTTTTCTGTCAGTCTGTTTCTGGCACAGTGTTGAGCGATTAGGTCTGCATATCTGTTACCGGCTACCACCCAGTCATCTCCTGACTGGTGTGCGGCACATTTCACCACTGCCAATTCTTTTGGTGATTGTATTGCCTCCAATAATTCCTTTACAAACTGCCCATTTTTGATTGGGGAACCTGAAGTAGTCATAAAATCCCTCTGCATCCACAGTTGGCCAAAATCATGCACAACCCCGTACCCATATTGACTGTCCGTAAATATGGTTACTTTTAGATTTTTCCCAATTTTGGAGGCTTTGATCAAAGCAATTAATTCAGCTACTTGTGCAGATTTGACTCCTGGTAAATAGGATGCTTCGACTATTCCAGATAGTTCACATACAGCATAAGCTGCACTCAATTTGCCATCCTCATGCCTTAGGCATGAGCCGTCCACAAACAGCTCCCTGTCTGGGTTCTTAAGAGGCATTTCCTGTATGTTAGGGCGTGGTTTGGTACACAACTCTGTGACTTGCAAACAGTCATGTTCTGGGTCATCCCTAACTTCTTCGCAATAAGGATCTGGTAACAGTGTAGCAGGATTTACAACTGTGCACCTCGCTTTGGTCACATTTTCAGCTCATAGAATTATTCGCTCATATCTTCTCATCCGACTAGGTGTGAGATGCTGAGTTCTAGTTCTTGTCAACAAGATTACAACTGCATGTGGGACGAACACCTTGACAGGATGTCCCATTACTATTGACTCACTTTGTTCAATGCTCATACAAGTAGCAGCTACTGCTTTTAAACAGCCTAGCAATGCTGCGGCCACTGGGTCTAATGTAGCCGAAAAATATGCTATAGGATGTCTGTCCAGTCCGTGTCTTTGTGTTAAAACTGAAAGTGCACTGTAGGAAGGTGGAATCTGACTATATGGTTCCCCCCACTTTTTTTATGGTGTTTTGCTGGTTTATGACTTAGTTGGACTGGGATCCTGCTATTCAGGGCCCCAGTCTATCTGCTTTCTCTGTAAAAGGTTTCCATGTGCCTTAGGCACATCTCTGATTGGAATCTGGAGTGCCCTTATAAGTCCCTAGTATATGGTATACTATGTACCAAGGGCATAGGTACCTCAGAGGCCTACCAGGGGCTGCAGCATGTATTATGCCACCCCTGGAAGGCCATCCAAACTGACACCACAGGTCTGCTACTGCAGCCTGGGTAAGGTGGTGCATGCACCCCTTACTGTGATATAGGTTACCTATATCACTAAATACATACACACATATAAACCTATAAGTCACTCCTAAGGCAGGCCTTATCAATCCTAAAGGCAGAGTGCATGGTTCCTATGTGAGAGGGTGCCCCTGAATGAGCAGGGCCCCTCTGCAGTGTTCGGAGACCCTTCTCTGATGCTGTTTGTAGTGCAGCCTGACCATATGCTCTTAAGCGCATTATATCCTCGCGGTAAAATGCTAACTTTGGAATGGCTGCACCTAAACATGTCGTGTTTGGTGTCAAACATCTTGGAATACTACCCCCCCGCCAATTCTGGCGGTGGGGGTAACATTCCACCCTTCTAGAGGAAAGACATGTTAACTCTGACTAACCCGGTAACTTCTCTCCAGAGCCCTGGCATCACAAAATGGATGCTGCTGCCACAGACACGAGTCTGGCCTCCTGCTGCTGGACGAAACTCCGGCAGGGAGGCCTGGACAATAGGTTTCCTGTTGCAGGGAGGTGTGACCACCTCCCCAGACAGGATAATGTGTATTGGGGCTGGGCGGGAGCACCATCTGTGTGCTTTGAAGTCCTGCACATGGGGCACATTTGGTGTCCCTGTGCATACCCCAGTTCAAACCGGATCAGGGGCTTGCAGCCCCTGCTTTGGCGTGAACTGGACAAAGAGAAAGGGTGTAGCCACCCCTCTGCCCTGACCCACCCATAGGTGGGGCCACAGAGTAGTCCAACCCCTATCTTTAGTATAAAGATAGGAACCCAGTCCTTAGGACTTTAGATTATCCCTGGACGAAACTCTGAAACAGAATCCTGGACCTTCGATGCTCTACTCACGATTAGAGGACAGAAGAATCTCCCTTGGGGTCAAGGAGTGACTCCCCTGCTTGGCAGGCACCAAAGAAGCATCTGTCCGGTTTGCATTTCTGAAGCTCCCGTCGGACGCCGAAGTCATCGCATCACCAGAGGTGGATTCTCAGATTTCCCCGAGGCTACCCTGAGTCCCCAGCAAAGCTGAGGCCCGTGGCTATCGTGGGTGACTTGAGACCGTGACCCCTGGACACCGAGCACATTTGCAAGTGCATCCTCTTCTGGGTCTCCCAAGAAGTCGTGCTTTGGGCTCCGAGTATCCCTAGCCTCCAGCACCAACTGCACCGAAGATCACTAGACCCCACTCCACGAGTGTCCTGTGAGCCAGATCCACGTGCAGCGTCACGAGGCTCCTTCGCGGTCGCTAGCCCGTTGGCTAGTAGCCCTTAACGAAGGCCAATCTTTTCCTAACTTGGCATCCTGATTGCTCCAGCCCTGCCCTCACTTACCCTTGCTGGGTGAGTTCTCCAGACCTTACTGGTTTGCACCATTGATGATCTTCTTCTGCATCAAGACTTGCCGTTGCCAAGGCTTGTTGGGTCCAATCCGGTCGCCGACACCTCAACACTCGACAGACATCATGTACCAGCCTGAATCCTGCTCCTGGTCGCCTACAACACCTCCTGGACCTCGTGGCTGAAGAGTCAAGACGACCATCAACGCACCTGAAGCACTCGACATCGGTGGGCATCTGTCCATCGCCTTCCTGGTCACTGGCTAGTGACCCAGACTCTGTCCCCTCTGCTTTCAGGTTCTTCAGAACTCCGATCCACTCTTGGATCCACCCGGACACTTTTCACTTGGTCGCCAGCAGCACTTTGCAGCAGATCGCCATTCAAATCGACGACGAAACCCGACCCCGAAAGGCACCTATGCACCCGGCTTCCCTGGGTGAGGTAACACGAGTACTCCGGTGCTCCCGTGGGTAGAGACTCTTCAAAGTCCTAGATCTCAAAGGGTTTGGTCCAAGTCCTCTTTTAAGTGTCCCTTTTCTCTAATTTCCCGATCACGACTTTCTCAATAGAAGTCAACGGCGTATCGCGGTTGTGTATTTACACTGCACGCGTCTCCCGTGGGTCCCCTGTGTCACTACCTTGGGTGGTTCCTTTTGGTCCAAGCACTTCTAGAGGCTCTAGGCCTAGTGTCTAGTTCAGTCGTGGTTCGCATACCACTTTATTGGTATATGGTTTGGTACGCCCCTAGGGCCCAAACGTGTATTTGTGCTATTACTGTGTTTAAATAACTTCTAACTTATGTCCTTCGAACTCTAGCCTCATAAAGAGACTAGAGGGGTGTGTTTAGCTAATAAATACATATATTTTGAATATATACCTGGTGTGGTGCTCTTTCATTTGATCACTCAAGAGATTATAGACTGGTAAAACAAGCTGCTTTACATTCCTTCAAGACTTAGCCTGAAGGCTGCTCTCCATAGCTACCACTAGGATAGCTTTCAATAAGGTTGTCTTTAACCTATCTCCAATAAGGGGTTGTTTGGACTGGTGCAAGGTGCCCACTATAATTAGTGGACAGCATATGCCAGGCCAACTTCTCACATTGGTGTGCAGCGTGTGGGATTCCAGCTTGCTATTGTTTTACCAGATAATCTCAATTGAATTGATCAACTGAAAACCACTAAAGGTACCTAAGGTACATATAATTTAAGCTTAGAATACAGTAAGTTCTACTGAACTTAGAGTTGTGTGTTAAGGGATAGCACAACCCTTTCTACAACTCAAGAGAGTTTAGTAGGCCACACTAGAGTAGGTAGTGCATACACCACACCACACTAGTAATGTCTTTAAGGGCAGGATCCAAAGAATCCTTGCAGGAAGCCATTGAGCTTCCACCCTCCAAGTATGATACACTCCCATTCTTGGAATTGAGAGCTTTATGCAACTTGAGAAAAATAAGAACAGGCCAAAGCCCCACCACCCAACACCTCAAGGAGTTGTTGGTGGCTTATGACCTTAGTAAGCCCTTGGGGACTGAAGGGTTAGGAGCTGAGGGTGGGGCAGAAGATGAGGATGGGACCAGGGGTACCAGTACCCCCAGCCCCCCCTCTGAAACTGGCCAGGAGGGCGACAATGGCCCTGACCTGGATAATCCAACCCCTCCTGAGGAAGAGGAAGAGGAGGATCAGAATGATGCTCCCTTCGTCCCCCAGGAAGGATTGTGAGTGTGCCCAGAAGGTCTAGATCTTCTTCTCAGGAGTCTAACCACTCTGGCACCTCAATAGGGAGCTCTGTCTCATCTCATAGGAGGGAATCCTCTCATGAGAGAAGAAAGAGGCTGATTCAATATGAGGAAGCTCAGCTTGAACTCAGAAGGAAGCAAGTAGCCTTAGACAGGAGTCCCTGGATCTCTTTAGAGAGAAAAGAAAGTTGGGACTAGAGTCCCATGGTGGCAGCAATATCCCTAGAGATAGGGACAGGTCTTATGACCATAGAAACCTAAACAAGATTGTCCCTCCCTACCAGAGTGGGGATGACATCCACAAATGGATAACTGCACTGGAGAGGGCCTGTAAAGTTCAGAAGGTCCCCCAGAGGCAGTGGGCAGCAATCTTGTGGCTCTCCTTTGCAGACAAAGGTAGAGACAAGCTCCTCACTGTAAGAGAAGAGGATGCTGACAATTACACAGTCTTGAAGAGTGCTCTGATAGATGGGTTTGGCCTAACCACTGAACAGTATAGGTTGAAGTTCAGAGACACCCAAAAGCTCAGACTCAAGACTGGGTTGATTTTGTAGATTGTGCTACAAAGGCTCTGGAAGGTTGGATACATGGCAACAAAGTGCATGACTTTTTAGGATTGTACAATTTGATTATGAGGGAGCAGATCCTTAATAATTGTCAAAACCAGCTTTTGCACCAGTATCTGGTGGAATCTGATCTGACCTCTCCCCAAGAATTGGGAAAGAAGGCAGACAAATGGGTCAGAACCAGAGTAAAAACTAGAAATCAGGGTGGTGACCAGAAGAAAGATTCTACTAAGTCCCAAGAGAAAGGTGGGGATAAATCTAAGGATAAGTCCCCTACAGGTCCCCAAAATTCCTCTTCTGGGGGTGGGTCCCAAACTCCTTCCTCTCCTGAAAAGAAACCATATTGCCATGTCTGTAAAAAGCCTGGGCACTGGAAAACTGATCCCAGTTGCCCCAGGATTGGCAATAAAGAAAATGTTCCTCCCACCACTACTACCACCCCTCCTGGTACTACCAGTAGTAATCCTCCAGTTGGGAGTAGTGCACCCAAAAGTTAGGTGCTTTTGCAAGAGGAACAGAGGTGGGCCCTAGTTTAGACAGGGACCCCTCAACAGACTCCTCTGACTCTGATGGTGGTATAGGATTTGCCACCTTTACCATGGGTCCCATAGCATTGGGCAGGTACAGATTGGAGCCAATGATTAATGGTCAGAAAGCTGTGGCATTTAGGGACACAGGGGCTACTGTCACCATGGTGGCAGGAAACTAGTCCCCCTCACCAGCTTTTACCTGAGTTTAAATACCAGGTGACCAACATTGATGGTGTCAGAACAGATCACCCCATGGCCATAGTCAATCTCAGCTGGGAGGGGGTCACCGGCCCAAAGAGAGTGGCAGTGTCCCCCACCTTACCTGTAGATTGCCTGATGGGCAATGATCTGGAAATTTCAGCCTGGGCTGAAGTTGAACACCAAACCCACCTTAGGATGTTGGGCGTCCCTGTAAAGGTTAGTGGGGCTGTAATGGCCACAGCCCCAGCCCAAGAAGTTGGAGAGATGGAGCCTGAAAGAATGGCCCACTCTCCCCCAAAAGAGAGCACAAGGATTGAAGAAAAGTCTTCTTCCCTCCAGACAGTAGGTAAGGGTCAGCCTCCTCAGGGAACTGACCCTACCCCTAGTGAAGGAACTGCCCCAGAGGTAGTCAGGCCTGGCCTGGCCACACCCCTGATGGCAGAGGACCCTTCCAAGGTGGTACCCAGTCTGGAGCAGGTAACCTGCCCCTCTCTACCCTGCCTCAGCCAGCCCAGGGCTGCAGAGGTCCCCTGTCCAGAGGAACCCCCCCATCAGCAGATTAGGGGCACCCAGTCTAGTAGCCCTAGCCAGGTGAAAACTCCTCTACACACTGAGGGATCCCCCATGCCTTTATGTAGGGACCTCCCCAGAAGGACTCTGGTAGGCAAGGGCAAACCTGGGACCTGAAGGTTCCAAACCTGCCCTGTCCCTCCAATAGTCCGTCCAAAGGGACCCAACCCCCAGCTGTAGGCAGCCAAAGGTTGACCCTTAGAGCAAAGTGCAACTCAGTCATGGAAAGACAGGCATACCTGGTGACCAGTGATCTGAGGAAGCTGAGGCCAACATTCCTAGGGCCTCACTTCCCTACTCAGACACCTCACCAGCCTTGTACTTTACCTAAGCACACCACAGGTAGTAATTCCCCATGGTGGAGACCCTCTCATACCCTTAGGGTGAGGGATTGCTTAGTGGACCATAAGACAGGGTGCAACCATGCTAGTGCAGGTGCTTCCTTATATGACCACTTAGTCAATGAAGGCTCAACTGGCCAAGGTTAGCCTTATCTCCTTTCGTTTGGGGGGTTATGTAGGAAGGTGGAATCTGACTATATGGTTGCCCCCACTTTTTTATGGTGTTTTGCTGGTTTATGACTTAGTTGGACTGGGATCCTGCTATTCAGGGCCCCAGTCTATCTGCTTTCTCTGTAAAAGGTTTCCATGTGCCTTAGGCACATCTCTGATTGGAATCTGGAGTGCCCTTATAAGTCCCTAGTATATGGTATACTATGTACCAAGGGCATAGGTACCTCAGAGGCCTACCAGGGGCTGCAGCATGTATTATGCCACCCCTGGAAGGCCATCCAAACTGACACCACAGGTCTGCTACTGCAGCCTGGGTAAGGTGGTGCATGCACCCCTTACTGTGATATAGGTTACCTATATCACTAAATACGTACACACATATAAACCTATAAGTCACTCCTAAGGCAGGCCTTATCAATCCTAAAGGCAGAGTGCATGGTTCCTATGTGAGAGGGTGCCCCTGCATGAGCAGGGACCCTCTGCAGCGTTCGGAGACCCTTCTCTGATGCTGTTTGTAGTGCAGCCTGACCATATGCTCTTAAGCGCATTATATCCTCGCGGTAAAATGCTAACTTTGGAATGGCTGCACCTAAACATGTCGTGTTTGGTGTCAAACATCTTGGAATACTACCCCCCCCCGCCAATTCTGGCGGCGGGGGTAGCATTCCACCCTTCTAGAGGGAAAGACATGTTAACTCTGACTAACCCGGTAACTTCTCTCCAGAGCCCTGGCATCACAAAACGGATGCTGCTGCCACAGACACGAGTCTGGCCTCCTGCTGCTGGACGAAACTCCGGCAGGGGAGGCCTGGACAATAGGTTTCCTGTTGCAGGGAGGTGTGACCACCTCCCCAGACAGGATAATGTGTATTGGGGCTGGGCGGGAGCACCATCTGTGTGCTTTGAAGTCCTGCACTGGGGGCACATTTGGTGTCCCTGTGCATACCCCAGTTCAAACCGGATCAGGGGCTTGCAGCCCCTGCTTTGGCGCGAACTGGACAAAGGAAAGGGGTGTAGCCACCCCTCTGCCCTGACCCACCCATAGGTGGGGCCACAGAGTAGTCCAACCCCTATCTTTAGTATAAAGATAGGAACCCAGTCCTTAGGACTTTAGATTATCCCTGGACGAAACTCTGAAACAGAATCCTGGACCTTCGACGATCTACTCACGATTAGAGGACAGAAGAATCTCCCTTGGGGTCAAGGAGTGACTCCCCTGCTTGGCAGGCACCAAAGAAGCATCTGTCCGGTTCGCATTTCTGAAGCTCCCGTCGGACGCCGAAGTCATCGCATCACCAGAGGTGGATTCTCAGACTTCCCGAGGCTACCCTGAGTCCCCAGCAAAGCTGAGGCCCGTGGCTATTGTGGGTGACTTGAGACCGTGACCCCTGGACACCGAGCACATTTGCAAGTGCATCCTCTTCTGGGTCTCCCAAGAAGTCGTGCTTTGGGCTCCGAGTAGCCCTAGCCTCCAGCACCAACTGCACCGAAGATCACTGGCCCCCACTCCACGAGTGTCCTGTGAGCCAGATCCACGTGCGGCGTCACGAGGCTCCTTCGCGGTCGCTAGCCCGTTGGCTAGTAGCCCTTAACGAAGGCCAATCTTTTCCTATCTTGGCATCCTGGTTGCGCCAGGCCTGCCCTCACTTACCCTCGCTGAGTGAGTTCCCCAGACCTTGCTGGTCTGCACCATCGACGATCTTCCTCTGCATCAAGACTTGCCGTTGCCAAGGCTTGTTGGGTCCAATCCGGTCGCTGAGACCTCAGCACTCAACAGACATCGTGTACAAGCCCGAATCCTGCTCCTGGTCACCGACAACGCCTCCTGGACCTCGTGGCTGAAGAGTCAAGACGACGGTCAACGCACCTGAAGCACTCGACATCGGTAGGCATCTGTCCATCGCCTTCCTGGTCACTGGCTAGTGACCCAGACTCTGTCCCCTCTGCTTTCAGGTTCTTCAGAACTCCGATCCACTCTTGGATCCACCCGGACACTTTTCACTTGGTCGCCAGCAGCACTTTGCAGCAGATCGCCATTCAAATCGACGACGAAACCCGATCCCGAAAGGCACCTATGCACCCGGCTTCCCTGGGTGAGGTAACACGAGTACTCCGGTGCTCCCGTGGGTAGAGACTCTTCAAAGTCCTAGATCTCAAAGGGTTTGGTCCAAGTCCTCTTTTAAGTGTCCCTTTTCTCTAATTTCCCGATCACGACTTTCTCCATAGAAGTCAACGGCGTATCGCGGTTGTGTATTTACACTGCACGCGTCTCCCGTGGGTCCCCTGTGTCACTACCTTGGGTGGTTCCTTGTGGTCCAAGCACTTCTAGAGGCTCTAGGCCTAGTGTCTAGTTCAGTCGTGGTTCGCATACCACTTTATTGGTATATGGTTTGGTACGCCCCTAGGGCCCAAACGTGTATTTGTGCTATTACTGTGTTTAAATAACTTCTAACTTATGTACTTCGAACTCTAGCCTCATAAAGAGACTAGAGGGGTGTGTTTAGCAATAAATACATATATTTTGAATATATACCTGGTGTGGTGCTCTTTCATTTGATCACTCAAGAGATTATAGACTGGTAAAACAAGCTGCTTTACATTCCTTCAAGACTTAGCCTGAAGGCTGCTCTCCATAGCTACCACTAGGATAGCTTTCAATAAGGTTGTCTTTAACCTATCTCCAATAAGGGGTTGTTTGGACTGGTGCAAGGTGCCCACTATAATTAGTGGACAGCATATGCCAGGCCAACTTCTCACATGCACAACTTTCTCTTTCATAGCAAAATAATGTGAATTCTTTTGTATAGTCAGGCATGCCCAGGGCAGGAGCCTCACACAAAGCATTTCTTAATTTTACAAATGCACTGGCATTTTCATCATCCCATTCAACTGGATCCTTTGCTTTCTTTTTGGTTAACTGAATTAAAGGCTTTGCTAGTAGTGAAAACCCTACAATCCATTGTCGACAGTATCCTACTATTCCAAGAAACATTCTCACCTCCCTTTGTGTTACTGGCATTTTCATTTGCTTAATTATTTTTATTCTTTCAGAGGTTATTCTTCTCTTTCCTCTTTCAATTTGGTGTCCCAAGTATTTAACTGCTGTTGTACAAAATTGTAACTTTTCAGGTGACACCTTGTGACCTTCCTTAGCCAAATGATTAAGTAGTACGATCGAGTCGGTGACACAATCGTCATAAGTTCTAGATGCGATCAACAAATCGTCTATGTACTGCACCAAGACTGAATTTCTAGGCATTACTACTTTCTCTAGACACTTTTTCAGTATCTGATTAAAAATGGAGGTATTTTCTGTGTACCCTTGAGGAACACGATTCCACACATAAACATGATTTTCAAATTTGTACGAAAACAAATACTGACTATCTGGGTGCAATGGAATTGAGAAAAATGCTTGGCACAAATCAATTACTGTAAACCATTCTGCATTCCATGGTATTTGGTATAGGATCACTGCAGGATTTGGTACTGTAGGACAACAAGGTACCACAATTTTATTAATCTTCCGCAAATCCTGAACGATCCTATATTTTCCACTAGGCTTTTTCAACCCCATGATTGGCGAATTACAAGGGCTACTCATAACTTCTTTTAATATGCCTTGTTTCACCATTCTGCCAATTTCCTCAGTAACTCCTGCTTTCACTTCAGCACTCATCTTATACTGTCTGGTATTTGGGAAAATTGCGCCTTCCTTTACAGTGATCTTCACTGGGTCTATATTTGCCATCAGACCTACTTCTTTTCCAGTAAAATCCCATACCTGTGAGCTCACTGTAGTTCTTAACTCTTCTGGTAATTCATCTTTTGTTATCAAGGAGAACATTTCATCTACCTCCGTACCTTGCTTGGCTATCATGAATTTGTAAACATGATCTTCATCCGGGGTCTGTATTGCCACACCATCCAGTGTGCAGAAGATAGTGCAGTTCATTTTGCACAGTAAGTCTCTGCCCAGTAAATTTACTGGACTGGAATCACACACCACAAATTGGTGCATTTCTCGAAGTTTCCAATTCTTATTTCCATAGGTTCTGTAAGGGGTGTTCTAATCTTTCGATTGGCTACACCTACAACTTGGATAGCTTCTCCAGAGAGAGGGAGGTCTGGGATGTCTGCTGTTCTTACAGTAGAACGGGTAGCACCAGTGTCCAAAAGAAAGGTGATATCATTACCTTTTACTTTCCCTTCAACATATGGACCTGACTGATCTACCGGCAAGGATGCGCCAAGTACACACTCCTTCTCCCCCTCTCTTAGGCACCGTCATTGATAATCATATGGATTAAAATCATCCTGTAAAAGAAACTGTGAAGTTACATATTTATTCTTACCACTTCCTCCTTGATATCCGATGTCTGTACCGTGCTTTGCTCTGCTTACATTACCCTGTATAGGGGCAGGTGGCAACTGACTCTGAGGATTTACACCCTGCTGTGAGTCGTTCTGCATCTGTGGATTTAAATTATGATTTGGGCCATTATTATTTTGAATCTTTTTACATTCGTTCTCCCAATGTCCCAACTTTCCGCATCCATGACAAGGAAATTTCTTTTTAGCCTCTTCTCTACTCATTCGTCCTCTTACCTTTCCACCATTTCCTGTGTCACCATTCGATCCAGATTCTTTTCCCTGACTTTCTGTTGGATTATTTAAATTAATTCCCTGTCGCTCAGCCATTTTCACTTGAGCCCACATCACTTTTTCTTGTA
Source organism: Calotriton arnoldi (assembly GCA_963921515.1). Taxonomy (NCBI): domain Eukaryota; kingdom Metazoa; phylum Chordata; class Amphibia; order Caudata; family Salamandridae; genus Calotriton; species Calotriton arnoldi. The sequence goes on along the minus strand of CAWUFW010015830.1, from coordinate 224,434 downwards.
GTTTCTTGTGTCTAACCTCAATGTCATCCCCACAATATTTAGCATATTTCAAAATCTCATCGATAGGCTTTCCTTGCCAACATAACATATGTTGCTTAATCATCTGACAAATCTCTGGTTTTAGACCATAAACAAATCGATAGACAAACTGACTCATATTTTTGTCTCCAATATCTTCAAAACCACTATACTGTTTGAACACCTGTAATAGACGTTCATAGTAGGCATGTACCGATTCATTTGCTTCTTGGGTAGTTCTGTCTATTTTCACCCAATCTGTTTCTTTGGGTGGTATTTTCTCTTTCAAGTAAGTGATTACCTAGTGATACTTTTTCATCACATCATTCAATGGGGCACCTGTCTTTGGATCCCTAGGATACTCTTCACTAGGCCAGTCGATTGTAATTTTACAGTCTGTCCATAAATCAGCAGGTACCACTATGTCAAATAAACCATCTAGATCCTTTAACAAAACCTTTGAAACCTTCACAAACCTCTCAACCTGCTTGTACCATTCAATTGGTTTTTCTCTCAACTTTGGAAAATCATTTGTAAATGACAAAATGTCTTGCCTACTCCATGGGACATGGACGTAGCCTTCTCCTGGAACCTCCCGCATTGGATACATCTGTTCCACCTTTCCTGTTTCCTTCAATAAATACTCAGATGTCATTCTATTTGAACGTGCTTCTTCCTTTTTCTTTGACCATCTAGTTTTCCATCTATCCAATTCTCCCCATTTCTGTAAGACTGTCATTAATTCTTTAACTTGTAATTTTCTACCAGATGTATTCATATTTTCTAAGTCTTTGTCAGTAAATTCTGCTCTATATGGTCTCTGCAACACTTTTGACTTCCTTATTTCAATTCCCATCTCTGAAGCCAAATCTGTTAACTTTTCATGGAATATTTTTACATTTCTGGTTATGTTCCTACATACGAACAATAGTTCTTCACTGTAGGTATTTAGGCGATCTACTCCTACGTTGCCTGCTATCATTTCTTCTAATTCGACTTTTAATTTATAAATGTCCAATATCTTTGGGGGTGAACTCTGTCTGTCTATTCCTTGTGCCCATCTTTCTAAGTCTTCCGGAGTTACTACCGTTGCACTTTTAGTTCCTGAAGATGTTATTATATTTACATACTTTGAGCAACCAGGTGTGGTTCTTCTGGGGGTGCTATTTGCAGATTCTTGAATAGGCAAATCCATTAGTGAAATCATAGATTCACAGTCACTGATATGATCATCAATTATTACAGCTTCACGTTTAGGAATATCCACAGGGGTAGTCATAGCTAGAGGTTTCGGGCAATTTACTTTGTCGCCATATAAAGGGACCACAGGGCCAATGGTTACAGGTATAGTCAGGGATTCAGGATGTACATTTAACTGTGTTATTTTCTGTATTAACTCTGCTCTATTTCTGTCTAAAGCCTATTTTTCCTTATCCTGGAGTACTCTATTAACTGGTGGATTATGCAGTACTCGAGGTACTAGCGGTGTTCTCAAAACAGGTGCGCTTGGGGAACATCCACCCAACTCTTCCTGGTATGGTGGACGGTTCTTTAATATTTCTTCCATGAATTCATCTTCGGATTCTCCAAACCCTGTCATGTGTCTGGTCTTTTCTTTGCATTTACTCCCTAGCTGCTCATCAGCCATGAATACTGGGTACAAACCTTCACTAATCATCGCTCGTCTCCACTGTTTCTTCTGACTTTCTCTTGTCCCATTCTGGTATCTAGGGAAAAATCTCCTATAGACCCTATTGCTCCTGGGCCTATCACGTTCAAATGCTTCTGTCTCCCATTCCTCTAGGGCTTCGTACTGCGTTAATCTTGGTCTGGGTTCTAATTCATTCATTCTCATTCTTAAATTTTGAAGAATTCTCCCATTGAATGTACCATTCTCTGGGAAAGCTAATACTCCGTCAACTTTTGTATATTCTATCCAATTTTCTAACCATACGCAAGTATGATAACCCCTCTCCATCATCATGAATGAGGAGGGTGTTTTTGCTGGTGGAATGATAATTCCTTCCCTAGTTTTGATTGGCTTATCCTTCTTAAAATAATTCTTAATCTTTTGTAAGAATGACAATTTTCTCTTTTCTCCGTACATTTTGGGTAAATATCTATATATTGTATTTATTCTGCAAAACCTAAAAATCTCCTGTCGTGACGTGTTCCTATCAAAGTCGGATCGTGTTTCCACATACAATCTCCACTGTCCACTAATATTTCGACTTTTATTCTGACTACCAATCAAATTCCAGCTAGCAATTGTCTCGGAACCAATCCTAGCGCGGTTTTTTCTGTGACGTCTATCCACTCTTATCTGACAACCCCTCCTTTACAATCTGCGCTTCTCTGTCTTCGCTGTGTTGACCAATCCCAGCGCGGCACCTGTGACATCAGTATTACTCCTGACTACTGACCCCTCCTTTACAAGACTCGTTCCATGCCCACTGTTTCAGCCAATCTCAGCGCGGCACTTGTGACATCAGCTTCTACTCCGGCAGCTGACCCTCCCTTTACAAAAATCGTACGCAAACTTTAATTCTTCAACACTTTTCATTAAAAAAAAAGAAAAATTCAGTAACAACATAAAACATTCGCTATCGTGTCAGTTTCCCTAAATTGAAAAGGATAGATTTCCTCACACATAGTAAAACCCTTCCGTTTACTCTTCACGTAAGCTTCAGAAATACCTGCTACTCCTTCAATGTTACCCTTTCTAGGTGCTATAATATCAAAATGTCACCAGCGTATTCCTTTGCTGTCACTCATACACACACAGAGTCCCTAACAAGTACTGATAGTCCTGCTTAACTTTTCAGTACTAATTCTGCCTGACAGATAACCTCACTGCAGTATGGCTTCCACTTACCATCCACTATTCAATTTCCCCGGGGATTTCTAGACAACATAAAACAAAACTTTTAAAACGATTGTTAGTTCATAAAAATAAAATTCTCATTACCCAGTTAACAAAGTATAACCATCCTCTGATTGCCAGAAAACTGATCCAGCGGGTCACTAGTAACAAGCATTCATACACTGAATTCTCACCTGGGCCCATTCATTCACACTAACTAGTAATTACCGCTGATGGGAATCAGTTGTACTCTTTATCAAATCCCTGCTACCAATTACCTTTTCTGATTGAAGAGTAATGACTTACCAATGGACCTTTGATAACTGGGGTTAAAATGAGATTATACAAAACATAATTTCATCAAACACCTGAAATAACCACTGACTCAGGAAGTTTTAAAATGTTTATCTAAAATGATTTAGCAGAGTAAAATACAAGGCTCATGGCACTTAATCGCATATCAAGGAGGAAGCACACTTTATAGTCACCTATTAATCACAAATGACGGTCTCTCAGAAAGGAGAAGATAGAGACAGCAGTACAACTAAAATTACGCATTTATAGTTACCTAAAGGTGTGAAAACCAAACCCCTTGGCCAAGGAGTTGGAAAAGGGTCCCAAGAAAGATGAAGACCAAGACCTCCGGACCAGGTTCAGGACAGGATAGATGACCTTTCTACCAACGACGCCTGCGTCGTTCCCCTCTCTGACACTTCGTTCCTCCTCGGTTCTTCCGCGTCTTCCTCTAATAGAGTCCGCCGCCCCCACCTCAGGACTTCTTTGGACAGTAGTTCGGTCTGCTTTGTTCGGCTACAGCATCGGTTCTCGGCTACAGCATCTATGGCCGTCTGCTCTCCTAATGCGCCTCTGTGCTGAGCTAACTAATTAGCTAATTCTATATCTATTATACTCTTCTATGCCCAGGTACCTCCCATTAATGTTTCAAAATTATGGGCCCACTAATTCTGATTGGACAGCACCATGTCAATTTAGTTCAATTTTCTTAAGCCCATTGTTTTAAAATACCGCCCCTCTCAATTAATACATTTGCTTTATTTCCCACCCGTTTCACAACAATTTTAATACAAAGTATATACAAAATGTATCAATTTGTAGGACATTTCGGTTGAACTGTGAAGGTGATCAGCGGGTCATGTCCTTGGACATCTTCCAAGATGACTTCATCTCTTGCTTTGTTAGTTTTCAGGGTGCATGCGCATGTCACATGGTTCTTGAGCTGCAGTTCAGTCAACCCAGGCCCATTTTACGAACTAATAGAAAATCAAAGAAGAAACATATTAAAATCAAAAATAAATGTTTTCACTGTATAACCCCTACTTCTACTCTACTCCCATTTAATTATAAATGTCTATCCCGCATTAGTAGCGTTAAAATACAACATTATTAATTGCAGCAATGCGTAAGCTTTAGCATGTGAGAACATTAAAGCGGCCATTTTAGCATACACTGCGCAGAAGCAAAAGATTCCCTCCAAGCAAAGAAAGACGTCATATCACGTGACATGGTTGACACATGCGCAGTAGAGTTCCAGCGTTTTAGCGGCCATTTTGGATTAGACAAGGATTACTTATTAGCGGAAAACACATAGGCAAGCTTCTTCTAGATAAATATGTTTGTGTTGCACATTATTAATAAGACATTACATGGTTTTAATACAAATTAATTAATACTGTGAGAGGATTGCTTGCGAGCAAGTCTCATTGTGAGTCCTTGCTCCATCAGTCCTTGTTGAATTTCCCACACTCATAGTGTGCGATTCGTATTACTGTGTCAGTCTTTTAATGAAAACTTACGTTATTCGTGCCTGATTGGATTCAGCGACTCAAAGGGAAATACTATCAAGCACAAGCTGCTTTGGGGAAAGGTGACACAACTTAAAGACAGTTTGTCACGGGCTCATGTGATACACACATTGAGTACTAAGCGTGTTGGAATACAAGTTGTAGGGAATTCATTGGCAGATGAGGCTGCCAAATCTGCAATTAAGACTGATACACTAGTTGTGATTACTCATCCTCACGTGAGGGTAGATGAAGATATCATGCTTCAAGCAACTGCACCCCTTTACCTAAATAATATCGAGCAAAATATTCCTACCACTTAAGTGCCCAAAATATTCCTCTAGCTACCATTATTGAGGTGGGTGATCGTGTGATTCCCTACCAAGATCGCAGGCTAGAATAAATCATAACTGCCTATGTCCTTGGGGACGCGCTTGAACCCAGCAGTTTCACGGGGGAAGAGAGCCACTCACAGCGGGTCCGACGGACTCCATCCTCCAGGCTCCTCCGCTCTATTGCACTTCTGTTCGCAACCTGTAGCGCCCGGAGGCGCTTAAAAGCAACATCGAGGTTCCCGCAGCGCGGGACGTGCTTGAACCCAGCAGTTTCACGGGGGAAGAGAGACACTCACAGCGGGTCCGACGGACTCCATCCTCCAGGCTCCTCCGCTCTATTGCACTTCTGTTCGCAACCTGTAGCGCCCGGAGGCGCTTAAAAGCAACATTGAGGCTCCCGCAGCGCGGGACGCGCTTGAACCCAGCAGTTTCACGGGGGAAGAGAGCCACTCACAGCGGGTCCGACGGACTCCATCCTCCAGGCTCCTCCGCTCTATTGCACTTCTGTTCGCAACCTGTAGCGCCCGGAGGCGCTTAAAAGCAACATCGAGGCTCCCGCAGCGCGGGACGCGCGCGGGCGCGCGCGGGCCAAGCCCGGGCCAAGGGCGGGCCCGTCCGCGCCCGTCAGCGACCGGAGGAGGCCGGGCTGGGCCAACTCTCTGGGCTGTTCCAGCATTTAACTTTGAAAGTTATTTTGAAAAGGAGATTGAAGTATTGGATGGATTATAAACAAATATTTTAAGGTACTGTCAACTATTTTAAACCAAATTGCCATAGTTTTTTTAAAGTGCCTTTATACAGAGTTAAGGAGGTTTAGGGACTTAGGGTCTATTATGGGCAAAAGGAAAATACTTGCTGCACAGGGGGGTACGTCGGGGGTCTGCATGGTGGGCAAAATTGATTCATTTTTGACCAAAGCCGCCCATGCAATTACTCAGGAGATAGCCTTGACTGAGCGAAGGCTATCTGTAGAGGTTGGAAAATGTCTTCAATCTCCTACTACAAGGGAGGAGGGAGAACAAGGAATTCTTACAGCTGTTGCGGCTCATTCAGAATATCCAAGCCAAATATCCACCCCTGATGAAGTTAACAGGTCTTCTAATATCCCAGTGGAGGGAAACGAAGCGGCCCCAGACTTACCACCACCGCCCAAGAGAAAACGATCTGCACAAAATAAATCTCCAAGGAAATCACTTCGGCAACAAATTCGGACGCAACCATCTCTGAATCAAGCTTTGAACAATGAGCATTTATTAGATTCTTTATTTTTAAAACTCGAACTAATGACAAAAAAACTGTTGGCGCCAATAATACAAAAAATAGAAAATGTTGAGGAAATATTTTACAGTTTTGTGCAAAAAACTATGGGGACAGGGGTAGAAATCCCATTTCAAAGTAAGAACCAATCCCAACCAGATTTGCCGGGCCAGTGCTTAAATATTGTAGGAACAAATGATGCAGTTAGTAGACTCGGGCAGTCAATAACATCGGAGGTGACAAGACGGGTAGTCAAAAGCCCTGTGGTAGTCCAGGCTAGAAGACTCCCGAACCCTGAGAGGGCACTTTTACCTATACGTAATCAGCCTAACCATGGTACTTTTAAAGTTGCGAATCAGAGCACACTTGACTTGCCTCCTGCTTCTGCCCCGTTAGTAGCAGTTTTAATGGAAGTCCCTTCTCTTTCACAAGATGCTAGGGAAACCACTCAGGACCTAATATCTAAAGTAACCCATTGGTGCTCTAAAAATGTAATAAATGGCCAGATCATATCATCTGATATTATTATGGCTAGAAGAGCGGGGTGGATAGGCTACCAAACAAAAAAGCATGGCGCAGGTGACTGTATAGTTGTTAACTTCAAGGATCCAGATAAAAAAGAAATGTTAACACGATGTGCATACCAGAGCAGTTCAAATTCTCAAATCAGGATAGTCCCATTACAATATTTTTACCCTCCAAGCCAGTGCAGACGCCCTATGCAATGGCAAACAGTTCGGAAATCAGGGGGTCCTGTTGTGAAAACAAATACAGAAAATAACTTACCATTGAGTAACAGATTCCAACCCCTAGAAAGCCTTCAAAATCTGGATGAAAATGACTGACTAGGTCCGGAAGATAAAATCTGTCAGGGTATACCCCCAAGTAATATGACCCAAATTGCACAACTTCCATCAGTTCCGGATCTTGTTGAGATAGCTATAAATATCCCAGAATCTTCCCCTACCCTAATTCCCACCGTGGCTAAATACGAAAAGGTCCTTTCATGGAACATAGCGGGATTAAGGTCTAAAAAAGGAAATCTAATCTGGGAAAATTTTCTTTCAATGCATCATATTATTGCCCTCCAGGAAACCTGGGAAGCAAATGATTGTTTTTATTTAGATGGCTTTATTTCGTTTCATAAATGTGCAATTTCATCGAACATGGGTAGAGCCAGAGGTGGTTTGTTGCTAATGTTTTCACTAAAGCTTTCTTGTAAAACATGTTTGGTTGACTGCAAATCTGAGAATGTTTTGACTGTAGAACTGTCTTTTAAGAATCGTGCCACGGTGTTAGTGATACATTTTTATAATTCTTTCTCTAGAGGGCATGAGTTTGAACATTTACAAGTTTTAAAGGAGTTTCTGGAATGTTATGAAGAGACAAAACAAGGTTATTATGATGTAATAATTTTAGGGGATTTTAACATTCATCAATGTTATTTAAACTGTGTTATAAGCCAGGACCAGGGGAAATTTACTCTTTCACGTAACCACTTTGAGCATACACCTTCAGGCATTCTGTTGGAATTTATTCTTTCGAATCAAAATTTATGCTGCCTTCAACAAATGGATAATGTAGCTCCGGTACCAACTTATGTAGGAAATGGAAAAGCTAGTATTATTGATTACATTTTATTGTCTGCTCCGTTAGTTTCATTTACTGAGGACTTATTGGTTACTTGGTTAGGTCTTAGTGACCACAATCCACTTAGTGTTGCCATATTATCCTCCGTATTTAAATCTGGCGATCTGGCCAGTTGTCCAATAAACACTAATATTAGTACTAAAGACCAGGGACGCAGGCTAAAATGGGAAAAAATAGTCTCAGACAACTTTTTTAACAACTTGTATACAGTTTGCGCTCATGAAATTGAGACTTGTTTAGATCCCGTTATACAGGATAGTTCTATTTTAACAGCCTTCGGGAAATTAACGACACAAATTGAATCTGACCTCACAATTTTTGGTGGGACCAGTCGCCAGAAGGCTGTAAGATGGTTTAATGGAGCTTGCTCAATAACCCATAGAGAGCTTATACAAGCACTAAAAAATACCCCTAGGGACAAAATTGAAATTAGGGAGAAAAGAAAGGCCTATAAGACAGCAGTCTGTCATAGGAAAAAGGAGCTAAGGGAACAGGCATGGGTAGCCCTACAACAGGCCAGTGTACTGAAAGACAGCTCGAATTTCTGGGCGGTAGTCAATAGTCCCTTTCTCTCTGAAACCACTAACACTAATTCTGACTGTTTAATTGCAGCAGATAAATGGGTATCGCACTTTGGAAACATCTTCAGTGATGTAAATTTGGGAGAACAAAAGATATATAGGGAAGGGGACCGAACCAGCACATTAATCCACTTTAATATAGAGGAGGTCTATGAAGCAATTGTGTCTACATCCAGTGGGAAGGCCCCAGGCCCAGAGGGGGTACCGGCCGATTTGTACAAAGCAGACCCCACTGTATGGGCTGGTATATTGACAAATGTTTTTAATGCTGCATGTTCATACGGACAACCAACATCTTGGGGGAAGGCAGTTATTGTTCCAATATTTAAAAAGGGTGCAAGGGATGAACCTATATGTTATAGACCGATCTCACTTTTAGATTCTGCAGCAAAAATTATGGGAAAAACTGTGCTAAATCGATTAACTAAGTGGCTAGATGATCGAAACGTTATTTCCGATTTGCAATACGGTTTTAGGTCAGGAAAAGGGACACTGGACCAATGCTTAAATTTACACCTAGCAGTTGGGAAGTATACCATCGCTAAAAAGGGTATAATACATCTGGCATTTATGGACCTGACACAAGCCTTCGACTGTGTAAACAGATCAAAGTTATGGTCCATTTTAAGCGATATGGGTCTCGAACCAGTACTTGTAGATTTTTTACATGCTATCCATGAGAATAACACAGCGGCCGTCAGATATAATAGTAACGGGGATCTAACAACTGCCTGGGATGTCAAAAGAGGGGTACGCCAAGGTTGCATCCTGGCTCCCCTCTTATTTACACTATATATAAATAATCTGGGAGATGCTTTAATAGAAAGTTGTGAAGACATCCCGAGATTTGGTAACAAGATGATCCCTGCACTTTTATATGCGGACAACACAGTCATATTAGCTAGAACAGCGGTGGGACTCCAATTACTTTTAGATGCTTTTATAGTTTTTATGGACTCTTTAGATCTTTCGACAAATTTTAAGAAATCACATACGATGTCTATTGGCCCTGGTAAGTCCCAAAAAAAGTTTAAATTTTATTGTAAAGGGACAGAATTAACGAAGGTTCCAACTTTCCCTTATTTGGGGGTACTCTTTGACGAGCGTGCCTCATGGTGTCCACAACTTTTGCAAAAAAGAATATTCTTGCCAGAGCTACAGGGGCAACATTAAATTTTGCAAAAAGATTGGGGTCAAAACCCATCCCGGCCTTACTGAAGATATATAAGGAAAAATGCATCCCCATGGCAACCTACGGTAGTGACCTTTGGGGATACAAAGAAGGAAAGGATATTCAGCTTGAGGAAGACAAGTTCCTACGTAAGATTCTGGCAGTTCCGCAATCCACCCCTGCATATATAATACATGAGGAACTAGGGATGGGTTATATATCAGATTATATTGCTGTGGCTCCATTAATGCGCTGGCTCAGAGTTTGGGCAAGTCCCATTACAAATTTAAACCAAACAATTATAACTGATTGTGTAGCGCTAGATAGAGCCGAACATATCCCCTGGTTAAAGTATTTAAGGGATTTGACAAGCTGGTTAGGCTGCCCTGATTTATTTATAAGCCCAAAAATCATGGATAAAATTAAAATTAGAAAATTTAAAAATCAGTTTTTGGCAAAGCGCCAGGGTTTAAGGGAAGAAAAGGAGTTACTAAAACCAATGGTAAGACGTCATGCTTCTTTATCGATGCAAAACCAAGTTCAACTTTATTTATCAATTGTTGGTAACCCCTTTCATCGTTTTGTTTTAATAAGATTTCGTCTGCAAATGGCTCCCTGGTTTTTGTCAGTTCCTCAGGGCTTTTTAAACCCGGCACTTTAGAACCGTGCCCTTGTGATAATTTCTCTGAACAGGATACTCTTCATTTTATTTTTTTCTGTGACTATTATGTTTCTTTACGCAAGAAATTTATATTACCACTTCTCAGAGATTGTCACTTTGCACAAGTTAGGCCAGCCCTATTATATCTTCAGATGTTAGCTTCCCCCATGGTCTGTTTTGGGGTTGCAAGTTTTTTAACGGGAGCCATTAGGCGCAGGAAAAATTTGGTCTTTTAAACTGTTATTATATTTTTTTATATGTTTTAATCTAGAGGCCCACTAAAAAAAAAAAAATGAGAATTATTCGATTTGACTGAGTCCGTTTTATTGTACTTTGCACTTTACAGAAAGCCCGGTATTGTAAAGCTTGCCGGTCTTGATTCCCTGACTGACAATAGGAGTGTCACAAATGCGGAACTTTCTATTTTGAGTTTGCTTTTCTGCACTTTGCACTTTATAAAATGTTTTTGTACTGTATGCATCCTTGGCTTAGAATTCCTGGTTATTGCAGGAACAATACAAGAGTAGTTTATCTTGTATCTAATAATGTTTGCTCATTTGCACTATGTATTTTATAAATTGTTATCGTTGTGTATGCATTTTAAGTTTTGGTTGTCAGGCTGATATTTTAAACATTTTTTGGTGTTTTAAAATGTTGTAAAGAAACGTATGGTTGTATGATATGTTTTTCTTTTATGACATTAAGTTGTCGAATAAAGTATTTTGACTGACTGACATAACTGCCTATGAGGGACTAGCGTCTGCCCATGCTGGTGTGGCGACCCGAATTTCTTTACTACAGAAGCGCTGTTAGTGGCATGGTCTATACAAGCAGACAAAGCAGTATATCCTTAGTTATGACATCTGCCAGCAAATCAAAGCTGCAATTTTCAGATTCAGCCCAAGAATTTTAACCTCCGACAATGGAAGAAAGTTCAGGTTCTGCAGGCAGTGGTATATTTTGCTATTCTGCATCAAGAGACAATATAGGCCTGTTCCTTTTATCTACAAAAAACCTCAGGATTCATCCTATGTGTAAAACATTCATATGTCCTAGTCACTATCCCTGCTTTCATAGACATTGTATACCTTGGCGAGTATGGCTCCCTTACACCTCGGATATACCATCCTCATGCCAGATAGTATAAGTAGGTAAGTAGGAACACACAGCCGCGGCCCGTCCAGGTAAGAGCGTTGGGGCCGTGTGGGGGGGTATTTCAACGAACGATGACGACGGAAAATTAAATAAATAATTATTTTTCCCTCATCATCGTCAGTCCGAATACCCCCCACACGGCCCCACCCCTCTTACCTGGATGGGTCGCGGCTGGGTACACAAGCACATTTACCATATATTCACATATCCTTTGAATATTTAGTTTCATAAAAACACCTTCAGAAATTCTCTGAAAACCACAGTTAAAATAACATGATGGCTCCAGTGCAAAACCAAAATAAAATACCTGAAATTTGCCAGAAATGGTATGCTACCTAAACTATAACTTGTGGGCATGTCATGCTCTGCTTATGACATAATGTGACTTTTTAAATGACAAAATCGATGAGATCACTCATGACATCTCACATTACATCATTGATCCATGATTAGATCACATGACGTCACCGTTGGCATCATCAATGTCATCACTGTTCTGCAAAACATTCATCTTCCGAGCTTATCAACTGTTAACCCTTTTTAAGGTGCTCTTTCACAGTATAAATGTTCTACTTTCAATCACTACCATTTGCTAAGTTCGTTGTTGGCATAGTACAACATTGTGCACATTGATAGTGTCTTTTGTTCGTCTTTCATGAACTTCCAACTTCATGATATGTTAATAACTGCTTTTGACAATATCTTCTGCTGTAAACAGCAAGTTAGATCTGCTTAAATTACACTTGATAATCTATTCTCTCAATGCCACTTCCAGCGATCTCTGTTGGTATTGACTTTATTAGCCCACTGTACACAAAGTGTTTGTTTTTTGACACTTTGCAGGCGAATTCAGAAAGGGTTTACTTGGACTTGCTCTTTAAGTGCCTCTGGCGTACGTCCTGATTTCAGAGCTAAATCTAGGTTTACAAGAGTAAGTTACAACTTCTCATAACAGAATTGCTCTGGATCAGCCCTTTTGTATTTAGTTGTCGTGTTGCTGACCCTGAATCCTGAGGAAGGAAGAACAATGGGTAAGAGACAGTTGGAGAAAATAATAGGAACATTCATAAAGGGAACAACAATGGGAAATAAGCATGCATGCAAAATCAATTAAAAAGACACACAGGTAAAATAACAATGGCTAATACAGATAGGGAAAAATTTGCACACAATTTCTGGTTAAACCATAAAAAAGCATGTTGCAGTGAACAAAACAACTAAAAATGATTGCATTTGGCTTTAAATTATGCATAAAGTGAGTAGATCTGGCATAGTGGCTAGAGCTGAGGACCTTCTAACCTGGGGGCCCAGGATCGAATCCCTGCCTCGGTCCTACAATCAGCAACGTGTGATTCTAGACAAATCATTTAATCCATCAGTGCCTACACAAAATGTGAAATATAATGTGTCAAAAATGCATTTGTGTATATCCTGCTGTGATGTATATGATCATATAGCTTATTGGCCAACCCCCTTATGTAAAGTACAGTGCTCTTCTGTTTCAGAACTGTGTTTGCACAATATAAAATACCTCTAAATACACACAATACATGGGATAAAGAGTTTAATGATTGATGATTAAGTACACTTTACAGCTAAAAAAAAAGAGTTCTTTGGCCATTCCAATGCAAGCCTTTCATGTGAGGTGGAATGATAGACCAAACAGCCAAGAACAAGAGGTGAGAGAGCAGTACTCCTCTGCCTAGAGCCAAGGCACATTCTCTATTTTTAAACAATTGGTAAAAACAGGACAAGCCAGATCTATTTTATGGCTGCTGAGAGTCAAGTTGCTATACTATCGCTCTTTTTTCTTCATACATGCAGACTGGCTTAGTGTCTGTTGCTTGCAGAATTTCTACAGATTTACAATGCGATCCACTCTTGCGCACACCTGCTTGTCATTCTACAGATAGCACAGGTAGTGCAAGCCTAGATCTATCATGGGCTAGTCCCACTTTTAGTACAATAAGCTGCAAATCTTGTATCAGGTACAGTGGAAGTCAAATATTTATCTATTTCACTGTACTACCGTACTAAATCCTTTGAGGATTTAGAAATAAAGGACCTGATTCACAAAGATTGTGACTTTAGTACTTCTGGCTTACTCCTGAATTCTATGAGTAAGTTGGGAGTACTACAACAGTAAGCCACACCCACTCTTAGCACCCTCATTGGCATATGCCCACAGATTATGCTAAGATTAAGCGTGACTTACTCTTGTTGTACTCCTGGCTTACTTCTGGATTCCTGGAGTAAGCCAGGAGTTGCCCTGGCTAACGTGTCACTGATTCTTTTATTTTAGGAGGAACCAAGGGGCATATTTATGAGCCACTTACTCTGCCCGGAACGTCACTTTTTATGATGTTCCAGTGGCGCAAACTACAAAATCTTGTTTATGAGGACACGTTAAGCCACTTTACATGGCTTATGAATAGCCTCATAGATATGGAGTAAGGCAAGGCAGCACAAATCTGTGCGTTGCCTTACCGTACGCTAGAGAGGTGTTCTATGGGCGTTGCAGTGGGTATTCCCACGCACCACACATGGATTTTGGCGCTTCCCCAGATTTACTAAACCTGGGGATGCACCAAAACCTTAAGCCTCCCCAGGGGAGGCGTAACGAGGAGAAATAACTTTGTTTCTCCTCTTTTTTCCTCTTTCCATGTGTGCTGCATTCTGCAGTACACTTAGAGGAAAAAGCCTCCAAGGATTGTTTTTGTGCAGGAAGGTGCCCATTCCAGTACAATAACAATTCTGCCGACAACACAGGCAACCTTGCACCATGGTACAAGGGTGCCTGCGTTGACACTGAGCTGCAAAAACAGTGCCAGCGTAGGGTTAAAGGACAGGAATGCACAGTATTGGATAAATACGGTGCATTCCTGCCCTTTTAGTTTGACTTAGGGCACTGCTGTAAGCCTAAATCCCTTAAATGAGGCCCCTAGGGGGCAGATTCATTCACTGCTGCAAAGTTGCCCAAAGTTAGGCAAAGTAACGCAGTCTTGATATGGCATTAACGTTCCAGAACAAAACACTTTTTTGCGCTGTAAAAGTGCCTTTTTTGAAGTGCAAATATCGCTTTACGCTGCTCTCCGGTACTTTGTGCAAAGGGGCATTCCATGGTTGGTACTTGGACATTCCAGGGCAACCACCCATGTTTTTTTTACGTAAAGCCATATCTCTTATTATTGTTAGACTGAGCTTTTTGTCAAAAAATAAAGCCTCCTTGAGGCAGCCACAAAGTAGGAGAACTGTTTTTATTTCTACTTACATTTCACACACTGTATCTGTGCTGCACTGTACAGCACTCATCCTATGTATGACATGTTTAGAAAATGTCTAGGCCTAGGATTTTGTACTAAAGGGTACAAAACCTATGCTAGACAGCACCCATGCTCCTTTGCACAATGGGGCTTATTTACAAGCCGCTTGCGCAGCCGGTGCATCACTTTTTGTGACGCACCGGCGGTGCAACCTGCTGCCCCATATTTACAAGGACACGTAAAGCCACCCTGCGTGCAGCACACATAGGAAGAGGAAATCACCTCTTGTTATTGTTTTTGTGCAGGAAGGTTTCCCTTCCTGCACAAAAACAATCCTCCCTGTGACGCAGGTGCCTGCGTAGGTGCAGAGACATTTTAAGGCACGGTCAAAGTGGGCTGTGGCCCAGGCCCCAGCCTTTCAGTGGGACCCCTGATACAGCCAGCTCTGTTTTGCAGAGTCTTGCCCTGATTACCTTTATTAATTCTTCTACAAATTGTTTTGGAAGCCATTTTCCTTCAATTTATTTTCAATGCGGGTGATGTGTGGGAGTCTATGGCAGACGTGTTTATGTTTAATGCAACATTCAGAGTAAACTTTCTTTTAGAACAAAACGGGACCTCACATGTGAGAAATGGGAGGGGGTCCCAAAGATTATTTGCAGTAATATTAGTGAGCTGCTGCTGTGTTACAATATTGAAAGCAAACGTTCCTATCCATTAATATTAGATAAACCAACTTTTAGAATGTGGATGAGTGTGCCTTTGCACTTAGTGACCTAGCCAAAGAGGGCATGAAAGAACAAAAACTGGATCATAAATTCAAATCTGTTCAGAACAGGGGGCCTCAAAATATGTTTGGCCCAGGGCCCCCAAAATCCTTAAAATGTCAAATGTCCCTGTGTCGGCGCATGGCAGCTAATTGTGCCCAGCGCAGGGAAGGGCAAAGGGGTCCGTCATATCGTTGTAGATATGATGCATCCTTTTGTTTCGGGATTTACGTGGAGCGGCGCAGGCCGCGCAGCTAAACGGCTTGCAGCACCACGGTGCGTTAATTCCTTGTAATTAAGGCCCTATGGGTCTAAGTAATGTGTGATGCTAGGCAGCCTTGAAGAGCGGGAGGCCATATTTACTAAATAGAGCTCTGCATTGCTTCCTCCCCATTGCACAATGCAGCGCAGCAACCAATGGTGCTATTTTTTTTATTTTTTTTAAATCGGCAGCAGAAGTGACTTTAAAATCGTTGTGGAATGAGCTGTTTGTGGCTGGGGACAAGAGAGCCACACTCGCGCGAGTGAAGCTAATATACACATATATATATAAATATATGTTTATATACATGCATGACTTATACTCCGTAGAAACTGCGAGCGTCCGAGTAAGATATCCGTCAGCTACACACATCGCCAGCCGGGACTCAGTGCCAGCCTGTTGGTCAACTGGGCGGTGTTTAATTACAGGAGAGCGCCTCGCCCGCGCAATTAGGCTGCAGGGGCTGAAATGCAGTCCGATGAAAATGGAGGGGCTGATGAGAGACTCGAAAGCGCAGATACCAAGGATCGGTTTCTCTGTATGCTGTTGCCGAGAGGATTAAAAAAACGCGCATTTCCACATGCAGTTCCGATCACACAATTTTCTGGATGCTTAAGGTCAAAGGTGAGGCGAGGCGCACTACGCACGGGGAATTGTATGCCCTAGTAACCTATCAGAGGCCAGTAAATAAACCACACAGAAATTCAGTCGACCCTTTCCTTTTCAGGATGCGCTGCCAGCACACGCTAGGTTTTATGTGACTGGCGCACCAGCTCTTTCTGCTTCTCAGACGCCAATAAGGAACATTTTAAACTCTTTCCTTGGGTCTGTCCTCTGTTCCACGGAGTACTTCAGTTTCAGAGCTCGTAGTCCCAGAAGCATTTTGGACAGCAAAGTCTGTCACCCCTTAAGCTGTCTGCACAACTCCTCATTTCACGAACAAGATACACACCGCCCCAGCCAGCCAATAACAGACCGGTCACACAAGTATTATGTTTTCCTATTACTGTCTACTGTTTCACCGCCACAGGAATTACACGGCCAGCACAAGACGAGAAATAATGGCCCCATTCAGTTCCCCTTGGGACTAATTCTTGCAGATGGCAAGCATTGGGCCGGGCAAGTTTACGTCTGATTTTCTTGCTGCGTATGACTGCAGACATATATGATACATTGGTGGCTCGTTCTCATGACCACGTGGACGTTCTCCACCCACAACGTTTTTGTTAATCATGTGGCGCACAAAGCTTACAAAACTCTGTTCCCTCGCACGAGGCCATGTTTACCCGGTTAATGTAATCCAAATTAGGTATAATTCTCGCTCAATAAACCCTAAACTTTCCAGCTGCAGGCAATAGCGCAGAACATAAAAATACCACACAAGGGCCCATGAACAGGTGAGTGGCAGCTCAGCCTGATTCATGCTCCAAAACTTGCTGGGAAAGTAATCGTGACACCCATGCACGCTTATTTTGTTTTTGCATTCCATGCCTTGACGTCCTCACTAGTGCTACATCAGTGCTAGGGGTAATGGTAAATGGTTGCTGTTACAAATTATTATATCACCGGCCACAAGACCGTGTGTGGGTTGGTCTTATCGTCAGTTGGGCAGTTTGCGGTGCTGCAATAGTTTGGTGTGGCACTGTGCAATGAATGATTGGTCCTACTGCTACTATCACGAATGAATACAAATAACTTTGTTTGAATGCAGTGTCACCTACAGGAATTTCGGGGCCCTAGGCAATACATATTTTGGGGGCTCCTGTACGGAACAACTTTAAAATTTGAATACCCATTTCTTGCTAATTCAAGCCTGCATGATGCCAAGCAATACTAAATTATATGTAAAATCGTTAACAGGGTCACACAAAAAAAGTTGTAATATATCTTGCCATAAGATGACACTGGGTAGAGAGACAGAAGTAGATGTAGGCAGAGTGAGGTTTGGATAGAGAAAAACAATAGAGAGCTCAAATAGAAAGTTCTCTTTTCCAGGGGGGCCCTTGGAAGGTGGGGGCCCTGGGCAATTGCCCACTTTGGCTAGGCCTTAAAACGTCTCTGTTTGAATGAAGATAAAACCAAGATTTCGTGTTTAGGAGAAAGCTTCCAGACTGAATTGTTTATTGGTGGAACGAATTTGGAAGTAGGTAAGTTATATGTTTATTTTGTGATGAGCTTTAGTCGTTAGTACTCTTGGGCATGGCATTGAAAAAGAATATAAAACATTCAGTATGCTTGGGGGTTTAGTCAAATGAAATGTTTTATATGGTAGATTTTCATTGGATTATATGGTAAAAGCTACTGAGGAGAAAGTTTGTCAATGGGTTTGCACAGCAGCTCCCTCTTGGTTCTTGATGGGGAGTCCTTTTTTGGGTTCCTTGATGGTAGAATTTATAAAAAAGGCTCTAGGTCTCCCTTAGTCTTCAATGGTACAGGCAATTATAATAGGATTAAATAAACCATCTTGGGAAGGAGAAGCTAAGATCAGAACTTTGAATTATTTGCTGGCCTTAAGAACACCCCAAAAACATAAACTTTCTTCTTTGGTTTTAAGTCCAGTTTTTAAGGGATAAACCAAAGAGGTGCAACTCTTATTTAGTTCCGACACATTTTTAATAATTCGGAATAACATATTTACTTTTCTTAACGATCGCAGGAAACAGAAAAGCTCACTCGTGTGAATTGATCCCATCAAAACCTTTGATTGGTTTTATTAAAATTGAAACTGAACGTGGCAAGGCTTATTGTGCAAACTTTTCAATATTCACCCACAGTTAAATGCCAAAGTCTGAAGTTGGGTGCTCCAAGGAAGAGGGCAGCCACTAGTGCCCACACATATGGACTAGACACATCCAGTCCTTAAACAGTAAAATAGATTATCCTGAGCACCACTTCGTGTGCATTAAAACATTTTGTCCAGTTCGTCTTCTTTTTCAATTCGGTTTTATTTTCAAGACAGTTTCTTCAGAAAACACAATCACTCCTCTTCTGAAATAATACAGCGTTCTTCATATAGCCAACACGTGTTTCGTCAGAATCGATGCGTATACACCTCTGACTTCATCAGGGCTTTCACAAAATCACTAAGTCCAAGCGTCAAATTATTGTTTTCCCCATTCCTCTCTGTCTTCAATCCAAAACAGTAGGAATTCCAGATAATATAATCCTGCCTGAATGTCAGAGAGTACTCCACATTCACTTCTTGATGGCGTTGTGGTCCATAACGCCATCAAGAAGTGAATGTGGAGTACTCTCCGTCATTCAGGCAGGATTATATTATCTGGAATTCCTACTGTTTTGGATTGAAGACAGAGAGGAATGGGGAAAACAATAATTTGACGCTTGGACTTAGTGATTTTGTGAAAGCCCTGATGAAGTCAGAGGTGTATACGCATCGATTCTGACGAAACACGTGTTGGCTATATGAAGAACGCTGTATTATTTCAGAAGAGGAGTGATTGTGTTTTCTGAAGAAACTGTCTTGAAAATAAAACCGAATTGAAAAAGAAGACGAACTGGACAACATTTTTTAATGCACACAAAGTGGTGCTCAGAAGAAATCTATTTTTGATTGTTTTTATTTAGTTTTTATGGTAACAGGCGTCTCCTTCGCGCAATGTGATTTTCGTTTAAAATGTTTTTTTTTGTCTCATAGTTTGATTTTTCCGCATAAGATGTTTGTCCAAAACTATCATCTAGTAGGAGCATGGAGAAGGACCTTTCTCACTTATGATAAAAAAGTAAATCCTAGCGACGTTTGATCATTTAGTGAAATTCAAATCATTTAAATATGTAAAAAAATTCCACAACAGATATTGCTTGTGACGATTGCAAAATATGGAGTGGGAGTAAATCATCTTGCATGTAGAATTAAAGAATTAATGGATTCTAATAAAGAAAGGTAGGGTAGCTGTATGTGCTCCCTGGGTAATGGATTTTGTCGTTGGTATTGATTGTTGAATTGTCCTCTCTCTCTTTGGCTAGGAGGCAATTTTTACATCCACTTTTAATAAAGCATTCTATTTGCTCTGAGGCAGTGTTGCAGGTGGAAGAAATAGAATATCTAGATGTTGCCATAGTGTTAGGGCATTTCTTATTGATTATAAAAATGAGAACTTTTTGTCTAAAAATAACCGTTGTTAACAATATGTATCGATTTCTTGGATGTCCTAATGAATTCGGTATATCTGTATGACTAATTTAATTTTAGATTTAATGTCCCTACCGCTAACATCAATTCAAGCATCTCAAACGTGCCGCAGTAAGTGTGTGAGTGCAACTGCAGGGCAACAGGAAACTTAGGGGGACACATTCCTGACCATCAATGAATCCATTAGTTTCTGCCTGTCTGGTAAAACAAGATACTCTTGACATGTGGAACCTCATTTTCACTGTTGTTGTACTGTGATGCACTCTTCTGGTGGTGGTACACACATGACCCATTGACACTGTTTTCTCTGCATGTTGTGGTGTGACTTATATTCTTATAGCTATGTGTTTCATTTATAATTGGCTCTACTGTAGCAGTCTGTGCAAAAACCCAAAACGTGGATGAGCATTGAATATTTAACACCAAACACCATGCTTTGGCAAAGACCCAACCCCGTACCTGTTGCAGCGACCATTAAAATATTGAAATACATCAACTGGAGTCTTACAAAATACATCTATGATACTGAGTGATCTGTTTTTAGGCATGTTTATGCTTGCCTTACTTACTGTAAAACACTTGGGGGCTTATTTACAAGCACCTTGCGCCACTTTTGCGTCATTTTTAACATGGGAAAAGTGAGGTGCGGGTGGCGCAAGGGGCTTGTAAATAAGCCCCTTGGGGTGTGTAATTATAACATTGGCAGATTCTCTAAGTAATCATTCAAATGTTTTATTTGTATTTTTTGCTGCAGTGTCTCTTTAGCCCTCTCATAAGAGTTCATTCAAACGACAGAGTATAGTGCATACATAGAGCACTGATCCTGCTTCACGCAGTGTGAAGTTGCCTCCTTGTGATATTCAGAATTTAGGAGTGGCCGTACTAGAACAGTATCATTGTCATGGTTAGGAACATTGTTGGTATCGCACAAAACTACATGCATATCTTTCAACCACAGCACCCTGCAAATCTCCCTGCTGCACGTCCTTCATGGATAGCTCTTTCAATGAACATTTCTTGCACTCGTCATATCTGTCACCCAGCTCACCTCACACTCCATTTTTCCAGGTCACTCCTGGATCCATGTGAATTTACCACTGGATAAATCTCATCTACCACAGATATTTCAGGATGAATCAACTCCTGCATATCTCTTATTCCCAGAATACATTATGCATGCATTTCTATTGTCTTGAATAGCTTTTTCCTAAGGGCACAGTTCCCCACTGTAAATTTCACTTTCATTGAACACCTCAATTTTGCACATTTCTTTCTACCAAACCCAATGTCACAACAGCTGATCTCACCTCCTACGAATTAAGTAGGTCTGTGTATTCTGGACAACATAAACTTCAGAATATGGAAACATGGTTCACACATATCATCTGGAAATGTTGGCCTGGTTCCCAGCTATCTCATAGTGCCCCATCTGAATCCCTAACCTTACTAGGGTACCAGATGTTATCAGCAACCTCGAACATGACCACTCTTTATTCCCCAAGGAAATCTTGGAAACAGATCTACCCTTTCATCATTTACTTTTCCATGCCCAAGGTACACACAAGAGAGATACAAATGGCTTTTCAAACATTTACTGAAACAATCGTATTCTTGTATAGAAAGAGTGTGCTGTGATTATTAGGCAGAAGAAACAAAGCACTGTAACTAGCATTACAAGAATGGTGAAAAAGATAAACTGTTCAACCAGTATAACATTACTATATGATTATATTACTACCCATACTATTGAGAGCATAGTGGGAGTACCCTCTGCCAGATCCAATGAGGTAGCCTAACCCCCCAGATCTGAGTATGATGTGTCAGGAAGCAGGCCTGTGTGGAACAGGCTATCGTCCTTTGTAGGATAAAGGTCAGAGTCAGCAGGACTGCATCACAGTCACAGTGCGTCACATTCCAGGAGACTCCCTGCAGAAGTGCTCCTCTGGTGAATGTAACACAGAGGCCATTTATATAATAAAAGCACTGTTCCAAAGGTGCAAAGCTGATGTGATGGTTTGTCTGGAGCCTTAGAGGTGTCTCCAACCAGACAACCAAATACAAGGGCATCACGTTCTATGAGCCTAGCATTAGACAGAGTGTACTAATAACATTTTCATAATGCTTGCTAAGAAATAAACTGCATGTGTTATAGTTTCTTAGTACATTATCATGTAAGTGTAAATCATGCAAAAAGTCGCCATTAGAAAACAATGTCAAGCTAAAACGTGAAACTAAAAGGGAGACTCAGGGCGGGCCCTGTTGTACCTCACAACACTTGGAGTTCTCACTTCTAGGGAAAATCTCTTTTACACTTCTCTCTCAGAGAGCGATCATCCCCAGAAACTATCTTTCACAAGGGACATTAGCCCTAAAGATCTCTATCACAAGGATCATTATATAACCTTAGATCTCTCAATCATGGAACTTCTGAACATTGCATGTTTCTGTTAATGGCCACATTCATACTCGCAATATCACTCCCAGGGCATATCTGACCCCATTTTGATCTTTCTTTCCAAGAGCACATCACTTATGCGGATCTATCTTCTTTCATACCAGAATCTTCAGCTCTCTATCACTCTGGACACATCACCTTTTCAGATCTCCAAACCAAGGCATGCCATCACTCCTTCAGATATCTAAGCCTTGGTACCTCTCAGAACCAGCATATGCATCTCACCACAGTACCACTAAACTGTACACATAGCTCAGCCAGGATATACCTCACCTTGTGGCTGCCTCTTCCAGGAACACATACTCTCTGCACATCTTTCTCTAAGGGCACACAACCTTCTACACACCTCTCTCCCAGGGTGTGTTACCACTTGCTTCTCTCTTTCCCATTGACCATCACCAATGCATATTTCTTCCTTGGAGAACATCTCATTCTTCCATATCCTTCCCATGGACTACTACTACATCTACTTTTGTCTCCCAGGCACATCTCAGCCCCTTCATTTCCCTGTCCCAAGGCATATCACATTACGTGTATATCTTGGGCCAACATCACCTCTGTAGGTGTGTAGGAAGCTGGCTCTGTACATACTATACCAAAGTGAGGTATAGTGTGCACAGAGTCCAGTGGAACCCCAAAGGTAGGCAGAGGTAAAAGTAGATAGCAGCTTACTCTCTATTTGTGGTAGTGTGGGTGAGCAGTAAGGCTTTATCAGAGGGTAGTGTTAAGCATTTGTTGTACACACTCGATCAGAAAATGATTGTCACACACTAAAAGACTGAACTCATACCAATTTTGTTTGTATAAAAATATTCTTTTAGTTATTTTATTTTCTAGAACCAAGCAAGACTGGCACAGGTAAGTGATTTATACTTTGCAGTAATAATACAGTTTGAATTGCAGTTGTACATATACTTTGGTTTGATTACAGTAGAATCACTGGTAATGCTATGCTTTGGAATATTGTACATATACTTTGTATTGGCTTTTCAATAGGATGTCAAGTAGATTACTTTACAGATTACTATTCTTACACAGTGTAGTATACCTGGATACAACACTAGGACATTTCCTGCAAACAGGTAAGTAAAAGCATTTTGGTTATTTGGTTACAGTTTTAGAGGCTTTTATAGATTTTCCAACTCCACACTTAGAAACTTTTTCACAGAAAACAGTCCATGTTATCCTACGGGAGGAAATAGTGTTATCGGTTAACAGGTAAGTACTTTGTTGTGGGAGTTGGGTTTCTGGGGTTAGACTCAGGGGTCCCCCAGGGTCAAGGATGCACTCTTGTTACACCCTCAGCGGCACTAGGGCGGCCGGGTGCAGAGTGCTGAGGCCCAATGTTATCCAAAGGGGGATAGGGGACATCCGGTTGGTGGCTGCTCACAAGCAGGCCACAAGGTTGTGGGAGCAAAGCTCCTGGACTTAAGCTCAGGGCAAATGGGGGTTCAAGATAGCACCAAAGATACACCCTCAGCGGCACTAGGGCGGCTGGGTGCAGGGTGCTGGTTTGTTGTCGGATGCTCTGTTACTTTCAATGGGGAGTCTCCGGTTTGCAAACACACTGCAGGCTCGGGAACGAAGGACTTCTGGGTGCGACCACCACTTGGAGAGGTAAGTTGGGAGCCTCTGGGTTGGCTAGACACTGTCGGTTGGGCCACCCAAGGCCGTGGGGCGTCGGATGCAGGGGTGTCTTTTAGGGTCGTATCTTCTTACCAGCTCCTGGTCGCGGTTGGGGGGGACCCACTGGATTGAGGCTGCAGCCGTCGGCTGGAGGCTTGAGGCAGGTCAGGGATCTCTGGATCTCGGATCAGGATCGCCGGGGAGACCTCCTCGTGGTGATGGGCCACTCGAACTCGGGCCGTGGTTGTCCGGTGCAGAGTGGTGCAGACTCGCAGATTTTGGCGGAGCTGGAGTCTGTGGGTGAACAGGCCGCGCTGTTTTCCTAGACAAAATACATCCTCACATACATTTTTGGATGCAAGGGTCCATCTTGCGCTGAGAAAGTTGCACCAAATGCCCATTCCACTCTGTCGTGGAATTGCATGGAATTTGGCAGAATTTTAATGTAATTCCACTTGATTCTGTAGAATCAAACTCTGCAAATTCTTCCCACCCCTAGAAATGATATGAAATGTCCCAAAAATGTAACGAAACTATGCATAATGATGCAAAATTCCGGTTTAGAATTTTGCACTATTCTTTTAAGCACAAAGAACATCCTTGGCAGAACAAACTTTCACATATGCAGCATAGTGTTATGACATAATCTCAGGCATTTCATATAAAAAGCGTATTATAAAAAATGCCCGAGATCATGCAAGATTATGCTGGCCTAAACACAATTTTGCCCAGACCTAACCTGGACCACACACAAATGGCAGGCTTCTACTGTCCTGCTGTTGCCCCCTTACCTTATTTTCTGCCTCCACCCTTTGCATTTCATCAGATGTGGTATGGCTGTTCATGTTCCCTGTTTTTGGGAACTGCTCCGGGGTGAAATGAAACATAATTTAAATCTTTTAAAATGTATTATGTTTTATTTTTCATTTCATATGCATAGCATAAAAATCACTTTTGTTTTGCATCAAGAGCAGTTAAAAACCCTTTGGAGCAAGCAGGTCTCACTGCATTGAAAGCATTAGCCTCTGTCCCACCTTCCATATGCATGCAGCATGCAGACCCTAAACACTAAACCATAAGTAAGTACATTTATTGACCGTTCGATTAATTAAAATCTTTACAGTAAAAGAATCATAAAAATTGGCTCATTCCTCCCTCGACCCCTTGAGTCCCATAGCAGCATGGACCGGTTGCTCATACGTTCTCACGGTTTGTTGTTGGATAAACCACACCAGTGAAAAAGACGTGTTTTATGTTATGTAACATTTCACTAAACCATAAGTACAGATGGGGCCATGTAAAGGTGGCAGCCATGCTGGTATATTTAAACACATTAAATATGTTTTGTAAAGTGTGATTGAGGATGACAACCCTCAAGAGTGTAATGGTTTTCCATAACCAAAGTTTGGCCTGCACGCTATAGTATTTACCAGATTCCTTGTGAGCTGAGCATACACATCTCCATTAAGGAGGAACTAACAGTCCCAAAGGTTCAATCACATCTATAAATGAGAATAGTCAAGATTCAACTAGCACCATACCATAGGTGCTTGAAGCCTTCAAATAGTATAGCATGCTTCATTATGGGGCTCAACATCTAGCATTGGGAAAAGCCCTCCTATGGTAGGGTATAACAGTATGTCAGAGGATAACAAGAGATGTACCTACTCTAGAAGACCACCCTACTCTACGTGTACTGTTTTGGGCATTGTACACCAGTATTCCTCAAAGAGTCTCCCATGAAATGGTGAAACACATTTTACAGGAGCAGGAATGGACAGCCAATACTCCCATCAGGTTCATTGTGTATTGCTGTTGCACGGAGTTGGCACGAACCCACAACTTCTTTCAGTGTGAGGACACTATCTATTTACAGGTGCATGGTACATTGATGGGCTCAGTTTTCACACCCAGTCCAGCAAATCTTTATGAACATGGTTTTAAACAAGAGAAAACCATAGTTAAAGTCAACTCTTATACAAATCAAGAGGCAAATGTGGAAGCTCTACATAGATAATATTTTTATCATTTAAGATGGCAGTGAAGTGTCAGTCACCGACTTCATGACATGGTTAAAAATAGAAGGCTCCAGCCTATTGTTCCAATTTCCATGGGCAAAACAGAGTTAATATTTTGGGATCTCAGGATGAAAATATTTAATGGAAATCACAAAAGTGAGGTCTGCATAAAGTCACCAAAATAAATGTACTTTTATATTTTGATAATTTCTATTCATGTTGCCCTAAAATATAATGTACTTTTTTGTCAATACCTGAGAATCTGGAGGGATTGTGGCAAAAGTCCTATATCTGAAGAACCGGAAGAACTATTCACCAAAAACTTAAAGCAAAGGAAATCCTGTTAGGAATATGAGGGAGAGCTAAAAAGACAGCTTTCAAGAGCAAACCAGATGCTTCACTTATGAGCCACCAGATATTACCATATAAGAGATTGACGTTTGTTACAACATACTCTCCAGAGACATATCCTTCTAAGAAGTCCAAATGGAAGCGCTTGCATATTCCAGGCATGCAACGATGTTCCTCTATTTGAAAAGATCCAAAGGTTGAGAGATCATTAAATCCACACTAAACCCAGAGGAAAAGAAACCATTGATAGTTAAACCACTCTGTGGGGTTTGCCTAGGTTATAGGGACATTAGACATGGGGCTTTTGTTCAGTGTGCACCGAACATATGTGTCTGCTACGGCAGTGGCAACAAAAGACGATGACAACCTCCAATAGTGAAAAGTTCCTGTAATCTCAAATGCTCCAAAAGAAAGGTGAAAACAAGGATGACAGAACACAGTACTAGCACCTGTCAAGACCTACTGATAATGACATTTCTGAGTCACTATGTAGACATGAAATACACAGAAGACAACTTTCAATGAACAGTGCAGGGAAAAAACCTCTAACAAGCAGATTGGAAATCAGTTAAAAGAACAGCTAGAGAGGGGACAATCATTTTGTGGATTAGCCATAGGAGTGACCAGTGTTGACCTGCAGTGGCACATGCTACATGGGAACTGGGTAGTTGTATCTGTTTCTTATCAAGTTATCAGAAGTAATATTTGAGTGCCCATTTCATGATGAGGATAAGTTAAATATCAAAACAAAAATGCAAGTTAGAAAATTCAGTGGTCACCAAAAAAGAAGTTCCTTCCTTCCTGCTCCTATTACAATGGGTTTTCCACATTCATGACAAACATCATTTACAAACCAGATGCTCAGTGACTTCAGCACGTCAATGACGTGAACAAGTGAGTCCGCCATTTTATAGAAAGTGACGGTGCTGTCATTTGGTGGAAGGTGGGACAGGGGTCAGGATGGACCGCTTTGATAAAAGGCACGCGATACTACAGGTACAAACACAGTCTTGTTATAGAAAGCCCTTTGGTGGCCTTAACATAAATGAGAACTGATGCAAGGTTTTCCATTCATTTACATAGAGCACACTCCCATTGTGGTGACTAGATTTGTCAACATGAACAGATATGATCGATTCTGATTGAGGTTAAAGTAAATACATGTATATGCATTAATTTTCAACACTAAGTTTAGTAAGGAGTATCTAGATTGAAATATGCGTATTCACGACATAATTAATGACTATGATATCCCCTTTGAAAGACTTTCATTTTTAGAATCACTGGTGTTATAATCTGTTCAACAATATTAATTAGTGGTTGAGACCCAATATGATGCCGCCCGTACTGTCGTCAGAGTTACCACGAAGTACATGAATGTTGGGACCCTGATCCAATTGTCAGGGGGGATATTGTCCAGGGTGAGCTTATTTTTTAACTGAGGCGGGACTTCATTTAGCTAAATTCACTTTAATTAAAAGGTTTTTACCAGTTGCAACTACATTTGTTTACTGATTGCCAATAGTACATGATAAATCTGGAACATGATCAAAAACAATGTGGGTGCACATTCTTTTATCTGTTGTTTTTTTCAGTACGCTTCACTGAGATTGTAAGTGTATTCCCTATGGACCTAATGCTGCTCAGCCAAGTATGAACGCCCTGTAAAATCAGAGAGGTGAAATAAGTTGACTTACCTTGATAACATGAACATGTCTCTTTGTATTTTTAGTGATGTAGAACGGGGATTCAAATACATCTTTTTTTGCCTACCCTCATACAATTTTAGGTTTCAACAACATACTGTTTAGGCTGCCTGTTTTTGAAAGACGTGTTGTGTACAATGGCAATAGTTGCAGTTGCTTTGTCTCAAACCATTGCCTATCATTGGTTGATTTTCTTGTGAATCTTAATTGCTTGCTTTTCATTCAATGACTTTTATTCCTCCTCTTCTGTTTGTCTCTCCGATTGCGCATAGGTTTTCTCCCATTCTTCTGGTTCCGTGAGTTTCACCCTTCCATTTCTTACTTTCAGGGAACTTCTTTTTTCTTTTTGTTTCAGCACTCCCTCTAAGTGCATGTGTTTACTTGCTCTCTCTCCCTCACTGCATTTCCCTTTGCTCTCTGTGTCACTCCCTCATCCTCAGTTGCTGCTCTTGCCCCTCCTTGTCCTATTCAGCTTTTTTACACCTCTTCCATTTCTCACATGCCCCTCCATTAAAATTAAATATATATTATATATATATATATTATCTACTGGCGGTCGCCAGTAGATAGTTATAGTTAGGACCTATTTTCCATAGGAAATTCACAACATTCTATTTCAAATAACTTTGGCGACGGTTGACGAATCTTCGCGAAATTTTCAAAACTTGTGGGGCGCTCCGGTCCGCTCCTATCCTGAAAGTTTGGGGGGAGATTCGCCAAGCGGGGGCCGAGAAAAAAGGGGGGTCCCAAAACGTGTTTTCCCCATGCAATTTTCCATAGGAAACTTTAGACACGGCTACAGCCCGAACTGCTGAACGGAATTACACCAAATTTGGCAAAGAGGTAGTTCTTGGTTCAGAAAGAACCCTTTTTGTTAAATGGTGTAAATCTGTTCAGTAGTTGCTGAGAAAATCAAAAGTAAAAACACATATATATCTATGGCAGCGGAGGATCCGCGCACCCTCCCGATCACGAGCTGTATGATAATTGGCTGTCAACACTCCAAACCAGGAAGTGTTGTTAGCCATCTTGTGCCTCGGTAGAACCGAGGCACAAGAAATCAGAAAAACAATCGTGAAAAACGCAAAAAGGGGGCAGGGTAGAAACACCCTGACCCCCTAGGCCTGCTCAGGGGGTCCCACAAGGACCCCCAGGGCCAAAAAAAGCATTTTTTTTTAAAAAAATCGGCGGGGTGCGCTTAGGATGCGCGGATCCCGCCGTGAAAAAAAGAAAACGAAGAGCGGGCTCCCGCGCTTCGTTGTTATTTGGCCCCCGGGTGGGCCAAGTCCCGGGGGCATGCGGGGGTTAATGAATAAATTGTGCGGGGGGGCCTCTAAGGCCCCCCCAAGCCCCGGGGACCACCACCCCCGGGGCTTTGAATTAAAAATGGTGCGGGAGGGCACTCGGCCCTCCCGCAGCTCTGGGGACCGCCACCCACCGGGGCTTCTTTTTAAAAAATAAAATTACCTGTGTGGGGGGGCTTGAGCCCCCCCACATGCCCCGGGGACCGCCACCTCCACGGGGCACTAAGAATTTTAATGTGGGGGTCCGTTTCGGACCCCCGAGCCCCGGGGACCACCACCTCCCCGGGGCTGTGCACATGAAGGGAGGGGGGCCGCGCGGCCCCCCTCCTGGAGCCTTGATGGCCCTGGGGACCGCCACCCCCCAGGGCCGGCTCCTGCAGTGTCCCGGGGTGCCCACCCCCGGGACACTGTAGTTTGCTATGGCAGGGCGGGAGCCTCGCGGCTCCCGCCCTGCCATAGCAAACTGCTTGGTTTTGGAAGAGAGAGCAGGAAACCTGCTCTCTCTTCCAAAAACCAAAGACGATTGATTTTCCACACGGGGAGCTGCATCTTAGAAGCTCCCCATGTGGAAAAGCAATGCCGGCTCCCGAGGGACCCGGGGAGCCGGCGGGACCGTGGGGGGATTAGGGACCCCCCCCACGGTCCCCAACGGAGAGGGCCAACCCCGGGGGATGGGGTCCCCGGGGCTACAAGTGGCCCAGGAGGGGGGCCACGCGGCCCCCTTCCCCAACATTGAAAGGAAAAAAAAAAAACTAAGGCCGGCCCCGGGGGATGGGGTCTCCGGGGCCATAAGTGGCCTGAGGAGGGTGGCAATGCAGCCCCCCTCCAAAAGATTTAAAACAAAAAAAAAGGACATGCCCCGGGGGATGGGGTCCCCGGGGCCGATTAAGGCCTCGGGAGGGGGGCCACACGGCCCCCTTCCAAATTTTTGGTTTAAAAAAAAAAAAAATGAGGGGGCAGGCCCTGGGGGATGGGGTCCCCAGGGCCAATAAATTGGAAAAAGAAGGGGGGCCACACAGCCCCCCTTCTTAAAAATAAAAATAAATAAAAACCGGCATCGCGCCGGAGGCCACGCCCCCTCCTTGTAGCACTCTGCAAACGCGCCCCCTGGCGCGTTTGCAGATGGGGAACGAATTCCCCTTGAATACTGGGGGTCCCTGGGGGCCAACTAGCCCACCAGGAACCTCCAGTATGCGCCAGGGGGCTGCGTTGCAGAGAGGTATTCTGAGGCCATGCCCCTTTTTACACCTCTCTGCAATGCAGCTCTGTGGCGCTTACTGGAGGTACCTGGTGGGCTAGTTGGACCCCAGGGACCCTCAGGATTCAAGGGGACTTAATCCCCCAACTTAAAACACGCCACGGGGTGCGTTTGCACAGTGGTGAAGGGAGGGGGCGGGGCCTGAGGTGACCTGTGTGCAAACGCGCCCTGTGTCACATTTTAAGTTGGGGAATTAATTCCTCTTCAATCCTGAGGGTCCCTGGGGGCCAACTAGCCCACCAGGTACCTCCAGTCAGCGCCACAGAGCTGTGTTGCAGAGAGGTGTAAAAAGGGGTGTGGCCTCTGAACACCTCTCTGCAACGCAGCTCCCTGGAGCATAATGGAGGTACCTGGTGGGCTAGTTGGGCCCCAGGGACCCTTAGTATTCAAGGGGAATTAATCCCTCAACTTAAAACGTGCCATGGGGCGCGTTTGCACAGTGGTGAAGGGAGGGGGCGGGGCCTGAGGTGACATGTGTGCAAACATGCCCTGTGGCGCGTTTTAAGTTGGGGAATTAATTCCTCTTCAATCCTGAGGGTCCCTGGGGGCCAACTAGCCCACCAGGTACCTCCAGTAAGTGCCACAGAGCTGCGTTGCAGAGAGGTGGCCCAGGCCACGCCCCTTTTTACACCTCTCTGCAATGGAGCTCTGTGGCGCTTACTGGAGGTACCTGGTGGGCTAGTTGGACCCCAGGGACCCTGAAGATTCAAGGGGACTTAATCCCCCAACTTAAAACGTGCTACAGGGCGCGTTTGCACAGTGGTGAAGGGAGGGGGCGGGGCCTCAGGTGACATGTATGCAAACACGCCCTGTGGCGCGTTTTAAGTTGGGGAATTAATTCCTCTTGAATCCTGAGGGACCCTGGGGGCCAACTAGCCCACCAGGTACCTCCAGTGCGCGCCACAGGGCTGCGTTGCACAGAGGTGGTCCAGGCCACGCCCCTTTTTACACATCTGTGCAACGCAGCTCTGTGGCGCTTACTGGAGGTACTTAGTGGGCTAGTTGGACGCCAGGGACCCTCAGGATTCAAGGGGACTTAATCTCCCAACTTAAAACGGCCACAGGGCTTGTTTGCACACATGTCACCTCAGGCCCCCCCCTCCCTTCACCACTGTGCAAACGCGCCCCGGGGAGCGTTTTAAGAGGAAGTTTTAATCACCCTGCCCTATTATGTACAAGGGCTTTACAGAGGAGGTCATGCTAATCACAGGGGTACCCCAACGCATAGTGTTCCCTAGTGTATGAAGGTGTTTTCACTGTATTCTAAGTGTCTTTTAGCATAGCACTGGCTCTAGGCCTGGTTAGTCCAAGTCAGTTACCACCAGTACCCGTCTGTAAAAGTTGTGGGCACAGGATGATTTTGCAACAAGGCCTCTTTCTGCTCCTGTGTTTGTCTTGCTTCTTCCTGCTCTTTTCTTCGTCTTTGTGGACTTCTGTTGCTTCTTTCTGCATTTCTTTTGCTTCTTTCTGTGCGTTTTTTCTTCTTTCTTCACATGTCCTACCTCTGTAGGCATAGTTAGAAACTAGCATTTAAAAAACCTTTGAAATTCACTTAAAAACCATAGGTTTCAGGCACGTTATAGTTAGAAATTACCATTTAAAAACCTTTGAAATTCACTGAAAAAACCATAGGTTTCAGACACGTTATAGTTAGAAATTAGCATTTAAAAAACCTTTGAAATTCACTGAAAAAACCATAGGTTTCAGGCACGTTATAGTTAGAAATTAGCATTTAAAAAACCTTTGAAATTCACTGAAAAAAACCATAGGTTTTAGGGACAGTTATAGTTATTTGGACATTTCACTCGTACAAAACCATAGAAATTCCCCAGTTATAGTTAGTTCAGCTAACTATAACTTGCGCCCCGCAATGCACTGCTGATGACGTCACATATTACATCACTCATGACATGGTCAGTGACATCACTGATGACATCACTGATGACATCTCAAATGACATCATCCATGTGATAATTTCAAGCATCTTCTCACACCCTAATATAACTTTTGATACACCCACTCTAAATTACAGACTGCCATTCTCAAAACCATAGACACTCCAACACCAATAACTACATATACACTCACTGATTCTTAGGTCTACACACACATCCACTCACTCACCCGTACAGTCACTCATACTTACGGTCACTCAGTACAGGACTATCATATGCACTCATACACCTATATAGACACTCACACACCGCCACTCATCCATAGAGGTACTCACACACCTAGTCAGTCATACAAATAATTAATCACACTGCCATTTACTCACCTATACAGTTATACACACACCAGCTCACTTACTCATACAAATACTAGCACATTCTTACACTCTTATACAATCACTGATACAAGTACACACTCATCCATACAGCCACTCTCACAATCACACACTCTCACTTGTAGCCATTTATATACTCCAACACACATATATACTGCCTTTCACAAATGTAGTTACTCACACATGTACCACTGAGATATACATTCACTCACTAACACTCCCATACACACACTCACCCACGCATACAGTCCATCACAGATGTACTCTTGAAACCATGCACCCAGTGAATCACCCACTCACACATCTATGCACAGAGTCACACACACCCCACCCACACAAACACTCAGGCACCCATACAGATACTCAGACAACCAATCAATATCCCATGTAGACACTCATGTAGCTATTCGCAAACCCATGCAGCCGCTTACACACCAACAGACAGACGGATACAGACATTCACACAGTTTAGTCACTAACCCATGCATTCATTAAGATACGTTTAATCACTCACTTATAGAGTCAGTCACGCACGTACTAAATCATCCATTCAGACACTTATACACCCACTCATTCTTCAATACGCCTTTCCCTATATATATTAAACATATTTAAACTTTACAGAAACACAGTCACTGGATGATGTCATCAGTGATGTCATCAGTGATGTCATTTGAGATGTCATCAGTGATGTCATGAGTGATGTCACTGACCATGTCATGAGTGATGTAATATGTGACGTCATCAGCAGTGCATTGCGGGCGCGAGTTATAGTTAGCTGAACTAACTATAATGGGGGAATTTCTATGGTTTTGTACGAGTGAAATGTCCAACTAACTATAACTGTCCCTAAAACCTATGGTTTTTTCAGTGAATTTCTAAGGTTTTTTAAATGCTAATTTCTAACTATAACGTGCCTGAAACCTATGGTTTTTTCAGTGAATATATATATATATGTATATATGTGTATATATTTGTGTTAGTCTATATATGTGTTTGTGTATATATATTACCTACTCCAGTAGGTAGTTATAGTTAGGACCTTGTTTCTGTTCAAACAGCGTTTTTTTCTTTTGCCAATATCTTTGACGCCATTTGACGAATCTTCACGAAATTTTTAAAACTAACAACCAGCTCAGGTCAGCTCCTGTCTTAAAAGTTTGGGGGTGATTCATCAAGCGGGGGCCGAGAAAAAAGGGGGGTCCCAAAACGCGTTTTCCCCATGTTAATTTCCATAGGAATTTTGGAACAGGCTACAGCCCGAACTGCTGAACGGAATTACACCAAATTTGGCAAGAAAGGTAGCTCTTGGTTCAGAAAGCACTATTTTTTTTTAAATGGTGTAAATCCATTCAGTAGCTGTTGAGAAATTAAAAAAATAAAAATATCGATATCTGAGCATCGAGGAGGATTCGTGAACCCTCCTGAGCACGAGCTTCATTTTGATTGGCTGCCAATACTCCAAACCAGAATGTGTTGGGAGCAATGTGGTGACTCGGTAAAACCGAGTCACAAGAAAAAGGGAAAAAAAAGTGAAAAATGAAGCAAAGATGGCAGGCTAGAAAAACCCTGACCCCCTAGGCCCAAAAAAAAAAAATTTCGGTCGGAGTCGCGCTGGGTGCGCGAATCCAGAAAAAAAACAAAAAAAAAACGAAGTGCGGTCTCCCGTACTTCGTTTTCTTAAAGCCCCCGGGTGGACCAGGTCCCGGAGGCAATATTTAATAATGGTGCGGGGGCCCGTGGGGTCCCCGCAGCCCCAGGGACCGCCACCTCCCGGGGTGATCCTTATTCAAATGTGGGGGGGATCACGGCCCCCCCGCAGCCCCGGGGACCGCCACCTCCCCGGGGCTTTATTTTATAGTATTTAATAAGCCTGCTCTCACTTCCAAGGAGCAAAGCAGAAATGCTTTTGGGCAAGGGGAGATGCATGTTAGAATGTCCTTGTTAGGATGTCCTTGGGGGCCAACTACCCCTCTTGTTACCTCCAGTAAGTCCCACACAGTGGGATTGCTAAGACGTCTTCGGAGGCCACGCCCCCTTTCTCCACCAATCTGCAAACGCGCCTCTGGGCAGACTACGGGATGGGGGATGAAGTCCACTTTACTCCTGAGGGACTTTGGGGGCTAAGAAGCCCTCCTGGTACCTCCTGTAAGTCCTACGCAGCGGAATTCCTGAGCATTGGTCGGAGGCCCAGCACCCTTTCTCCACCACTCTGCAAACGCAACTACTAGTTAAAGAAGCATTTGCAATGTAATAGGTTTTGCATTTGCGAGAGTTAGAGCTATTGGCATTGTAAATGTAAAAGTGTTTTAATAATGTTTCTTGGAGTGGAGTGGATGTAGGTTGTGTGTAGTGGAATTATGTGGTATGTTGTGCAGTGAAATTATGTGGATAGAAAGTATGTGGTATTTAGTGTGTAGGAATTATGTAGAGTGGGATTATGTGTTATGGAGAGTAATTATGCGGTATGATAGTCTGTGTTGTGGAGATGTAGCCTCAGGTTTAGTCTTCCTCGTTTCCATAGAAGCTAAACTATGAACTCAATGAGACAAAAAAAAAGAAGGAACCACTGAGAAGCACTTCTGGACCTAGTCAGAGGTATGAGCAGGGCCACTGGAATTATGTGTTATGTGACTGTTTGGCTGCACCGACTTTTGCACAATTATACATTTACCGCATTTGCCACATTTGCCACACAATTCATCATCTGCTGCATAATCTGCAGATTTGAACAAAAAAACATTGTTTCTAGCTCAAACGGCTCAAACGTTACCAAAATGCAGCGACAAGTGTTACAGCGTGGTGGAAGGCCCTGTGCAAACGTAGAATGGTCACCTGCTACTTATTTCTAAATGTGGGTATTAAAATGGTACTAATGGTGTGTAAAACACCGCTTGCTTCTTTCTGCGCCTGTCTTGCCTCTTTCTGCATTTCTGTTGCTTCTTTCTGCAACCCTCATGCCTCTTTCACACCACTCTTCCCTCTTTCTGCACCCCTCATCCCTCTTTCTGCACCTCTCTTGTTTCTTTCTCTATCCCTCTTGCCTCCTTCTCCACCCCACTTCCCCCTTACTGCATCTCTGTTGCATCTTTATGCACTTCTCTTACTTGTTTCTGCACCTCTCTTGCGTCTTTCTGCACCTCTGATGCGTCTTTCTGTACCTCTGTTGGTACTTTCTGCACTTCTCTTGCTCTTTCTGCACCCTTCGCGCCTCTTTCAGCACCTCTGTTGCTTCTTTCTGCACTTCTTTTCCTTCTTTCTGCACCCCTCCTGCCTCTTTCTGTACCTCTCTTGCCTCTTTCAGCACCTCTTCTACCTTTTTCTGTACCGCTCTTGCTTCTTATTGCACCTTTGTTGGTTCTTTCTGCACTTCCCTTGCTTCTTTCTATACCTCTGTTTCTTCTTTCAGAAATTCTCTTGCCTCTTTCTGCACTTCTCTTGCTTGTTTCTGCACCTCTCTTCTGTCTTTCTGTACCTCACTTGCTTCTTTCTGTACCCCCTTGCCTCTTTCTGCACCCCTCTTGCCTCTTTCTGCACCTCTCTTGCCTCTTTCTGCACCCCTGTTCCCTCTTTCTGCACCTTTCCTGCCTGTTTCTGCACCTCTCTTGCCTCTTTCTGTACCTCTGCTGCTTTTTTCTGCACTGCTCTTGCTTCTTTCTGCACCTCAAATGCCTCTTTCTGCACTTCTCTTGGTTCTTTGTACACCTCTGTTGCTTCTTTCAGCAATTCTCTTGCCTCTTTCTGCACTTCTCTTCCTTCTTTCTGCACCCCTCCTTCCTCTTTCTGCACCTCTCTTGCCTCTTTGTGCACCTCGCCTACCTCTTTCTGCACCCCCTTGCCTCTTTTTGCACCTCTGTTGGTTCTTTCTGCACTGCTCTTGCTTCTTTCTGCACCTCAAATGCCTCTTTCTGCACTTCTCTTGGTTCTTTCTACACCCTCCTGCCTCTTTCTGTACCTCTCTTGCTTCTTTGTGCACCTTTCCTACCTCTTTCTGCACCCCTCTTGCCTCTTTTTGCACCTCTGTTGGTTCTTTCTGCACTGCTCTTGCTTCTTTTTGCACCCCTCCTGCCTCATTCTGTACCTCGCTTGCCTCTTTGTGCACCTGTCCTACCTCTTTCTGCACCCCTCTTGCCTCTTTCTGCACCTCACTTGCCTCTTTCTGCACTTCTCTTGGTTCTTTCTATACCTCTGTTGCTTCTTTCAGCAATTCCTGTGCCTCTTTCTGCACTTCTCTTGCTTGTTTCTGCACCTCTCTTGCATCTTTCTGCACCTCTGTTGCCTCTTTTTGCACCTCACTTGCTTCTTTCTGCACCCCTCTTGCCTCTCTATGCACTTCTCTTGCTTCTTTCTACACCTCTCATTTCTCTTTCTGCTCCTCTCTTGCCTCTTTGTGCATTTCTCCTGCCTGTTTCTGTACTTCCCTTGCCTCTTTCTGAACCTCTCTTGCTTCTTTCTGCACCTCTCTTGTAAATTTCTGCACTTCTCTTGCTTCTTTCTGCACCTCTCTTGCTTCTTCCTGCACCCTTCTTCCCTTTTTTGCACCCCTCTTGCCTCTTTCTGCTGTTCTCTTGCTATTTTCTGCACCTCTCTTGCCTCTTTCTGCACCTCACTTGCTTCTTTCTGCACTTCTCTTGCCTCTTTCCACACCTCTGTTACTTCTTTCAGCAATTCTCTTGCCTCTTTCTGCACTTCTTTTGCTTGTTTCTGCACCTCTCTTGCGTCTTTAAGCACCTCTGTTGCCTCTTTCTACACCTCACTTGCTTCTTTCTGCACCCCTCTTGCCTCTTTCTGCACCCCTCTTTTCTCTTTCTGCACCTCTCTTACCTATTTCTGAACCCCTGTTCCCTCTTTCTGCACCTCTCCTGCCTGTTTCTGCACCTCTCTTGCCTCTTTCTGTACCTTTGTTGGTTCTTTCTGCACTTCTCTTGCTCTTTCTGTACCCTTCACGCCTCTTTTACCACCTCTGTTGCTTCTTTCTGCACTTCTCTTCCTTCTTTCTGCACCCCTGCTGCCTCTTTCTGTACCTCTCTTGCCTCTTTGCGTACCTCTTCTACCTTTTTCTGTACCGCTCTTGCTTCTTTTTGCACCTCTGTTGGTTCTTTCTGCACTGCTCTTGCTTCTTTCTGCACCTCACTTGCCTCTTTCTGTACTTCTCTTGCTTCTTTGTACACCTCTGTTGGTTCTTTCAGTAATTCTCTTGCCTCTTTCTGCACTTCTCTTCTTTCTTTCTGCACCCCTCCTGTCTCTTTCTGTACCTCTCTTGCCTCTTTGTGCACCTCTCCTACCTCTTTCTGCACCCCTCTTGCCTCTTTTTGCACCTCTGTTGATTCTTTCTGCACTGCTCTTGCTTCTTTCTGCACCTCACTTGCCTCTTTCTGCACTTCTCTTGGTTCTTTCTACACCTCTGTTGCTTCTTTCAGCAATTCTCTTGCCTCTTTCTGCACTTCTCTTGCTTGTTTCTGCACCTCTCTTGCATCTTTATGCACCTCTGTTGTCTCTTTCTGCACCTCACTTGCTTCTTTCTGCACCCCTCCTGCCTCTTTCTGTACTTCTCTTGCTTCTTTCTACAACTCTCTTGCCTCTTTCTGCTCCTCTCTTGCCTCTTTGTGCATTTCTCTTGCCTGTTTCTGCACTTCCCTTGCTTCTTTCTGAACCTCTCTTGCCTCTTTCTGCACGTCTCTTGCCTCTTTCTGCACTTCTCCTGCTTCTTTCTGCACCTCTCTTGCTTCTTATTGCACCCTTCTTCCCTTTTTGCATCCCTCTTGCCTTTCTGCTGTTCTCTTGCCATTTTCTGCTGTTCTCTTGCCATTTTCTGCACCTCTCTTGCCTCTTTCTGCATCCCACTTGCTTCTTTCTTCACCCCTCCTGCCTCTTTCTGTACTTCTCTTGCTTCTTTCTACAAATCTCTTGCCTCTTTCTGCTCCTCTCTTGCCTCTTTGTGCATTTCTCTTGCCTGTTTCTGCACTTCCCTTGCCTCTTTCTGAACCTCTCTTGCCTCTTTCTGCACATCTCTTGCCTCTTTCTGCACTTCTCTTGCTTCTTTCTGCACCTCTCTTGCTTCTTATTGTACCCTTCTTCCCTTTTTGCATCCCTCTTGCCTTTCTGCTGTTCTCTTGCCATTTTCTGCACCTCTCTTGCCTCTTTCTGCACCTCACTTACCTCTTTCTGCACTGATCTTGCTTCTTTCTGCACACCTCTTGTCTCTTTCTGCATCCCTCTTTTCTCTTATTGTGACCTCTCTTGCCTCTTTCTGCACCCCTGCACCCTCTTTCTGCACCTTTCCTGCCTGTTTCTGCACCTCTCTTGCCTTTTTCTGTACCTCTGTTGGTTCTTTCTGCACTTCTCTTGCTCTTTCTGCACCCTTCGCGCCTCTTTCAGCACCTCTGTTGCTTCTTTCTGCACTTCTCTTCCTTCTTTCTGCAGCCCTCCTGCCTCTTTCTGTACCTCTCTTGCCTCTTTGTGCACCTCTCCTACCTTTTTCTGCACTCTTCTTGCCTCTTTTTGAACCTCTGTTGGTTTTTTCTGCACTGCTTTTGCTTCTTTCTGCACCTCACTTGCCTCTTTCTGCACTTATCTTGCTTCTTTCTACACCTCTGTTGCTTCTTTCAGCAATTCTCTTACCTCTTTCTGCACTTCTCTTCCTTGTTTCTGCAACCCTCCTGCCTTTTTCTG
This sequence comes from Calotriton arnoldi, assembly GCA_963921515.1. Lineage (NCBI taxonomy): Eukaryota > Metazoa > Chordata > Amphibia > Caudata > Salamandridae > Calotriton > Calotriton arnoldi. The sequence goes on along the minus strand of CAWUFW010015830.1, from coordinate 184,822 downwards.
CACCTCTGTTGCCTCTTTGTGCACCTCTCTTGCCTCTTTCTGCACTTCCTTCTCTTGCCTCTTTCTGCACCTCTGACTTAGAGGTAGTTTTAACCCCCCTGCCCTATTATGTACTAGGGCCTTACAGGGGAGGTCATTCCAATCACAGGGGTACCCCAACCCATAGTGTACCCTAGTGTATGTAGGTGCTTTTACTGTATTATAAGTGTCTTTCATCATAGCACTCGCTCCAGGCCTGGCTAGTCAGAGTCAGTTACCACCAGTACCAGTCAGCAAAAAGTTGGGGCCACAGGATGACTTTGTAACAAGGCCTCTTTCTGCACCTCTGTTGGTTCTTTCTGCATATCTCTAGCTTCTTTCTGCACCTTTCTTCGTCTTTCTGGACTTCTGTTGCCTCTTTCTGCATTTCTCTTGCTTCTTTCTGCACTTTTCTTCCTCTTTCTGCACATTTCTTACCTCTGTAGGCAGTTAGAAATTAGCATTTAAAAAACCTTTGAAATTCAATGAAAAAACCATAGGTTTCAAGGACGTTATAGTTAGGAATTAGCATTTAAAAAACCTTAGAAATTCACTGAAAAAACCATAGGTTTGAGGGACGTTATAGTTAGAAATTAGCATCTAAAAAACCTTAGAAATTCACTGAAAAAACCACAGGTTTCAGGGACGTTATAGTTAGTTGGACATTACACTCGTACAAAAACAGAGAAATTCGGCCGTTATAGTTGGTTGAGCTAACTATATCTCGTGCCCCCACAATGCACTGCTGATGATGTCACATATTACATCGTTTATGACATGGTCAGTGATATCACTGATGACATCATCCACGTGATACTCTGATGCACCTCCTCATACCCTAATATAACCTTTGATACACCCACTCTAAAATACAGACTACCATTTTCGAAACCATAGACACACAAATACCAGTTGCTACATACCCACTCACTGATTCCTAGGTCTACACAAACATCCACTCATTCACCCATACAGTCACTCCTACATGCAGTCACTCATCAATACAGCACTATCATATGCACTCATACACCTATACAGACACTCCCACACTTCCACTCATCCATAGAGTTACTCACACACCTAGTCAGTCATGCAAAGAATCAATCACACTCCCATTTACTCAACTATACAGTTATACACACACCACCTCACTTATTCATACAGATACTAACACATACTTATTCTCTTATACAATCACTGATACAAGCACACACTCATCCATACAGCCACTCTCACAATCACTCACTCTCACATATAGTCATTTATATACTCCAACACTCACATATACTGCCTTTCACATATGTAGCTACTCACACATGTACCACTGAGACATCCATTCACTCACCAACACACCCATACACACACTCACCCACCCATACATCCCTTCACAGATGCACTCTTGAACCCATACACCCAGTGAATCACTCACTCACACATCTATGCACAGAGTCACACCCCCCACCCACCCACACAGACACTCAGTCACCCTTACAGATACTCAGACAACCAATCAATAACCCATATAGACACTCATGTAGCTACTCACCAACCCATGCAGCCGCTTACACACCAACTGACAGACTGATACAGACATTCACACAGTTTAGTCACTAACCCATGCATTCAGTATGACACGTTTAATCTCTCACTTAGACAGTCAGTCACACACCTACTAAATCATCCATTCAGACACTTAGACACCCACTAATTCTTCAATACACCTTGGCATATATATATATATATATATATAAAACATATTTAAACTTTACAGAAACACGCAGTCACTGAATGATGTAATCAATGATGTCATTTGAGATGTCATCAGTGATGTCATCAGTGATGTCACGGACCATGTCATGAATGATGTAATATGTGACATCATCAGTAGTTCACTGCGGGGCGCGAGTTATAGTTAACTAACTATAACGGCCGAATTTCTCTGGTTTTGTACGAGTGAAATGTCCAACTAACTATAACGTCCCTGAAACCTGTGGTTTTTTCAGTGAATTTCTAAGGTTTTTTAAATGCTAATTTCTAACTATAACGTCCCGCTAACCTAAGGTTTTTTCAGTGAATATATATATACATACATACTTTTTGGAGGGCTCGACAGAAGCTGCAGTTTGCTAGCCAGCCGCGACTTCCTCTAAAAAGTACTTTTGTACACTTTTTGTTTTAGAATTTACTGCTGCTGCAAGATTGGTGTCTGTGGTCATGAAAGGATAAATTAAAAGTACAAAAAATGCTGCCGTTGATCTATCAATGTTGCATACGTACTCATGTACACATATATAAAAAAAGGCTGGGGATGGGCATTTTTGTTTTTGCCGATGATTTTCATCATCAGCAACAACTTTATTTTTCTTTTTGCTACTGATGTTCAGCAACTCAACAAGTACTGGCAAAGCCAAAAGTGCATGTCTTTCAAATGCAAAACCTATTGGCTGTGTCAATGGCTGTGAGTTAAATGTTATTGAAGTGGATACACCTTTAACTAGGACAGTATAGGCAGAGTAAAGAGAAATAGCGTACAACTGACGTCTGCTATATGCATATTTATCCCAGTGCTAAATGGAGAGAGTATGATGAAGCATGCCACACTACTTGGGTGAGTGTTTAAACCACGGAATGGTGCCAGTGAACCTTGACTACTCTCATTTATATAGCTGTGATAGAACCTGGTGAATCATTAATTTCTCTTTAATGTAGCAATATGTATTAGTAGGGAGGGTAAGGAACTGTCCATCTAATTGTTAGCCTTCTCTCATGCCTCTTATATAGTGTGAATAGACCTGACAATACAGTATAAAAGCAAGGATCCTGAAATGTTGCCCACCAGCTGCATTGCCTGGATTTATGCCACAAACTGGTGACCCCTGGGCTCATACTGGACTGGAGCTGTTGAGCTTGTATATGTACAGCTCCCTGCTCCTCAACTAGTGGCTTTTGCAGAGATAAAAACAAGTTCAAAATAAGCCCAAACCAGTAGAAACAGTGAGGCTGGGACTCAAAGCTGTTAGTAACAATGACAGCCCTTCTGATCTGGTATACTCTGTAAAGTTTGGTAACCAAAACAGCTAATGTGGTTTATTAAGTTGAGGAAACTTATTGCAAAAAGCATCTAGTTGTGTTACAAGCCAGCAGTTTCTCTTATTATCTTCGAACTGTTGGTGATACACATGGCCCTTTTGTATTTGGCAGGAGAGGAGAACTGTGAAAATCTGTGGTTTTCCCACCCCACCAAATTGACAGTTCCTCAACCCTACTTAGAGCGGGTGAACTGCTGAGGATTGGCTGTCCACCACTGGGCCAATGCCTTTCGTGCATCAGAGCACTACCTTATTTAGAGGAACCCGCCCAATGCAAATTCGAGACCCAGGCAGGTAAAATTAACAATGGGCCCACGTGTATGGATAACACTCGCTATGCAAAGCTATTGTTCTTTTTTCCTCTTTAGAAGCAACCATTCACTTTAGCATTTTGCCTCTGCAAAATGAAAAAAGAGTGTCATGCAGGCCAAATAACACAGTGCTCCATTCAGAATTAATCTTTACCAAAAGTGAATCCACCACAGTGGTGAATGCCTTTTTAACACAGGAATCCATCTCAATATGTTGGGTGGCCATCTGCTTGGGATGGCAGCAAAGTCAAAGGAGACCTACTAAGCTATTGGGACTCCTGCCAGGATTTAAATGAAAAACTATGTCCAGAAAAGACAGCCCATTCATTTTACACCACTGTTTAGTTCTTTCCCATCACTAATTTGCAATCACATCTCCATTTGTAGTGGGTAGCTGGGTCACTGGGGGTTTCAGGTTAATGGATGATAAACCATCCTGGATGTTCCAAGTTTGGTCTGAGCAGTATCTGTCCTTTCCAGTCAAAATTGAATTGCCATCTAATCTAGGCACAGGAAAAAAAAGTATGAATCTCTTTAGTTTAAATAGAAACCTCTCTGAGCATGAAGTAACCATTTTAAGACCTGGAATCCTTGGTGTAGTTTCCACATAACCTTTTGCTTTCAGCCCCACCCCCATTTTTGCTGACTTTGTTTTTGCTCCCCTTGGGACTCTGCACACTTTACCACTGCTATCCAGTGCTAAAGTGATAGAGCTCTCTCCATAAAACATGTTAGATTGACTTATACCCAACTGGCATATTTAATATTCTTGTAAGTCCATAGTAAAGTGGCACTACCTGTGTCCACGGCCTGTAAATTAAATTCTACTTGTGTCACCCACTTAAGTAGCACTTTAAACATGTCTCAGGCCTGCCACTGCAGCCTGTGTGTGTGCAGTTCAATTCAAATCAAAAACTTTATTCAGTCTTAAAAACAATAGACCATAAAAGTACATAAAAGAATAATGCGCAAAACTGTAAACACACATAAGAATTTAAAAATAGTCATAAAATGAGAATATTTAAAAAAACTAAAAGGACTTTTGAGGTACGAAACAAACACGTCGAATAGTACATCAGATATCCATGCTTAAATGAGCAACAAGACTATAAGATTACATACAAATATAGCACAATAGCTGTTTGGCAAGATACGTCAGGAAATACATCAAACATCCGGAATTAAAAGGGGAACCTAAGATGAGAATTGGATCAAATTGTAGCGCGCTGTTACCGAATGGGAGTTAAAAGCTACAATTAAAAAGCAGAAAGTGCTGTTGTGCTAAACTCTGCAAATTGCAAAAGAACATAGAATGCAGTAATGATTAAGCAGAGTGATAATCACATAGGCAACAGGAGACCCTGTTCCCTTCTGAGTCTAAAAAATGTTTAAAAAAGAGAGACCAGTAGATTGTCCCAGCTCTGAAGCGAAAAAGTAGGGACCGCTCCCATCTGCTCAAATCCAAAGCTAGATACAGAGAGAATCTTCAGTGTAAAGAAGGCTATAATATTGCAACAACGAGGGTTTCGATAACTCAGATTTCAACCTAAATTTGCTCCGTGGGCCTTAAATAATGTTTTCACCTCCAATGTGGAGGATGTGGCTAGGTTCAAAGTACCACCAGGGTAGGCCGAGGGAGCCAAAAGTATCTTGTAAGTAACTCAGCCATGGTATGGAGGAAGCCTTGTCCACGTCATGCTGTTGGATATGATATCTTTACAGAGCTTGGCGGCTGGGTTCGACCAGATGCTAATCCGTAGTAAAAGCGGCGCCATCTGGATCGTATCCTCACTAAAACCCTGGTTTAACTCAAAGTGGGCACTGAGGGTAGGGGTGGATGGCGGTGCACTTAAAATCCTTCGCAGAAATCTGTTTTCCTCTGCCTGAATGGAGCCGCACTTACTAAAACCACAAACTCCCACTCCATAAGTAGCCACACTAATACATTGAGAGTTAAACACTTTCAGAGGTGGAGACATTGTTCCCCTGATTTGCGGTCTGATGAGGTTAATTACTGTGCCCACGGTTTTGCTTAACTTATTACAGGCCTGAGCGCAATGGGAATTCCAGGTCCCTGAGGAACTAAAATTAAGCCCCAGGTAACAAAAATTATTGATGGTCATCGAAACATGCCAGTTTATACTGATTTTATTTAGCCTTAGTTTACCAGGGCCTCAGGACATAATGTGTGACTTGGAATAATTGGTGTTAAGGTTCAGATTATGCATGAAGGAAGCAAAACAGTCCACCTGATGTCTCAAGGCTTTTGGAGTAAGGGCCAACAATACGGCATTGTCCACATATAGCAGAGCGGGAATTGGGGAGCCTGCGATTCTCTGTATATCTGTATGGGAAGAGGCTAGGTGAGCTGTTAAACCGTTGAAGTATAAAATAAATAATAGAGGCACCAATATGCAACCCTGCCTCACCCCAGTCTTTAAAGAGAATTTAGGAGAAAGCTACATGAGTGGAGTTAAATGGATCCGTGCAGTGAGATCCGAATGCAAACAATATAAAAAGTTCACCAGGGGGGGATCCACGCCTTGATCCAGCAACATTAACCAAAGTTTGGTTCTGTTCACTGAATCAAAAGCAGTGGATAAGTCCATAAAGCTAAGTATATGGGGAGCGCTTGGCCTTAGTGTATTTAGAGATTGTCAGTGCCAAATTCAGGCATTGTTCATTGGTGCCTAGTTTAGGTCAGAACCCAAATTGAACAGGGGAGAGTATGTCCTTATCAGCTGCCCATTAGACCAGGCGGTCGTAAATGACTCTGCCAATGATTTTAATCGTGCTGCCGATGAGCGAAATTGGTCGGTAGCACTTGGGCGACGATCGATCTCCCTTTTTGAATATGGGGACTATTGTTGCGGTAGACCATCAGGGCGGGATTGAAGATGATAGGGAAATGTTAACCCAGTCCGTGCTGGAGATATTATTTTGAAGAGGGGGATTGGCGGGAGAATTTCTGGACCGTATCAGTTTTACCGCGTCCCAGGAGGATTTACTATGCTTTCCCTTGGACGCGAGTTCCAGAAATTCCCAGTCTTGGGTGTATACTTGCCTTTTCCTAATAGCAAGTGCAGTTTTGTTCTCGTGCCAAGGAAACTTCAGTCCTATTCCTGGTGCATGTATTTAGGGCTTTTCTTAGCCCCCTATTTTCCAGTGAACAAGCCCCGTCGAACCATCTTGGGTTCATGTTTGAGATACGAATGGGCTTAAGCATGAAATCCCTAATTGCGGCCATTAGCTGATTATAATGTTGGGCCATAGAATCTGATACCTTATCCCCCAAACAGCAGAGAAATTTGTTTAGGTGTAGCTTGAGTAGAGCTGTGAGTGTCTCTTTAGGATTAGTCATACACCAGACTAGGCGAAGGCCATCCGCTGAATGTTGCGTAATGGAGGGTAAGTTCCTGTTGCATGCCAAGCCCTTGAGTGGTAAAAACATAGAGGCACTTAAGGCTTTATGGTCCCCCCACTCTGTGGGCAGGATCTCGCTTTTGGAGAACCAAGATAAAAAGTCGGAGCTAACAAACATATAATCTATAAGGGAAGTTCTACTGCCCCCTCTAAATGAAATCCGTGTAATACATGCACCCCCAAGGATTTCAAATAGATCGACCAAACCGTGGGCAATAAGATATCTAGAAAGTTCCGTGCCCCTAGCATCTTGCCAAGTACGGTGCCTATTTGTGTCCACATTTTGTGGCCTAAGACTCCAATTGATCTTAGCATTAAAATTGCTGCAAAGGAAAAATTGAACAAGTTTAGTGCTGCTGTCTGCCTTAAATTGTAATAGGGATACAAAATTGAATAAGCTAATATAGTGTGAACAGCTAGCGTTAGAAAAATCATTGTTATAAAAATGTATCAGGTAAAAAGCCATGTTTGTCTTTGGAACTCAAATTAATAATGCTAAAAAGGCAGAGGAATTGGAATTAATCTGTGTAACATCTACCTGTAGGCTCAAGCTAATCCACGTGGCTAATCCGCCGGCCTCTTGGCCGGAGGTAGAAGGGGTGGTGGGACTTTAATAACAAGTGTAACCCTCAAAGTACGGTGGCTCAGTAAGCCAGGTCTCCTGCAAAAGAATTAAATTAAACTTGGATACAAATGCCCTCCAATCATCATTGATAATCTTTCCTTTGAGGCCTGCCACGTTCCAACTAAGGACGGAAAGGGTTCTGTAGAGCAAGTGTGAAGTATTTGTGTGGTAAGCTACTACCACTAATTCTAACATCGGGGTAACAACAATTAAGTCTGAAGGAATGTCTACCAATGATAGAGTGCCCAAAGGGGTAGATATTGAGGCTACCTTTGGGGTTGAGAGTCAGTCTAAATCGGAAAGTGCCTCAAGTCTGTTGGATGTGGATATGGGGCAAGAGACAAGAGGAGCACTCAATGAGACCTGGGATGATGGCAGGGTAATAAAAAGGGGTTGACTGCTAATAGCTCTGTGTGTGTTTGCATCTCTATGGAGATTAAGTGGGGGTATAACAAGTGTACGGCTAGTTGGAACTGCATTGGGTGGACTAGTTGGAACTGGATTGGGTGGGCACAGCCAAGGATCAAGGGGGGTCTATAGAAGAAACCTAAAGGGACCAGAGAGATAGTAGAGAAAGTCCTGTTAATGGTTCCTGCATTAAATAATAAATGGTGTGCCAGCTCTGGAAATCTGCAATTAATCACAATACAATCCCCATATGAGTCCGGCCAGTTTGGCCCAATCCAAGCACATCTCCTGACATGCAGGATGTCCTTAGCGTACCGATATTGCAGGACTTTGTGTCGCACCAACCAATTTAGAGTTTTATTGAAGAGCTGCTCGTAGGATTCACTTTGATCCGGGCGCAGTGAAGGAGCCCCTCTCTAGACGACCACATACGGGCAAGCGGCAGGAGGGAGGTTGATGACTAGTAGTTGAAAGCGCATCTGGGAGTGAAGTGGTAGCTCTCTGACCCCTGGGTCCCTGACGTTGTTAAAGGGACGAGAAGAGGGAGGGTGCTTGGTCTGTGGACTGACCAAAAGTGGGTTTTCTATTGTGCTGATGGGCTGTTTGGGCTGGCAAATTACTAGAAGAGAGCAGAGCCTGAGTTGCTGCCATACATTTTTCCGTAGGGCTGCTGGGTATTTTACTCGAGGTACAGAGCCCAGTGGGGACACTGGTTAAAGTTCCTTTGGTTAGGTCTAGAAAGTTAATGCCCAGTGTGGCCATATTGGACTCAATAGTGTCTAGGCGTGAAACTAGGGGAGAGAGAATAGTGTTAATGAGTGAGCACAAATTTTCAGAAAAGGACTTTAACTGGGTTACCAAGAGTTTATTGATGAAGTTGAAAAGATGCGACCTGTCGGCCTGTGAAAGGTGAAATAAGGTTGGGACTGGATGCTCTGGGGCATCTGTTTTTAATACCAAGACAGGTGGTGTCTCTTGCCTGTGCTCAGGCGTAGTCACTTGCAAGGTCACTGGAGGAGATGTGAAAAGGCTGGCCGTCTGTTTGCACGTCTTGCCGCGTCTGACTTTCTTTGTTGTTGTATGGGTAAGGTCTTGTTGTTTGGGCCAATGGAAGAGACGGCTGGTGTGGCAGAAGAGGGGGACATTACTCGTTTCACTATGTGGTCTTGCAGGGGGGAGGGCTCAACACTATTATAGGGTGTGACTATGTGTGTGGCTGTGGAGAGGCAAGCAGGCGGGCCGGGAAAACCCTCACTGAGCTCATCTGAGTTAATAGAAAGCCTCCGTTAGGTTCTAGCGATTTCATTGCTGACGGCCTTAACAGCTCATTGGAGCATCTGGTCAATTGAGGTAGGCTTTGTGTGCACTTTGGGGAAGGGTTGACAGCAGGAGATGAAGTGGAACCAGAGTTACCTCCTTTTTTTCTGCCCATGGTCCCAGCTCCAAACCCACCCAAGCTAGCAGTAAAAGCATGGCAGTTCAGAATAGTAAAGAGGAAATTGATGAACAGTACCTCGAGATGGATATATGCTCGGATTACCAAATGATGGCGTTAAAGCTTCACGGAAATGAAGTCCTCAGAGGGTGGGCCCTGCCCGGCCTCGTTCAACCGTGGACAGGCATGGCCCGGGCGTGCTTGTGCATATCCCGCGCTGCGGTTGTCTGCAGGGGATTAAATGGAGAGAGGCCCCTCCATCTCCCCGCCATGAGAGTGATGCAGACTGGGGGACCGAGTCCCACCCCAACTGGCAGCGATGAAAGAAAGTGTTGAGCCCATTTCATAGTTTGCTTCAGCCGCGGGGGGCCAGGACCACAAGCCCCAGCCTGACATGTGGCTCCTACGCCGCCAACGTAATCCTCGATGCGCCAGGAGGCCCTTAAAGGTCTTCAAGGGCTCCTGCAGCACGGGACGCGCGTGGGTGTGCCCGGGCCATGCCCAGGCAAAGCCCGGGCCAAGGGCGGCCCATCTGTGCCTGTTTGCGGCCGTTTGAGGCCGGGCTGGGCCCACTACTCTTGGTTGGTGGGACTAGAAAGGGCTTACAGGGAAGTGCTTATTGAAATACCCTCAGCCACAGGAGGGTTATTGCCGTATCCTTGGGCAAAGCCTGCTGGGAGGCCAGAAGGTTGCCGTGGTTTCAGGTCTCAGGGCCCAGCACACATGTGATACATCGCCAGTGGAACTAGAGCCCGTATACCCCACGTGTCAATGCTAATTTCGTCCTTCCTGCACCCTTCCGAAGCACAGCCCAAAAGAGGACTTTGACTGATTAGATGAACAAAGGTACTCCCTCTTGTCAGATTTAGAACTATTTAGTGCTAACTAGCCGTTATGAGGAAACGGAAAGCCGCTGAGGGTGGTTTGGGTGATGCTCAAAAAAGGAAATCAAAAAAGAAAGTCACAAATTGCAGTCCGGCAGTAAAGAAAGGGGTTTTGGATCGTATAGACAGTCTAATATCAGAATGTGAGGGCTTACTTGATCCAGCTACTATGAGTAAACCGTCAGCATCGAATACACAGCCTGACCCTCGCAATCCTGTTGATACTAGACAGGTACCTGCTATGTTCATAAAGGCTAAAACACAGGAACGCAGCTGGCAACTTTGTCTGCGCATCCCTCTACCCTAACCTTTCATGATAATACTGCTGCATCACTCTCTGATGACTTCCCTTGCAGTAATAGGTTCACAGTGTTACAGGCCCAGGTCCATCCTGGCCCTGTGGTCACTGTGAATAATCCAGGCGGCCTTGTAGTTGATAAGGGCTGGGAAATTAGCATGCTGCCCGAGAACCTAGAGCAATGTCAGGGCATAAACCTCCCACCTACAGGTCCAATCTCGCACACAAGTAGAGACAAGCATCTTAATCCCTTGGCTGATGATCTACCTGTTGAAGGACTCCCCCATAAGTCCCTTAAGTCCCAGATCCCGGATTTGGTCCAGGAAGTCAAAGACCTCAAAGCTCTTGTTAATAGTCTTTCTGACTCCTTGTCTCTGGCACTCTGTGAGATTTGTCATATGAAAAAACAAATGAGTATTCTACCTACCAGCATAGTAGGGGTACCTGGGGTAGTGAATTGCTCGGGACAGACAGGTGTGACTCTGGAGGGGACATCAGAGGGGAATATTAGACATGCTAAAGAGGGGGGGGTCTACACCGCTCGGCGCTATGCAACAAAAATGGCCCCTCGTCACCCATTCATGCGAGTAGGCCTGTAAATAAGGGAGTTGGCCCATGACATCGTCCTAATTTTGACATCGCCCTTCCACCCTTGACTGCTCCTTCTATTTCTGTGGTAAAACCACCTTACACCACACAAAGTGCAGCTAGGGGCTCCCAATAAGGGAAAGGTAGTTTATTTAACAGGTGTTCCCAAACTTGCATCTAACTCAGCTAGAGAAGATGATGGATTTGACAAGTAAGAGGCTGTCGGTTGGTCAATAAGGGAAGATGTAAAAGGGGCCTCTATTGATGCTATAGCACTTACATTTTACTGCCAAGACATAGTTGAGAACCTGGTGGCATTCGATCTACGTACCCATCACCTAACAAAGCCTAATATGCGCATCAAGCACTCGCTCCCTGAGACAACCCCATTGTCTAGACCTCTTCCCCCCCTTATTCTCTGAGAGTAGGTCATCGCCGTTAAGGGAAATAGACTGACAGCTACACTCTCCCTTTTGCATAATAAAGCAGGTCCCATCTGTCCCAGACAGATGGCTACACCACCCAGTTAGTAAGTGCAACTCCTGGTCCAGAGCCAACATGTGATATCACAAGGTGGAGTCCTATGAGACCCCCTACGGGGAAGTTAGATATTGGGGTTGTTATTCCACCAACAACCCATCTTGCATTACATCAAACATCTTTACTGTCATGGAATATTGTAGGGCTTAGGTCCAAGACAGCCTCCAACGACTGGAACACTTTCATAGAACAATATGACGTCTGTCTATTCCAGGAAACCTGGTCAGCAGTTCCAGTTTTCTGCTCAGGATATCTAAATTTCTTCCCCCCGGCCATCCCTGGATGCAAGGGTCATCCATCTGGGGGGTTAACTATCTGGATTTGCCAAGGAAGCAGTCGGGCAGTCAATTCACCTTCTCGTGGTCTTCCCTCTGTCTCTGTGCGTGCATTTTTGAACTGCTGTTTCGACCTGGCAAAGTAAACCTTTTGTTAGCCCAAACCTTCCTTTTTCATACATACAAGCCACCCCTAGGGTAGGCCCTGGCCAGCCCAAAGGGCTGTGTGCAATGTTTTGAAAACTTAGGACATGTAATTTTAAGTTTTTCATGCCCTGGTAGTAAACAACTCTATTTGATTTTCACTACTGCAAGGCCTTACGCTCCCCTCCCATAGGCTAACATTGGAGTTGCCTTATTACATTGTATAAGTGTAATTTCAAAATATGAACAAGTAATCTGTTCATGTTTTGGTGTCTCTGGCATTGTAAAGAAAAATCCTAACTTAAGTCGAACTTTAAGTTACAATTTTGAAAATTGCACCTCTAGAAAGTTAAAAGAACAAATCATGGACAGAATGTTGAACATTGCAAACATTCACCCCAGTCACAGATTTGGGTTTAATCCATCATTTGTTTTGCTCACCACACCACCCCAGTTTGAACCCAACTATATGCAAATCAGTCTTCACCCTGCTGCTCCTGAGAACAGTCCTGCCCGAACTGCCAAGCCAGATCCTCCCTGGACCAGAAACAAGCATCCTGGGACCAGTTTTGGGGTATGTCCCCCTCATTAGCAAGGCTAACTTGAATCCAGTGGTACAGTGAGCAAGGTACCCATGTCTGGGCATACCCTTCCCACTAAGGGTGACAAAAGCAAAAAGAACAAATTAGGGACAGAATGCTGACCGATGTAAACATTCACCCCAAGTCACAGATATGGGTTTAATCCATCGTTTTTTTTGCTCACCACGCAACCCCAGTTTGCACCTAGCCATATGCAAATCAGTCTTTACCTTGCTCCTCATGGGAACAGTCCATCCCATACTGCCAAGCCAAGTACTCTCTGGACCGGAAACAAGCATCCTGGGGCAGTTTCGAGGTATCACCCTCATCAGCCAAGCTAGCTCGAATCCAGTGGCATAGTGAGCACGGGGCCCATGTCGGGGCATACCCTTCCCACTTTGGGTGACAAAAGCAAAAAGAACAAATGAAGGACGGAATGCTGAACAATGCAAACATTCACCCCAGTCAAAGATCTGGGTTTAATCCATCATTTTTTGCTCACCACGCCACCCCAGTTTGCACCTAGCCATATGCAAACCAGTCTTGACCTTGCTCCTCATGGGAACAGTCCATCCCGTACTGCCAAGCCAAGTACTCTCTGGACCGGAAACAAGCATCCTGGGGGCAGTTTCGAGGTGTCACCCCTCATCAGCCAAGCTAGCTCGAATCCAGTGGCATAGTGAGCACGGGGCCAACGTCGGGGCATACCCTTCCCACTTAGGGTGACAAATGCAAAAAGAACAAATGATGGACGGAATGCTGAACTATGCAAACATTCACCCCAGTCAAAGATCTGGGTTTAATCCATCGTTTTTTGCTCACCACGCCACCCCAGTTTGGACCCAGCCATATGCAAATTGGCCTCAACCCTGTTTCTCATGGGAGCAGTCCAGCCCGGACTGCCAAGCCAGATCCTCTCTGGACCGGTAACAAGCATCCTGGGACCGGTTTGTGGGTATCACCCCTCATCAGCCCGGCTAGCTTGAATCCAGAGGCACAGTGAATACGGGTTCAGCATTGATGTTCAGCCTTCCGTCCTTCAATTGTTCTTTTTGCATATGTCACCCTAAGTGGGAAGGGTATGCCCAGACGTGGGTCCTGTGCTTGCCATGCCACTGGAGTCAGGCTAGTCTGGCTGATGAGGGGTGATACCCTGAAACGAGTCCCAGGATGCGTGTTTCCAGTCAAGGAAGGACCTGGCCCGACAGTTTGGGATGGAGTGTTCCCATTGGGAGAAGGGTCAAGACTGATTTGCATAAGGCTGGGTCCAAACTAGAATGGCATGGTGAGCAAAATAATGATGGATTTAGGCCCAGATCTCTGTACTGGGGTGAATATTTGACATTGTCCAGCATTCGGTCCATCAATTGTTCTTTTTGCACTTTTAGAAAGTTGGCATTGTCTTGCCTTAGCCATTTGACGCTTGCAGCCTGTCTCTGAGTCACGTGACTGGGTGAAGTTGACAGTTGGGCTTTGTGTATTCCTCCTAGACAGCCACACACAAAAGGGAGCTTAGGTGTGACTGGATAAGCTCTTTCCTAAGTAACTGTCCTAGCTAGTGCTCTGTTTAAACATCCAGCAGCAGGTGTGCTTATTCTTATGCTATCAGCGCCAGGATACCAGCATGGTGACAGTTTGAGCTTTATAAATTTAATTATTAATAATAATATTAATAATAATAATGAGCCATCACTGACAGGATGAAAGGGAGATGCTGGGCCTAGCCTCAGTTACACTTGACTAGGCTGTGTCCTGTCTCCACACAAAGGGCTGCATACCCCCTGTAGTTGGTCTGGAGCCAGGGCCAGGTAGGCAGGGTACCGGTGCATTTTTAAAGGTATGCTTCTAAAAGCTTCTCCCCACTTCATAGGCATAACTTAGTATAAATACTGGACCTAAACTCCAACTCTTCAATACACTTCTGGACCTGTGGAAACTCTGTCAGGAAGGAGGTCTGTTGTGCTGCTGAAAGGACTGCCACTCAGCTGGACTGCTGCTCTGAAGGACAGCTGCTCTGAAGGACTGCTGCCCTGCTGTGCTGTCCTGCTGCTTCTTGCCTGGGTGAGAAGGACTGGACCTACATCTCTTGAACTCAGAGTGACTTCAAGGTCTTTTAGGCTGGCCTCCTGATCTAAAGCCTCAGGGACACCACAAGCTCCCAACCATCTTGCACCAGCACCTGGACTCTGCTGTGCTGACCTGCTTCTTCTTGCCTAGGTGAGGAGGACCGGTCCTACATCTCTTGAACCCAAAACCCAGAATGACTTCAAGGGCTAGTTGGCTGGCCTCTTGATCTAAAGACTCAGGGACACAACAGGCTTCTAACCACTTTGCACTTTCACCTGGCCTCTGCCATCTGTGAGTCTACCCTGCCAAGTGGTGACATCCCAGTCATGGACCCCTGGAAGTGGGCATAGGGTGCTTTGCCAGCCCCTGTGGATCCTGAGGAACCGATGCATCTCCTCTGCTGCACGGCGCAAACCTGAGCAAAACCGACACATCGCCACTGCCATATGTATTGGACCCATCGCAAAGACCCGCATCACATCCCATCTTAACCACCGCTGTGCGCTGCACAGGCCCTCACAACCATCGTGAACTGCAGCCTCGACGCCGGACTTCGCATCATAAGCCCCATCAATGGGATCCTCAACGACGATGCATCACAACCTTGACACATCTCGGACCCGACGCATTGCTTCGGCTGCATGACGCATCTTCGACGTGGTTCCTTGCAATGCTCCGCAAGCTGGAAGTAAGGTACTCTATTCAGCAGGCCTAACTGGGTCCCTGTAGCCCGCCCATGCTCCATCTCAGTCGGCCTGAACTTGTGATTTTGTCCTGGTCTGTCACGACCAGATATCCACAGTTGGCACTTTGTGCTTTTTGGTGCTATTTTCACTAAAATCTTTAAAACTGCATAACTCCGGTTGTACTGATTGGACATTTGTCATTTTGGTCTTGCTTTTATTATCTTGAAAAACAAGGAGAGGGGCTCCCCTATTCAAAAGGAACAGAGCACCAATAGACAAAAGTCAAATAACAATATTCCCTTTTGAAATGATTCCAATCTCACATGTGCAACCAGATATCCATGCTCCTATAGTACAATCATCAACTGTTAAACCAAGTATCACACCAACTCAAGATGTTAAGGCACTTATAAAAGTACATTTAATAAAAATCTATTTCACAATAATAAAAACATACAATTTAAAAACAACATACAGTGCGTATATCTAAAGCACAAACTCTAATAAATTTTACACATTGTTTCATCTCCCCCTGGAAAGGAATAGCATAAGACAGTCAGATTTGTCATTTGTGAGTTAATTTGCAATTATATACAGTATAGCAAAGAGGAATCTGTTTTCCGTCTTACTGTTTTGAGCAAATTTAACAGAGTTTCCAACGTCGACGCGTTCGGTGGGTAAAATCAATTAAGCCACCTTCATCAGGACAAACATGTATTTCCCTTTCCTCCTTTCCGTTTTTGTTAAAACCCACAATTTTCTTAAAACCGGTGCTAACGCACTCGGTGACACGACGTATTCACTTTACTTTCAATTGTTCATGGATTAATTCTCATATCTATTTGACACCACTGTCTGTTTAGGGTGTTCAATTGAGACAAACGATACTTCAACATTAGGGTCAACAGTCCATCGCTTGCTGCCCACTGAAATCCTATCGTGGTCCTCTTTTGATCTATTAATAACCTCGAACCTGCTGCATTCCCGTAGCTTTTTAATCTTACGGGATGTTAACAGCCTGGTTCCTCTTCGTTCCGTGTTTAAGCCATCCCAGAAAAAGTCTGTTAAATTTGCTCAAAACAGTAGAAACACTAATTGTATGTTTTTATTATTGTGAAATAGATTTTCATTAAATATATTTTTATAAGTGCCTTAACATCTTGAGTTGGTGTGATACTTGGTTTAACAGTTGATGATTGTACTATAGGAACATGGATATCTGGTTGCACATGTGAGATTGGAATCATTTCAAAAGGGAATATTGTTATTTGACTCTTGTTTTTATTATTACAGTAAGTTCTATCTTTCTAACTTGGTGTGGGATCCTTTTTGAATGGTGTTCTCACGTTATTACTGTTCGAAGTGTTGCACTAATTCTATACACATTGACTCTAAGTTAAGCCTGACTGCTCTGTGCCAAGCTACCAGAGGGTTGAGCACAGGTTAATTTCAGGGTTGGCTTGTGCTTCACCCTGACAAGGATTGTGGTTGCTGTTTGGCCAGAGCTAACACTCCAGTCAACCAGCAACCCAATTTCTCACAACTATGATTCCTTTTGAACACGGCCTCATGAAAAGGAAGAGGAAAATATCTGATTGCCCCATATGTTTACTTAATAGCACTTTCAATTTAGATTGAGTGATAAAAGTGTAAGCATTCATCAGGTACGCACCAGACAACAAAAGCATTGCAAGCAGTAGCATTTCCTCTCGAAAGTATCTGCCATCTTGCCTGATTTCCCAACTGCTTTAGCCTGCCATTGCCAGGCTTTGCACACATCCTGTCATAGCCATGAGCACAAGTGCCACATCAAGGTTCTGTTCTGATTTCATACAGCCCGGGAAAACAGGAAAGCATATCTTGATCTTCACAGCTCTAAATATGCAAGCCTATCCCTTCCCTATGGTTCCTCACTCCAATCTAAGATCTACCAGCAATGAAATGAAAATGATGTAGCTATATTGCAGCCATATTACTGAATATTTCAGACTTTGCAGAATCCATTAATGTTAGGCAGGGACAGAGATTAACATGAACTATTTAGAGTAGTAGATTTGCCGGGCATCATTGATGCCCAACTTTGATCTGATCCCCCAGCAGTGCACTAGCAACAATGTAGCAGTGTTGAACAACATGGCCCTTTATCATTTGTGGTGCTGAGACATTGCAAGAGAAACATCAAAGCAATTAACTTTTTTAACATACTGTTAAAAGTAACAAACAAAGGGGCATATTCTCAAGGACTTATCGCCGATTTATCGGCACTTTAGCGCCGCAAAAGTGGCGATAGATTTAGCGCCCTATTCTCAAGCTGGTGCAAACTGCCGATATTGCCAGTTTTCCAGCGATAGCTGCCGCAAAAAACATCGCCACGGATGAGAGCGACAACTAACGCTAATGATATGCAGAGTAGGCGTTCCCGTGCAAAAACACACGAAAACACCACTTCGCAATATTCCCAACGAGCAGCCAGATCAGCGATGCGATGCGAAAACAGGCGATAATGCACGTTAGCAGCAGGGATTCAACACCTGCCTCTAACTGGTGTTAAGCAGGATGACAACCTGCAGTATGAAAGGGAGCCCAGCCTAGAGCCACATCTGAAGACCAACAGATGCCATGGAGACAATGATCATGCAGCCTGGAGACCCAAGAGGGCCACAACACCCATTGCAAACACCCCCGGACCCTCCCCCCAGGTCATGAAGTCCAGTAGTCAACGATAGTGGAAAAACAGAACTTTATTACAAATACATAAACAACAAGACGAAAAGCACAGCCAACGCATTCCATTCCCAATGGGGAACTTGACCAGGGCAACTTGTGGATCCAATAAACTGCAAATGCTGCGGGAACTCCCCAGTACCATTCCATATCCCGAAATCAGTAGTCAGAAACCTGTTGGAGAAATGGTGACAATGGTCAAGCGCCCACATAGTCACAAACGTAATCTGGTACAGTGTATTGCACTTGGACAAACCGGAATGCATACAGGTATGATGAATCCAGTCCAAACATACTGTAACAGAAGTCCGTGTGCCCGTAACCTCCGCAGGAAAGAAAAGGAAGGTTATGACCAGACAAACATCTGTTACGGTCTCATCATGCAGGATTCATCATACCTGTAAACATCACGGTATGTATCATCTTGATACCTCTGCACCTTCACTTCCCCCACGTTGTGCATGAACAGCTGGAGACCATGCAAGGGAATCACGCCATAGCTGCCTTACCGCACGTGTCGGGGGCAATTGACTGTACACATGTACCACCTGTGCCCCCTGCCGACCCTGCACACAATTACCGCTACAGAAAGCACACGCATTCCATCAATGTGCAGGCGATAGTGGACCACCGGGGACAGTTCATCAATGTTGTCGCCAACTTCACAGGCAGTGTGCATGATACATACATCTTCCGACAGTCCATCATCAACCAGCGCTTCCAGGATGGCACCCATGGCAATGCACTGCTCATTGGTAAGTACTAACTGAACACACCACACACCTCAACTCCACAATCACACAACTCACAACTGTGGGAGAGCACACGTAACAAAATCACATACAACATGCCAACCAACATGCCCAACTACCGGACACGACAACACAAGTAACCGTGGTAACAGGGGCCAGACATGTAGACAAACCATCCACAAAGGCAGAGCCCCTGCCAAACAATTGCAGAATGTGGGGAGAGGTGGGAACCAAGAATGTTCGAAGGAGGCAAGTGACCCAGCACAAAGAAAGGACACAATGCCAAGTGTTGCGGAGATGTGCTGGACAGACTGCAGTATGCAGAGCACAGACATGTCCATGTCGACATCTACTGCTGGTGTTTGCAGTGTAGTGGACAGTGGACGCAAACAGGTTACCCCAGGCAGTGTGGAAGCCCTTGGACATGTAGCCATGTGGTCCCCCCCCGTAAGCCTGAGCGGAGCGGCCTTGGCTGGCGTATGTCGCAACTGAATACCCCAGGGCCCTGGGTGTGGTCCAGTTCCGGGATGGCCACCACAGTAACTACTGCGTGTGTCTCTGTGTCCGCCATATCATGACCGTAGGCCTACACACACGTGCCCGATCACAATCAACGGCCGCATTCACACTGGAGACGCGGTGACTACGTCCCAAGCCAACTCGCGCACATCTCGTCAGCGCATGCAGGGCAGTGTCTGCCAGGGCGGCGCACCCCACCCAGCCACGAGGCTGCCGCCGTGTCGGTGGTGCATGCGCGATCCTGTGCTCCTGCTGCACCTCAGCCTTGGTCCCCAGACCGGTCCTCCGCCCAGCGATGACTGCCCGCCCCTGCGCACCCAGGCCTCAATGCTCACCTGCCTCCACCGGCGTATCTCCAAGAGGGCCCTCCACGTGCCGGTGCAACCTCCTCAGCCGATGGCTGGATCCAGCACCACAGGCCCCCAGCTCACCATGGGGCACCGCACCGTGGAGTCATGTGTGTGCTGACTGCTGCCTGCGTGTACACCGCGGTCCAGCAGGGCTCACAAATCAAATCAAGTCCTGATATGCCGGACGCCGTATCGAGGCCAACGCATCATCGCAGGCTGCACACCCGCTCAGCTCTTCAGGTGGGCCTAACTCAGTGCAACGCAAGTCATTGCCACGTGGCGGTAGGCCCGTGCCGGACCCAGGTCATCGGGTGCCACCAACTCAGTGCAACGCACGTCATCGCCACGTGGCAGTAGGCCCGTGCCAGACCCAGGTCATCGGGTGCCACCAACTCAGTGCAACGCAAGTCATCGCCACGTGGCGGTAGGCCCGTGCCGGACCCAGGCCATCGGGTGCCACCAACTCAGGGCAACGCAAGTCATCGCCACGTGGCGGTAGGCCCGTGCCGGACCCAGGCCATCGGGTGCCACCAACTCAGGGCAACGCAAGTCACGGACCCTTTATGATTGCGTTCCGTGGATGCAGATGCCATCATGTCACCTCCGGCAGTGGGGGATGTGCTGTGGTGGGCCCCTTTTATTGGCAGGGTCACATGTCCCGTGACGCCTGTGCTGGATGGGTATGGTGTGGGTGTAAACCAGCCCTCAGGGAGTGGCTGTGGCATGCTGATGACTAGACCAGTGACCAGCAGATCACTACAGGGAAGACCTGGGACATGTAGCTGTGTCGTCACCCCCTGTGAGCGTAAGCGGAGTGGGCTGAGCTGGCATATGCCAGTCCAGCGTAGGGGTGTGAACAATGAGCCCGGGGCTCTGGGCGTGGTTCAGTTCTGGCCTGGACAAGGAATTAACCAATGCGTGTGTCAATCGGCAATGTTGCACCCTGTGACCCAAGCCCCACAACATGTGCAAAATGGACGTGAGGGGGAATCAGTGACCCTACATTCATCCATACTGTCATACTTGAAGGATCATAGACATGACATATCTGTGTAAATTTGAATGTTTTATTCACATCCAGTGGAGTGTTGCAGCTGGAGCAGTACAGGGCCATGCACACCCCACTTGACATTGTTGCCCCGTGGAGGGCCAGCCAGAGTCCATTAGGGAAGGACAAGTTCATCGGAAGAGGAAGAGTTCAGTCCGCAGTCTTATTGCTGTGTCATTGGTAACCAAACAGAATATGGCAGTCCATGTCGAGGTCCAAGGTGAGTGCCGCAGAGTGTATCGGGAGACAGTGGAAGGTGATGATGCAAAGGGCCGAACCAAGCTGAAACTGGCCATATGGCGGAGATGATTGCTACCGCTTCCTCATTACCACAACGGCAGTCTCATCCACATCATCGTCCTCTGATGTGTGATGTGCCTCACCTGTGGGTGTTGGTGTTTCAGCTGCAGCACTGTGTGGCACTGACACATCAGGGGCCAGAGGTGGATTGCTGACCGCACTGTGTGGCAGTGACACATCAGGTGCCAGAGGTGGAATGTCTGCCACACTGTGGGGCACTGACACAGGGGGCGGGGATGTGGATGGTGTAGGAACTGCTGCATTCATTTGCGCCAGGCCATGTGGGAGCAATGCCATGATGAGGATCTGCAGGGCATGGTAGATCCTAGCCACATCTCGCTGATGTGCAGGCGTGGCAGCCATCCTTTCCACCTCCATCCGCACCGAGTCCTCCATGAGCCTCCGCATGTGTCCCAACTCACGGCTGAGATCACTGGAGCCACTCTGACTAGACAGGTGTTCTTGTCTCCGAGTCATGACTTCAGCAATGTCAGCCATGGCTCATTGGAGACCATGGAGCGGACTGTGGGTGTCCGTTAGGGACTGTAAGTGGTCCCTGATGGGACGTAGACACCCATGGATGGCATCAAGTTTGGCTGCCATGAGGTCAAACCCCACCTGCACCTGCTCAGCCATCTCCTTCTGGCCCTCCAACACACGGCATTGAAATGCCATGTGTTGGTCGTGGGGATCCGTGGAGACAGCGGGGTGGTAGGTGCTTCCTGCTGTGTGGTCTGTGCAGGGGGTGGGCTCTCCTCGATGCAGCTGGGCTGCCCTGCTCCTGGAGGTGGGGTGCCGAAGCTGTCCATGAGCTCTTGGAGGGCGTCAGTGTTGAAGGTGGGGAGGTTCTCCTCGTCATCAGTGAGGAGGTGTTCGGTCTGCTCTGCAGGAGGTGATGATTCTCCCTCTGCAATGTAAAGGGGAGATGCAGTTTAACAGTGTGTTCCATGTATGTTCACGCATTGGCCAAGTTTCCAAACAGACTGCATGACAATGTACAGTGTGACTGTTTAGGAGGAGCTGCCTATTTGGAGCGGGGCAGTGGACATTTGTGCACCATCAGGGATGTGGGGTTGTACTTGTCCATTATCATGTCACAGTTTCCTGCTATGCCAAATGTGATTGGCCAGTTTCTACACACAAGCGGCAGCAGTTGTGTCCTCTGTTCTGTTGTGAAAGTGTTGCAGTTTGTACCACATTGTTGTCAATGTTGATGTGCTCTGATTCTTGTGTGTGTGCTGCATTGTGGGAGAGTCGCCCCTGCAGCTCAGACTTTGCTTGGCCTTCTCCCTTTCAGGCGGTGTGCCTTTGACTTCTGTGCTTATGCAGTGCTGAGATGTTGCATACTTGGGTGAATTGGGCTCTTGGTGGAAGTTGGGACTCTTGGGCATGGTTTGTTCACAGATGTCTTGTTGCCGTCAGGGGTTGTTTGTGCACGTGGATGTGTCAGTGTGTGACCTGCTCCTTTCTGGATGTGGACCACACTCAGCCACCTCGGTGTCATGGCGTGCAACATGTCATGATGAGTGGCCTGCAGACATGCTCATCGTCATGCAGTGTCACTTGCATTGTCAGTGTGGCTCACGGATCCGAAGCTTTGCTGGGTTCAGTACATGTGCATGTGTTTGTTGTGGGATTGGTGATGTGTGGGGAGGGCCCCCTCTGGGCACATTGTGGACAGGGGACTACTTGCTTTTTCTATGTGTGCTGCAGTATGGCAAGGAGATCAGGGACATGATCCAGAGTCATTGTGGTTGTGCAGTGTGCTATACTTCATTGTGCATGTGTGCCATTGTGCCCATCTCCCCCCGTCCCCCCAGTCCCTGGTGGTTACTCACCCTGTTGCTGTTGTGTCAGGTCATGTTGAGCAGTGTCCGGTTCCCCGAATCCGGCCACTGTCTCCACACTGATGACTGTGGACACCATTTCCTCCAGCTCCTCCTGTGGCGCAGGGCTCCCACCCCCAGTCTGTATTGCTGCTTTGCGTTGTTTGCGAGTTTCTGCTTGGTTTTGCGCTTCACATCATTCCAGCGCCTCTTGACCTCGTCCATTGTCCTCCTCAGCACTCCGACTGCATTCACCTTGTCCACGATGGATTGCCATGTTCCATTTTTTGTTGCCAATGAGACAGTGGAGGTGACGAACAGTTGTTGATGGTGTTCGACCACCTCCGTTATCAGGATCCTGTTTTCCTTCGGACTGAACTGAATCTTCCTCTTCTTCTTCTCCTTGCCCTTCCCTGACCCCGAGGTCCCAGGCTGGTCCTCCGTGGGGCTTGTGGGGTTCGGGTTGTCCTCTGTACTTACTCCGGCTGCCTCCATTGCGCTTCGCAGTTGTTATGTGGTTTTTTTTGCTGCTTTTATGGTGATTTTTCCCACCTGACATGGGGATTGCAAGCCTGGCGCTGCTTGTCGCCGATTTTTCTATCGCGGTTGGGCCCATCGCAACTTTTTTCGCGTTCGGGTTTCCTTTTTTATCACCGTCGCGGTAGTTGTATCGCGGACATTTGAGGCGTTATCGGGAAACTATCGCATGTTACCGCCGTGTTGTGAATACGACGTTGACACGGGGTTATTTCCCCGCGATAGACGACAATATGAAAAATTGCATTAGCCTATTTTGGCGATGTTTATCGCACGTTCTTGTGAATATCCCCCAAAATCTTATGTTCAAAAAGTCAAGCAAGATTTGACATAGGGGAGGGTGGGAAGAAAAGAATGAAAAATGTCTGACTTCACACTAAACATCACAGTTATTCTAGTTATTACTTACTCATCCTCTGTTATTCCTCAAACAATTCAGTGATTATAGAGGAAGGAAACAATGAAGAGCAAGTTGTGAAAAGGTAGAAAAGTAAATAGATGCATGCAAGATTTCCAAATGCAAATATAATCCTAGGCATAAGATGTTAGAGCAGATTTACGTGTGTTTGCAAACCTACCGCAATAGATAAATGCATTTGTGGTAACTGAAGACATCAATAAAGATAGGGGAGGTAAGATTTTCAATAAAAGCCTTAATTTGTTTTAATGTGATTGCACAGAATACCTATTTCATCCTTTTCATTAGATAAGAGCCTCATTTAGGCCTAATTCATAAGTCTATTTACACATGTATTTTCAACAGACAAGTTTAAATAGTGGGGTGGGAGTGAGAGAATTTACTGATCCATAATATTACTCCTGTATGGTTTGTTTTATTACTCATCAGTAAATCATCTCCCAGGAGTAGGAGGTGGCGTTTCAGAGTGCAAACTCCCTGGAAAATTTGGAAACGCTCACAAACCCATGATTTTGGGTATATTTACATGTTTTCCATAACCCACCCATCCCCACCCTGAAAATAGTCAGAGATGAACTACTGTCATAGAAAGGAGGAAACCTGTTCCCAGAGTGGGAATGGGAATGGATTCCTCACAGAGTTGGTGGTTATGTATGGAAGACTTTTCACAATGGACAAAATAAATGTTCTAAAATGAAAAACACCATAAAAGTAGAATAGCTATCCTATAAAGGCATTCTTGCATGCACAGTTGTACACTTTGTATAGTTATGCAACTGTAGCTGACATCATGTATACTCAACGTGGAATTCGCTAAACATTTCCAAGAGGGCTTATGGACATCTTTGTGTTTTAAATCTTCATCAGTGTAAACCTGCAGGTCATTTTTGTTCAGAAATCAGGCTATGAATGTTTGGGCAAAGTCTGGCTTCTAGCTTGGCAGTTCACACATGGAAACAATGTTTGGTTTGCTGTGTATGTAGCTTGGGAGGCGGTGCCTAAGTTCAAATAACTGTTCAAAAATAATATCTCAGAGGATCAAGTATTCTGTGTAAAATGTAACCCGCTCTTTTGTTTCAATAACAAAGGGCGTGTGTTACGCTTTCAAATTGTCACTCATACATTGTTATTGGAAAGCCCTGTAACCGCAGTCGTATGTCAGATGACTGGAAAAGGACCAGGTATGTATGAAGGCTAATCCGTTACATTAGCCCTTCCATTAACTATTGTGCTTGGAGAACCAGGCGGCCTGACACAGTTCCTCCTAGCCATGATTTCCTTCTCCTGACATCTTGATGGAAGGTAATCTGTAATGGATAGTCCTTTGCGGTGCGCTGTTGACACTAGGAGAAAGAATGCAGGGCTCTAGTGCCACTCGCGTGACAGATGAGCTGAGAGACCTGCCCAGCACTGAAGGCGATGACAGCTCCGTACACTAACTTCTGCTGCCTCCCCATGATGCCTTCATAGCATGGGCCTGAGGTCCAACCACAGTTGACAGGTGTGGCCTTGACAAGAACCAACAAAATGAGCTACTTAGCAGGCTGATTGCAGTATGGCGAGAGATCAAGGGTCGGGGTCCACTATGGTGCAAGGGTGCCCTTGTTGGCGCTAGGCAGCCAATTGTGTGCCATTGCAGAAAAAAAGCACAGGGATGAGTTGTATTGCTGTAAATACGACACATACTCCACTTTTCTAATGATGCAGCTTGCAGCTTGGCGTAGCAAAATGTCTTGCAGCGTCGCTCAGCATTATTTTCTAGTAAATATGCCCCAAAGCCTGGAAATCATGAGGCATATTTACAAGGAGTTAGCACTGCTGCAGCATAATTTTTTTGATGCAGAGGTGATGCAATGGGAAACATCTATTACAACACAGACATTACATCGTAGTGCCTTTACAACGCTGTCAGTACCATAACTGCAACGTTACCATGAGTTCCATTACAACGCAAGTCATTACAACGACTTGCTTTAGAAAATGCCGTGTTGGATTGGTGTTGGATTTTAAGTCCAACATCTTCGCTACTGATACACCGACTGGAGTTGGAATAGTAATTTAAACTATTCCAAAGTCCAGCGCTTCCCTAAAGCAAGCCGTTGTAATGACTTGCGTTGTAATGGAACTCATGGTAACGACACAGTTGTGGTATTGACTGCATTGTTAAGCCAAGCGTAGTTTTGGCATGCGTGGTAACAGATGCTATTCGGTGCAATCAGTACTCCACACTGCACAATATTTACAAACTGACGCATTGGGCCCTATGCGTCAGTTTATAGAGGTCTGCATCACATTATACCTGCACCAGGTATAATGTATGCGGGGTAGGCATTCCCACGTTAAAAGCCATGTAGAACTGACGCAGTGAAATTTGCAACTTTTCACTGCGTCACTCTACAACTTGATAGAAACAAAATCCCTATGACTTCTCAAACCAGGTGTAAGAATTGATGCAGGGCTTTTAACATGAGACTCGCCTCTTTGTTCTGACACATTGCTGGAGTTGCGTCAGTCTTACGACCAACTCCAGCAATGCATCACTTTACCGCCAAAAGATGAGTCAGAATTTCTGACGAATCCATGAATCCTTGCGCCATGGAGCACTGTATTGTAAATACAACACATCCACGGCGTCGTTATGGCATTTGCAGCAGGCGCAAGAAATCTGACCCATCGATGCCGATGCATCAGTTCTTGTAAATATGCTGCAATGCTTATCTTTTGATCTATCTGTGTTACCATCATTTAGGATTGTTTTTATAAATTACTTTGTCCTCTAAATCACAACTTTTCCATCCACGAACAATTTGTTGTTGAACATTTTATTTTTTGCAGCTTTGACTACCTTGTATTTTATAATTATTGTATACAGATAAGGCAAGACCTAGAAAAGGCAGCTAGAAATATGTCCACAGTACACAATTCGTTCTCTGTACCTTGTTTACCTCTTCTAATTATTACCACCTTTAAACTTAAAATATCTCAGACAGCCAGTAAAATATGTGCCACTGAAGCATTGACAAAACTAACTTGTCAAGCGTCCTCTCTGTAGATTTGCAACTCTGTTTTATGTCATGATCATGTAGATACACGCATCCGGGTAACTACACATGCATGTACATATCCACACATGCAGAAGTACCTATGAACCTGCACACACACGCAAACATTGCACAAATGCACCACATGTAACCGCTACATTTATTCTGAGTTTGGTGTCAATAAAACACCACCTGTAAGCATTGCACTATTATGTGCTTAATAATGAAGAAACACAGGCACAGAAAGGAGCGTTACATATTCAGACTCTTGGTTATTCAAAATGTTGCCTTGAATGACTTCCCGGCACATGTCAGGTCTCTGGATCCCCTTAAAACTTTGCAATATGGCAGTCTGAAGAAGTTAATTCACCTCCTGGTCAGGCACAAAATACAAGTTTTGTCATGAGAGAAAAGCAGTGCTTAATTTGTAAAATATTAAGCACCAGGGCTCTGACCAGGAGGCCACTGCAGCTTGCACCACCCATTGCCCTTGTCATTGCTGCCAAAACAACTACTAACCATCTCTCTCGCTTGTAAATGTGACAGTTCAGATTATTACAGGTCCCCAAAGCTAAAAGAATGGCTGGGGAGGCAGGTATCAGCAATTTTTTAATGTATGTTGTTTTCCTAAACAATTGTTATACTGCTCATCTCTAAATTACATGAGCAGCGCCACCTTGTGGCAGACTGCCCTAAGTGTAGTGTTGACAATTAGGTGCCGGTGCCGAGCACCGGAAACCAATTAAGTGCCGGTGCTCGCACCGGAAAGCACCGGCTCAAATTAAGCACTGGAGAAAAGAAAATCAAATGTTAGGGGAAATTCAGTAATTATTTCCACGTTTAATATGTGTAATTCTCATAGATTAATGGATTTTCAGCAAATTACGACTGGGAGGTCATAGATATGAAAACTGTACTTGAAGTATGCCTTTGGCTACAAAAGATATCACTTATTGGGGCATATTCTCAAGGAGCTATCGCCGAGTTATCGGCACTTTATCGCAGCCAAAGTCACGATAAATTTATCGCCCCATTCACAAGCTGGTGCTAACAGCCGATACCACCAGTTTACTTGCGAAAGCATCCGCAAAAAACATCGCCACAGATGGCCCCGGCAACTATCGCTAATGAGATGCAGAGTAGGCGTTCCTGAGCAAAAATCTGCAACAACACCACACCTCAACATTCTCAACGACCAGCCACATCGACGATAAGACCACAAAACAGGCGATAAGGTGCGTTAGCAGCAGGAAATTAACACCTGCTCTGACCTGGTGTAAAGTCGGAAGACAACCTGCACCATCAAAGGGAGCCCAGCCCACAGCCACACATGAAGAACAACAGATGCCATGGAGCCACTCACCATGCATCCCGGAGCCCCGAGAGGGCAACAACACCCGCCACCCCCAGGACCGCCACCCCCCCGGATCCCCCCCGCCCCTCCCACGGACCACCACAGAAGCAGCGCAGACAAAGACAGTGGACCTTCAGGAAATGCACCAGCCTCACAGACCTAACACCAGACAATGTCAATGCCCACTACAGGCTCAAAAGGACAACCATCCTCCGCATCCTGAACATCATTGCCCACAGGCTGACGGTACCAACACAGCGGACAACCAACATCCCTCCGCAGACAAAGCTGCTGGCTGTGCTGCACCTTTTGGCCTCTGGTACCTCCCAACCAACAACCGCCAGAGTCGGAGGAGTCCCACAGCCAGCCCCATCCAAGTTCCTCACACCTGTCCTGGATGCCATCATAAGCTAGGTACCCCAGTACCTATACGTCCCCCACAATGCGCAGGAACAGCTGGAGACCAAGCAAGGACTATACGCCATAGCTGGATTCCCGCACGTCTTGCGGGCAATCGACTGCACACATGTCCTACTTGTGCCCCCTGTCGACACTGCACACAATTACCGCAACAGAAAGCACACGCATTCCATCAACGTGCAGGCAACAGTGGACCACAGGGGACTCTTCACCAATGTCGTAGCCAACTATCCAGGCAGTGTGCATGATCTCTTCATCTTCCGACAGTCCAACATCAACCAGTGCTTCCAGGATGGCACCTATGGGAATGCACTGCTCGTTGGCAAGTACCAAATGAACACACCACACACCTCAACTCCACAATGATGCAACTCACAACTCTGGCACTGCACACGTCACAAAATCACATACAACATGCCAAATAACATGACATAACACCAGACACGACAGCACAATTTACTGTGGCAACCTTGGTTAGCCATGTACATGAGCCATCAACGGCATGGTACCTCAGCCACACAATAGCGGAATGTGGGGAGAGGTGGGAACCAGGCATGTGCGAAGGAGACATGTGACCCATGAATGAGAATGTACACAATGCCAAGTGTGGCAGAGATGTGCTGGACAGACTGCAGTATGCAGACCACAGACATATCCATGTCTACATGCACTGCTGGTGTTTGGAGTGTAGTGGACAGTGGACACAACCATGTCACCCCAGCCAGTGGGGAAGATCGCGGAAATGTAGCTTGTGACGTCCCCCCCTGTAAGCGTGTGCGGAGTGGGCTTGCCCGGCGTACGCCAGGCCAGCGTAGGGATGTGAATAAAAAGCACATAGCTCTGGGCGTGGTTCTCTTCCAGAATGCCCAACGTGTCTGCCAGGGCGGCGCCTCCCAACCAGCCACGAGGCCGATGCCGTCGCCGTGAGCGGTGTGGCCTGCGATCCTGTGCGCCTGCTGCACCCCGGGCCGCTGGTCCCCGAACCCGTCATGCCCGCCCCTGCGCAGCCAGGCCTCACTGCTCACCTGCAGACACCGGCGTGTGTCAAAGAGGGCCCACCACGTGCCGGCGCAAGCTCCAAGCCCGAAGCCCGTGACCTTGGCAGCCTCCTCAGACCATCACGGCCTCTGCGACACAGCCCGCTTTACTCCTTTCTTGTTGACGTACTCTACCTCTGCCTCCGGCCTACACAACGGTCAAGTAGGTCACACATTTGGAACTGAGTCTTGATTATGCACTGGCAGAGTACACACTTTATGGCTGCATTTATATCACTGTACTCCCTTCGATGTGGTGCCACCAACTCTATTCATAGCATTCGAACTACACCTCTCTGTGGTCCCTTGATGACTACTGCCTTCGGCCTACACTGCGCTCGAGTAGGTCACACATGTGGAACTGAGTCTTGATTTCTGCATGGCGGAGTTCATATCATTGTACGCAAGGAGACGAGTAAGAGGAAGACGCGGTTCAGTCTGGAGGAGAAAAGGATCATCGTTACGGAGGTGATCGAACACTGCCGACAACTGCTCTGGTGTCACTAACTCTGTGCATCGCAGGCCAATGACACATGGCTTTGGGCCCCTGCTGACCGCTGCCTCGGGCCTACACTGTGGTCAAGTAGGTCACACATTTGGAACTGAGTCTTGATTACACAATGGCTGAGTACATATATCAATGCAGAGTTTAAATCACTATACTCCCTTCGATGTGGTGACACAAAGTATGTGCATGGCATCCCAACCACACGTGTCTGTGGGCCCTTGATGACTACGCCTTCGGCCTACACTGTGGTCGAGTAGGTCACACATTGGGAATTCAGTCATGATTCATTTATGGCAGACTTGATATCATTGTACTGGCCTCATCGCAGACTGCATCCCCTTTCAGCTCCGGTGCCACTAAGTCTGTTCCCCGATATCCATGGACACTTTCTGGTTGAACTTTGGTGGCGACTGAGTCCATGGACTGGGGCTTGTCTTCATCATCATGTCGGTGATACTGACTTTGTGGCAAAAACGAGGCTGTAGAATTCCACTCCTCCATTTGCCACTTCTGGCCGGCTTCTGCCCTCTGCATCATGCCCTGGAGGACACCTTCCACTGTCCCCCGCAAACCTCTGCTACATTCACCTTCGACATTGACGAGGACCCGCTCACCTCGCGTGGCCCTATCTCACTGCACCGCAAGTCCCCGTCCTGTGGCGGTGTGCCTGTGCCGGCCGCAGTGCATCCGCGGCCACTAACTCTGTGCAGCTCAAGTCATGGCCCCTGTCTGATAGCATATTGGATGGCCTCTGGGTCGATGGACTGGGGGTCATCAAGGCCATGTGTCTGTGGGCCTGCGCTGTCCGCTGCCTCCGGCCTCAACTGCGGTCCACCTGGGCTCACACATCAAATCGAGTCCTGACCTGCCCGGACGTCGCATCACCGAAGGATGCACACGCCACCGCCGCCAGGACCAACTCCAAACAACAGGTGCCAGAGTCGGAAGTGTCTTACTGCCAGACTATCAGAGTTGCTCACACCTTTCGTGGGTGCCATCATCAGCTTGATACCCTGCTCAGCTCTTCAGGTGCCACTAACTCAGTGCACCACAAATCATGGACCATTCTGCTTGCATGTTGGGTGAACACTGTACTTTCTCCGGCTACCACCATGATGCTTCACAGTTGTTTCTGTTATGCTGGTGTTTTCTGTTTCTGCTTTAATTGTGATCACTGTTCAAGTTGTTGCCAGCAGCAACGACTCCATGAGGGCTGGCTTACACTCACCCCACACACATCCAGCACATGCGTCACTGTACATGTGACCATGCCAATAAAGGTGTCGAGCGCACGTGCCGTAGCCAGTTCAACGAACTATCTGAGTGTGTCCGTGTGCTCATGATGTATGCATTAGGGCCCCGGGCGCTACAACATTACATTGTGCTGTGTACAGAGGACGCAGCCATGTCACCGCAGGCAGCGGGTGAGACATTGCACATGTAGCTTTGTCGTCCCCCACTCAATACGTAAGAGGAGTGAACTGGGCCGGCGTACGCCAGTCTAGCGTGGGGGTGTGGATGATTATCCCGTGGCTCTGGGTTTGGTTCAGTACTGGAAATGTGCAAAGGCATGTGTCTCTGTCGCAGTGTGGGTCTCCGTTGGGGAGTGTAGGTGGTCCCTGATGGGACTTAGACACCCACGTATGTGATCTAGTTCGGCTTCCATGAGGTAGTACCCCACCCGCATATGCTCGGCCACCCCCTTCTGGCAGTCTGACACCTGGCCTTGGAATGCGATGTGTGCTTCGGTGGGCTGCTGGGAGCCAGCCGGGGTGGTGGGTGCGTCCAGTTGTGTTGTCTGTGCAGGGAGTGGGGTATCCTCGATGCAGCGGTGCTGCCCTGCTCCTGGAGGTCGATTGCCTAAGATGTCCAAGGACTGTTGTAGGGCATCGGTGTGAAAAGTGTGGAGGTCCTCTTCAGCATCACTGTAGAGTTGTCTGGTCTTCTCTGCTGGAGGTGTTGTTTGTCCCTTTGCAATGTGAAGGGGAGATGCTTGTTGACATTGTGTTGGCATGTATGTTGACGCATTGTTCAAGTTTACATACAGACTGCATGACAATGTACATTGTAACTGTTTGGGAGGGGCGGACTATTTGATGAGGGACAGTGGACATTTGGACTACATGACATAGGTGAGGTTGTACACGTACATTTGCATCTCACAGTTTCCTGCTATGTCAGATGTGATTGGCCATTTTCTACGCACAGGCGGACCCAGTTGTGTCCTCTGTTCTGCAGTGTAAGTGTTGCACTGTGTACCACATTGTCATCCATGTGGATGTGCTGTCATTGCTATGTGTGTGTGCTGCATTGTGTGTGAGTCGCACCTGCAGCTGTGATTTTGCTGCCCCTTATCCCTTGGAGGCGGTGTGCCTTTGGCTTTTGTGCTTATAAGGTGCTGTGATGTTGGCGACTTCGGTCATTTGTGCTCTTGGACGGTTTTTGTACTCTTGTGCATTGTTTGTCTGCAGATGTATTGTTGACGTCAGTGGTTGTTTGTGCACGTGCATGTGTCAGAGTGTGACCTGCTCCTTTCTGGATGTGGTCCACACTCAGCCACCTCAGTCTTGTGGCGTGCACAATGTCATGGTGATTGTACTCCAGCCATGCTGCTCGTCATGTGGTGTCACTTGCATTGTCAGTGTGGCTCTCACATACGCATCTTTGCTGTGTTTCGCACGGGTGCATGTGTGTGTTGTGGAATTGGTGATGTGTGGGGTGGGACCCCTTTGGGCACATGGTGGATGGGGGCCTACTTGATGTTTTTATGTGTGCTGCAGTGTGCCACGGGGATCAGGGACATGACCCAGGGTCATAGTGGGTGTGCTGTGTGCCACATGTTGTTGTGCATGTGTGCCATTGTGCCCGTCCCCCCCTGTCCCCACAGTCCCTGTTTGTTACTCACCCTGTTGATGTTGTGTCAGGTCATGTCGAGCAGTGTCCGGACTCCCGACTCCTTGCACCTTCTCCACACTGATGACTGTGGCCGCCATTTGCTCCAGCTCCTCCTGTGACGCAGGACTCCCACCTCCATTCGCCTTTGCTGCCTTCCTGTTGGCAGCGGGTTTCTGCTTGGTTTGGCTTTTCACATCGTGCCAGCGCATCTTGGCCTCCTCGACACTCCGGCTGCATTCACGATGGAATGCCATTTTTCCGTCTGTGTTGCCAATGACACGGTGGAGGTGACGGATAGTTGTTGTTAGTGCTCTGTCACCTCCGTGACGACGATCCGGTTGTCATGCGGACTGTACCCCGTCTTCCTCTTCCTCTTCTCCTTGGCTTTCCCCGAGGTTCCTTGCTGGTGGTCTGTGGGGCTTGTGGGGTTCGCGTTGACCTGGGCACTCGTTCCGGGTGCATCCATGTTGCTACGCAGTTTATTTTGTTTATGGTGTGTTTTTCTTGTTCAGCTTTTATAGTGCATTTTCCCGCATGACGCGTGGGAATTGCAGGCCTGTCGCTGGTTATCGCTGATTTTTGTATCGCGGTTGGCCTCATCGCAACTTTATTCGCGTTTCGCATTTTTGCGGTGTCGCGTTAATTTTAACGCGGTCATTTGACGCGTTATCGTGGGACTATCGCATGGTGCCACCAGGTTGGGAATACTACGTTAAGACGGCGTTGTTTTCCCGCGATAGACTGCGATATGCAAAGTTGCGTTAAGCTAAACTTGCGGTGGTTATCACACGTTCTTGAGAATATGCCCCAATGTTTCTAAAGTCAGAAGGAGAACATCGATAGCGCACCAGAGGCTGCAGCTGTGCACAGCCAGTTCCACAAGTTGTTTTGGGCTCAATTCAGGTCTCCCATGGCGAAAGTTACGTGATCAGCATAAGGTAAATGAAAACAGAGATTGTGTATTAAACGTGGGGGCATATCTACAAGCCTCTTTCGCCACCGGAGCGTCACTTTTTTTGATGCTCCAGCGGTGTTAGCCATTCCACATATTTACAAGGTGGCACTAAGCCACTAACGCCACCTTGTAAATATGCCCCATACCACCTCAGTCCGTTGCAACAAGGGAGTGTGCAATGGGTGTTGCTGTGGGCGTTCTACTGCAACACACATTGATTTTTGACACTGCCCCAGATTTACAAGGCTGGGGCAGCGCCAAAAACTAAAGCCAGGTAATACCTGGTCTTAGAATGGCATTGCGAGAAGAAAATATTAATTTCTGCTATTTCTTTGCTCGTTCTATGTATGCTGTATTCTCCAGCACACATAGAAAGATCAAATCACCATTATTAATTGTTTATGTGCAGGAAGGTGTCCCTTCCTGCACATAAACAATCCCCCCTGCAGTGCAGGCACCCTTGCAACATTGCAGCAGGGTGCCTGCGCTGCCGCTAGGCAGATTTTTTGGCGCCAGCACAAGGGGAAACCCAGGGGTGCACGTATTTTTGTAAATATGGCACATCCCTGTGTTTTAAAAAATGTC
This sequence comes from Calotriton arnoldi, assembly GCA_963921515.1. Taxonomy (NCBI): domain Eukaryota; kingdom Metazoa; phylum Chordata; class Amphibia; order Caudata; family Salamandridae; genus Calotriton; species Calotriton arnoldi. The sequence continues at coordinate 150,181 of CAWUFW010015830.1, read as the reverse complement.
AGTGCACGGCGGTGCAAAATTTGGCATAGCACCATGCTTTGAAATTTTTTTGTAAATATGCTCCGAGGTTCGTGCAAGATTACGCTCAGGTACAAAGTATTACTGAGCTCTAGCAACTAGATCCATCTCTAGCATTGCTCCCTTGTATTTCTCAATTCTGCATGCATGCTCTGCACAGGATCTAAGTGAAAAAGTGAAATGTAAATTGATAGAAATGATATGGTGACATGGAACAAAAACAACACTATCAACATTGTTCGCAAATTCCAATGGCAGCAGCACCACTAAATTAAGTTGTGCATAAATAACATGTGTATTAGTAAAGCACACGTTCACCCGTAGGAATCGTGGCGCTGAATAACAGATGTTTATCGTTACCCAATGGTACTCATTTTATCAACCTCAGATGGATGAAAGGCTGAGTGGACCCACCAGGATTTGAACCTGTGACCAGGAGGTCGAACACAGGCCCCTCCAGGGGATGCATTAGTCCACTGAGACACCAGATCCAGCACGTCAGTATGGGAAAAGAATATAAATATTAACGATGTGCAACAACTCTGTCACCAAGTTACTATCAACAAAAGTGTGTCCCACTCATTCAGCTGCTCTACCATGCTGTGTCTTCTTTCCCAAGGGATGTGGAGAACCTCTAAGCACCAGAACCTGGGTGGAAAAGTGGTGATGCTGAGACATAACACCCAGCGTTGGACAGTGACAGTAAGAACCACGAGAATATTACTAAGCACATTGCTCATATTCCTGGTGAAGGTGGCAATTACCCATTCAAATATTGAGGGCAAACACAAAATTAAAAACCCAACACAAAAGGCCTAAAGCAGAATATGTTTAGGCCTTGGTGTAAATGTAATCACTCTCAGGAAAATCATGCAATTTGTCAGCGTAATTTCTAATTATGCAATTTTTGCCCATGGGTGATTTAATTCGTGCTGAAGATATTTAGCTGATAAGCATTTCCTGTTTGAACAAGTGTACTGTCAGTACCTAGTGGGATTGGTTTACACCATGTGTGTGGTTGCATAGAAGGGTCAGTGCGATACTGGCAAATCACATTTCTGCCTAAAAGCGTACTTCACAAAATGTGCATGGAATTGTGTGAAAAAATGTACTTTTTTCCACGTCCTCCAATGTGTTCTGAATTCAGAATTTTCACACTGAGATAAAGAAAGCTACATAAATTGTGAACTAGTTCATAAATAATGTATAAATGATACACATTGAAGGGTACTCCCTCCTCGCTTCTAGAGTTATCATATTCAATGGTTTACATAACTCATCAGTTTTGGGTGACTCACCTACTCATTTACAACCAGCCCACGAGCACAATCTCTGCACTAGTACATAAGGTTCACTTAATTAACCTCAATACAAAGACACTAGCATTACACTCAATCTAATCATGAGCTGTATACGAACTCAGTGTGAAACCAATAGCAGGACAATTCTTGAGTCTTTCATCATCAATACTATTACATAATGTAAGAAATGAGGCTATTAGTTGTGTGGCCTCCACAAGCAATAGGTCCACAAGTTCCCCTTACTGGGAACCAAGCACCCCATTGTAGCACTCGACTCTCTCATGGTAGCGAAGCAGAGCAGTCCAAGGACAACTCAGTGGAGGTGGTGGGGGCGAATATAGCACGTTACAATGCGTGCTTTTTCTACGCGGTAGGTAACAACGCAGTTGTTACAACAACTGCATTGTTACAACGCGATGCCATCACTACTCAAGTCATTACATTGACTTGCAGTAGATGGCGCCGTAACATTAGGAATGTATAATTTACTATTCCAAATCCAGCCTACGCAACAGTAGGGAAGGTGTTGGAATAGTAAATTATACTATTCCTTATGTTAGAGCGCCATCTACTGCAAGTCGATGTAATGACTTGCGTAGTAATGGCATCGCGTTGTAACAACGCGGTCATTGTAACGACCGCGTTGTAAAGGCATTGCGGTCTAATGACCGCGATGTAAAGGTTGTTTCCCGGTGGGGGCTTGTAATCGCTGTTCACTGGCATGCAATAATAACACTCACTAAATGATTGTCCAACCAGTGCTTTTTCACACTACTAAATACTATGCAGTAATTTACAAATGTACTCATTGGCAGATAGAAAATAACATAGATGACATCACATAATTTCCTTTGACCCCCTTACTAGGGTCAACGGTAAGTCTACTGACTTGGTAAAAGTTTCAAGAGCTGCTTAAACATGTTAAAGACATAATTTAGCATGTAAATGCAGTCATCAATTATAATAATCATGGGTAAAAGCACGTATTAATGTTAAAAAAGCACCACTGTCAATATTATTATATCAGTAAAGCAATTAAAATGAGCAATACTTGTGTCCTGGTGTTTTTTATATACTTTTAAACAATTAAAATTCTATTGTAAAAACCGTTCCTAGAGAGTATCGCATTTTGATTACATTACATGCAACTATAGACTTAGCCCCTAGAGGACATTCTACAGCACATACTTTCTTAAACATATTCAGGCCACAATCAATGCAACCATAGAACAAGTCCCCAGAGGACACTGCACTTCCTGCTGTAGAGCAGAAGCTCCAGCCTTGGCAGTGCTGAAAAAAATTTGAAAATCCTACTGTGGTTTGCTGGATCCCTCAGATGTAGGGTCAGAGCTTAAATATTACTCCTGGGGGGCTGTTATCACTTCTATAGCCACCCACAACACTTGCTGAATTTGTTGGTGGTGCCCCTGTCCGTATTGGGGCCACCACAAGCACTAAAATATGTGAATTCATGAGCCACGCTGGACATTATGGGATGCTCCAGCCTGGAACAGTGAATATGAAATGAGGGGCTCTCCCACTGCACCAAAGGAGAGCCGTTGCTTTTTTTTCTTTGCCACGCAGCTTTGCACCACTCGTTTATTTTATTCTATTTTTCTGTTCGGGGTGCTCGTTCCCATTTGGGCACCCCCTTGTCCCCACAAGGTTGGGGTCAGCTGAGGGAGCCCACCCATCACTGCCCCACCGGCTCCCATACGGCCCACACCTCCATGTGCGGCCACTGGAGCTGGCAGCTTATCCGGAGTGAGCAGGGATCTCCTTTCTGTTGGTGGCTTCCTGCTCCCCCCAGACATGGGGATGAGGAGCAGGCAGGCCCACCTTTACTTGGGGGCATGACAGCGCTCACCCCACATTTCTGATCTTCAGGGGTAAGGTATGGAATCCCGGCCCTCTTCTGCGCAAATTCGGCCCCAAGGTTGGGGTCCTCGTGCCAAGGAATAGTCTGGGGAGGGGGCATCATGTATGCCCCCTCCCCCGAAAGTATTCAATAAGGCATCGTTCGCTAACCCTGGGCCCTGGACCACCTCCGCAGTAATTCTTGGATACGGTGGCAGAGCCCTACGTGCTTCATTCTGGAAGAGGTCAAAGGTCATCAATCTTCTGAATGCCATTACCTGGGCCTCATTGAGCCAATCTGGACGATCCTGGGCTCATTGTACTCCTTGTGGTAGTGAGCTCTAGACACCAGGGACAGTTTCCTCAGACCTCCTCATCACCAAAGAGGTGCAATCTACAAGAAGCTGGTTCTCCTGGCTCCCTGCACCAGACTTCCTCTTTGTCTTGGTCTCTGGGCACAGATGTCCAGGGCTTTCCCCTAAATGGTCCTCAAGGAGTGTAAGAGGGCCAGCCTCACTGGCCCTTGGGGAGATCTACTGGTCCTGGAGTCAACTGGGGCAGAGGCCTTACTCCTTTGTGGGCATGAGGTGGTTCTTCCTTCCAGTTGTCCATGGCGGCCCCAGGGTCCAGCAGCAAAGCGCAGAAAAACACCAAGCAAGAGAAGGTCTCCCCTTTGTGCCTGAGTTTTTAAAGCGAATTGGAAGGTTTGAGAATCCAGGGACCCTTCTCCAATCCCAGGGTGCAACGTCACCTCTCCACCCCTGTCCAATCCTCCTGCTGAGCATGCTGGGACAGTTCAAAATAGCATCATCCAGGAGTCACCAGTCACTTCTCCTCTGGGGGCCTCAGCACTGCCCCTCGTTGACATCACTGCCACGGATCTTTCTCACCAAATCTTCAATGGGGAGTTCCCCCTTCTGTATTTGCTATGGAGGTCTGGGATCCCTCCATTGTTCAGTGGGCTTGGGCAGGCCGATTCCTGGTACAGTGTGACAGCTGATTGATTGAGGCAGATTCTTCAGCTCCACCCTTTTTCTCTTTTTGGAACTTGCCGATTTGATTTTCTTGCACAGGTTGCACCTCATTTCGAAATGTCACTGGTCTCTGCAGGCAAAAGGGAAGTGAAACTGCACTCTAAGGTAGTTTCCCCCCTATGTGTGTAATCAAGTGTCACTACAGAAAAAACAGTAAATCACACTTACTTTCCCTATTAGTGTACACGACCACAGGTTGTTATCTAATCCTGCAGAGTCCCCTCTGTGCCAGGCTACCTGTGCACAGTTATCGGGTTGTACACAACAGTAGTCTCCCACATGCGACCCTCACATGTGTGCACAGGCGTGTGCACGCATATTCACTTGTAACCATCCAAGTGCCCCTTACCCTTGCTATGTTGCAGCAGCCTCATCTTAAAAGGCAGACACTGTCCGGAAACATGCACAGTCCATTTGCCATGTGATTACCATTGGTGAGACGTTTGTAGTGACACCCCCACGATAAAAAGTCCAACATCTGGTGATCCAAAAAGCAAAAAATCTTGGCATACTGAATGAGTGGAACCCACTTGCAACACATATCATGAGGCAACTGTCTAAAACACATAATAACTTCTTCTAAACAATGATAAATGAAACCATTCTGTTGGCTTCGTGCCATAGGCATAGGGGAACATCGCTGTCAACCAATTGCTTGACATGATATTTAAAAAGAAGGGTGAGAAATCATGATTGTTAAACTACAGTAAGGATGTCTCAGTCTTGATACGAGCTTATGTCAAAACTTTCAAGTCTGTATTAAGTAAAGAGCATTAATTGAGGCTTTTCAAACTTACCATATTTAGATTAGCATAAGCAGCAAGGCCTTACTGATAGAAAATTGCATGTTGTACATGAACAACAGCACCAAAACAAATTTACAGTTAATAAAAAACACAATAAAATTCCCAAAATATAACCTTTGTTAACTAAAATTACACAAAAATTAAGTGAATTTGATGCAGGGGGTCAGTAGTTATAAATATAAATAATTGGGGGGATGTTTTTGAAATTATAATCAATCTTTGCAAGTAATAATGTTTACACATAAATGAACTAGCTGTGAGTCTCAACAACATCTGCTAGGTGCCAACAGTGCATTCATTTTTAGGTCTCGCGCCTAGCGTTGCAGTGCTCAGCACTGCTCGCGCAGCGCGAGACCTCATGTAGGGGGTTCTGAAAGCTGATCACACGCTCGTGCGTGCGGTTTTGCTTTCGCCGGCTGCCATTGGCTTTAGCGTGTTTTTAAAAAAAAATAAGGCACGCAATTGGGCAAAGGCGGGCGCATGTCCCGCCTTTGCTCTGCCCATTCCCATCGGTGTCTATTACGCGCAGCAGCGCGCATTCGCCTCGCTGCCGCGCTCCCTCGCCCCCGCTCCTCTGTGGTGCGCGCGCACCACTGGGTTCGATTCCGTGCTTATTAAAGACAAGATAGTTGAATTCAGTGTGGCTGTTCACGGGGAGAACATATCACACATTGCAAGTGATTTGCAGGCAGGGCGATCATTTTTTACTTTCAGTCTTTCATAAAGCGCTGCATACCAAATTGGGTAGCCTTGTAGATGCACATTACACATGCACAACCCGCAGGAAGACGGTACAGCCTTTCACGGCTTTCAGTCACGACAACACCTTGATTAGCGCCCCTCCCCCTTTGCACTAGAGCCATCTTTGTATCTTTGTGGCCTGTGCTCTGAGATACTTGTCCTGCGTGCGTCTGAGGTCTGCCTTGCTTGTCAGGGCTGTGACAGCAGTTGTGTGTCTTCTGTGTGCTGAGGGGTGTGTACTCGTGTAGGTCCCTTTCACGACGGTTGGAACGGCTACCAGTGCACTCAAGGGCAGTTTCTGGGTAGAAGTATTGTTACATCGGTCTTCCTAACGCGATCTCATAAGGTGGTTTTTGGAAGACATGAGTGTATATACAAACAGTTAAGATACCCGGAAAGTGAAAGAAATTGTCGGGTGGCAATCACAGCGAGACTTTTCAGCGGTATAAGAGTGTTTATTGCGGGAACTGCATCAACGATCCTGGCACATGTAAAATATTTGCTTTATTCTGCAAAATACATCAGACTGCTTAAAGAGGAGTATATGTATCTAATGCTTTGTTTCAGAGGCTATGCACAGAAAAAAAAGACGCTTAGCCGAAATGGTGCGTCTTTGTAAACGAACGGCTGGTGATTCCATTTTTCCGTGGCAGCATGTGCCCTTCAGAGACCCTGGACACAGGGGAAGGAAGGCTGTGAAGTGCACTCCCTCCAACACATGGATAGCTGGGCATGTGAAATTTGCTTCCATCCGGCAGGTTCGGGCCTCCTACCGGACGGCGGCAATTGCCAGTGCCTCAGCATGGGAGGACAGTATTTTAGAAATTACAGTGGACATCTTCCTTCCTCGTTGTCATGTCTGAGCCAGTGAGTCTGAGTCACTAACACCGAGCTGCAGGCAGCAGATCGCAGGCTAAGCACTAAAAAGCACATTTGTAGATGAAGACTCATCTGGCACTGTTTCAGTGACACTTTCGTCAAAGTCTGTGTGTTATGTAATAAAAGCTACACTCAGTCTGCAGACTGGTGCTGGCTTCAGACACAGGTGCACCACTTCAAATGAAGGTAAGGCTTTCTGAACACACCTCCTCCGGCCAGCGTTCCTTTGGCAGGCAGTGACTTGGCATCAGTGAAGTCTATCCTGTATCTTCATTTTGAACAGCGCGCAGACCGCGCTTTCACTTTCCTAGAAGCTGCTACACGCTCTACACCTTCCAGCGCTGCTGCTCCCCCGGACTTCTATGACACCCCCACTCTCCACCCCCACTCCTGAGCAGCAGAAGCCAGGAGCAGCGGTGCAACCCGGTCTCAAATGCCATCCTGCAGGAAGAAAGCGGGCGGCAATGCAAGGTAACTGTGAGAAGTTGGCCTGGTATATGCTGTTCACTAATTAAAGTGGACACCTTGCACCAGAACAATTCGACTCTTATGGTAGATAGGTTTAAGACAACCTTTATAGAAAGCTATCCTAGTGGTAGCTGTGGAGAGCAGCCTTCAGGCTAAGTCTTGAAGGAATGTAAAGCAGCTTGTTTTACCACACAATCTCTTGAATCACCAAATGAAAAGACACCACACAGGTATATATATCAAATATATATGTATTTATTAATAAACACTCTCTACTAATCTCTTTATGAGATTAGAGGTCAGGAACATATGTACAAGTCAAATATTATCAGGATAAGTTTAGCACAATTGAATGTTACAATCTTAGTTTGCTAGACCTAGGTCTAGGGCATCTAGAATCGAGGGACCCCCAAGAACCACCCCAAGTAGTTGTAGGAGACCCACAGGGGACGGACGCGGTGACCTGGCACCGATGCGAATCCTGTACGAGTCTATGCACTCAGACGCGATTGAAATATCAATGTTAAAGGTCCCTTGCGTGTTCGAGGCGAACACACCGATCGGTCCTTGTACGAGTCGAAGGACGCGGTTACAGATGGTATTGCAAGGGAGTTGGACGCGGTGTGTCTAACACAGACGCGAACCAGGTACGAGTCAGTGCGATAGTCGCACTTGGAAAGTTAGAGTTTTAGGACACTTCGAGGGAAGCTACAAGCAAGTCACTTACAGGGTAAGTAGTTCTAGGGCCCACACCCACAGGAGCACCGTAGTGCTGAAGTTACCTCACCCAGGGGAGCCGGGTGCATAGGTGTTCTTTGGTGTCGGGTCGCGGCGTCGTTTTCAATGGGAGCCAGTGAAGACTTGCTGCTTGCGGCGACAGGAGAAGTGTCCGGAGGAATCCAAGCCTGGATTCGGAAGATGGAAGACCTGAAAGCAGAGGGGACAGTGTTCAAAGTCACTTGGCAGTGACTCGGGGCAAGGAAGATGGATGCCCACCGTCGTCGCAAGATTCAGGTCGTTCGCGGTTGCCTTGACTCTTCAGCCACGAGGTCCAGGAGGCGTCGACGACGACCAGGAGCTGGATTCGGCGTGTCCCACGATGTCTGCAGCTTACTGCGGTGTCGGCAACTCGATCGGAGCCAACAAGCCTTGGTAACAGCAAGTCTTGGGGAAAGTGTGAAGAGACAATGGCGCAGACCAGCAAGGTCTGTGGAACTCACCCAGCGAGGGTAAGTCAGGGCAGGCCTGGAGCAACCAGGGGAGCCCTTTGGTTTCTTTAGAAAGTCTTCTGGGGACCCGCAAGCCGGCTGGCAAGGGATCGCGAAGACGCCTCGGGAGGATTCTCTCACAGGGGCCCACGGTCACTCGGGACGTGGTAGGCCTCTGATCTTAGGAGGGATTCCTGCTGGAGGCTGGGACCACACGTGGTCCAAAGCACAAGTTCGTGGAACGTTGTGAAGGGGTTGCACTTGACAATAGTGCACGGTACCCAGGGGTCGCGGTTCCTCGTTACTCTTGGGGTCCACTGGCCTCAGCTTCGCTGGGGACTCACGATGGCCTTGGAGAAGTCAGGAAATCCACTTCTTGGGCTGCAGGGACTTCGGACTCCGGCGGGAGCGGCGTAGTTTGCGACCATCGTTTGTAGTTTTTGGTGCCTGCCAAGCAGGGGAGTCACTCCTTGACTCCAAGGGAGATTCTTCCAGTCTTCCAAAGGTAGTGGAACGTCGAAGGTCCGGGATTCTTCTTGTAGAGCGTCGTCCAGGGAAATCTAGGGTGCAATGCACAGGTTCCCCCTCTTATACTAAAAGAAAGGGAGGGACTAGCTCTATGACCCTACCTATGGGAGGGTCAGGGGAGTGGGTGGCTACACCCACTTCCCTTTGTCCAGTTTCGCGCCAGAGCAGGGACAGGTAGCCCCTGAGCCGGTTTGAACTGGCATATGCACAGAGGAGCCTTCTGCTCCCCCAGTGCAGGACTTCAAAGCACTCTAAGAGTGCACCCACCCAGCCCCAATACACTAAACCCTGTCTGGGAGGTGGTCACACCCCCTTGGGACAGGATATCTATTGTTGGGCTTCCTCCACTGCGAGTGTTGGTCATCAGCAGGAGGGCAGCCCAGTGTCTGTGACTGGTGGCATCCATTTTGTGATGCCAGGGCTCTGCAGGATTCTACCGCGTTTCCACAGTAGGTACATGTCTATCCCTCTAGAAGGGTGGAATGCTACCCCCGCCGCCAGGACTGGCGGGGGGGTAGTATTCCAAGGTGTTTGACACCAAACACGACATGTTTCGATGCAGCCATTCCAAAGTTAGCATTTTACCGCGAGGATATAATGCACTTAAAAGTATATGGTTTAACCGCATCCACAAACAGCACCAGAGAATGGACTCTGAGAGCTGCAGAGGGGCCCTGCTCAGGCAGAGGCACCCCCTCACATAGAAGCCAAGCACCCTGCCCTCAGGATTGATAGGGCCTGCCTTAGGGGTGACTGATAGGGTTATATGTGTGTGTAGGAGAGATATAGGGAACCTATATCTCAGTGAGGGGTGCTAGCACTTCCTCACTCAGGCTGCAGTAGCAGGCCTGTGGTGTCAGATTTAGTCTGCTTCCCAGGGGTGGCATAATACATGCTGCAGCCCCTGGTAGGCCTGTGAAGTACCTATGCCCTTGGTACCTAAGGTACCATATACTAGGGACTCATAAGGTGCCACAGTATCCAATCACTAGTGCACCTAGAGTGCACTCCAAATCGTTTAGAGAGAACAGAGAGGCTGGGGCCCTGATTAGCAGGGTCCCAGCCTGACTATAGCCAGAAACCAGTGTAAACATCAGAAAAAAAGTGGGGGCAACATAAGAGGCAGATCCTACTCTCCTACACAACCCCCCCCAAACGCAGGGACACTAAACTAACCTTGACCAGTTGAGTCTTCGTGTTCAAAGTGGAAATACCTTGAGAGTCCATCTGCATTGGCATGTTGGGTCCCAGGTCTATGTTCCACTGTATAGTCCATCCCCTGTAGGGAAATGGACCACCTCAAAAGTTTTGGGTTTTCTCCTTTCATTTGTTTAAGCCATAGGAGGGGCTTGTGGTCGGTCTGAACTATGAAGTGAGTACCAAACAAGTATGGCCTCAGCTTCTTCAGGGCCCATACCACAGCAAAGGCCTCCCTCTCTATAGCTGACCAACGTTTCTCTCTAGGGGTCAGCCTTCTGCTAATAAAAGCTACTGGCTGGTCTTGACCTTCATCATTCAGTTGAGACAGTACAGCTCCCACACCCAGCTCAGAAGCATCTGTTTGGACAATGAACTTTTTGGTGTAGTCTGGACTCTGTAAGATGGGGGCAGTGCACATGGCCTGCTTTAGGTCTTCAAATGCCTTCTGACAGCTAGCTGTCCACTGAACCTTTTTTGGCATTTTCTTTGAGGTCAGATCATTCAAGGGGGTCACTATAGATCCATATCCCTTGACAAACCTCCTATAGTACCCAGATAGGCCTAAGAAGGCTCTCACCTGTGTCTGGGTGGTTGGAGCAACCCATTCCATTATGGTCTGGATCTTGCTCTGTAAAGGCTGAACCTGGCCTCCACCTACAAGGTGGCCCAGGTACACAACCTGACTCTGCCCTATCTGGCACTTAGTGGCCTTGATAGTGAGGCCTGCCTTTTGCAGGGCCTCCAAAACATTCCTGAGGTGGACCAGGTGATCCTGCCAGGAGGAACTAAAGACAGCAATATCATCTAGATAAGCTGAGCAATAAGTTTCCATCCCTGTCAGAACTTTATTCACCAACCTCTGGAAAGTGGCAGGTGCATTTTTCAATCCAAAGGGCATCACCACAAAGTGGTAGTGCCCACCAGGGGTCGAAAATGCTGTCTTGGCTTTTGCATCATCAGCTAATCTGATCTGCCAGTAGCCAGCTGTTAGGTCAAACGTGCTTAGATACTTGGCTGAGGCCAAAGTATCAATCAGCTCATCTGCCCTTGGTATGGGATAGGCATCAGTCCTAGTGACTGCATTGAGGCCTCTGTAGTCTACACAAAACCTCATTTCTTTCTTACCACCCTGGGTATGAGGCTTGGGTACCAGGACTACTGGACTAGCCCAAGGGCTATCTGAAGGCTCAATTACACCTAGCTCCAACATTTTCTGGACTTCAGTCCTGATACAGTCCCTGACATGGTCAGGTTGCCTGTAGATTTTATTCTTGACAGGCAGACTGTCTCCAGTGTCCACCTCGTGGGTGCACCAGGAAGTCTGACTAGGGGTCAGGCTAAACATATGTCTAAACTGTTGCAGAACTTGTCTGCACTCAGTTTGCTGATGGTCGGTGAGGCTGCTTGCCAAAGCAACACCATCTACTGACCCATCATCAGGGTTCTGAGAGAGCAGGTCAGGGAGAGGGTCACTCTCCTCCTCCTGGTCCTCATCAGTTGCCATGAGCAAGCCCATGTCAGCCCTGTCAACATATGGCTTTAATCTGTTGACATGGAGCACCCTCAGGGGGCTCCTGGGAGTTCCAAGATTCACCAGGTAGGTGACTTCTCCCTTCTGTTCAACTATTGTATGGGGGCCACTCCACTTGTCCTGGAGGGCTGCTGGGGCCACAGGCTCCAACACCCACACTTTCTGTCCTGGCTGGTATACAGTCAGTACAGCCTTTTGGTCATGCCAAGCTTTTTGTAATTCTTGGCTGGCCTCTAGGTTTTTGGTTGCCTTTTTCATGTACTCTGCCATCCGGGAGCGGAGACCAAGTACATAGTCCATCACATCTTGTTTGGGGGGCTTGAGAGGTAACTCCCAGCCCTCTTTTACCAAACACAGTGGACCTCTCACAGGATGCCCAAACAGAAGCTCAAATGGGCTGTAGCCAACCCCCTTCTGTGGAACCTCTCTGTATGCAAACAACAGGCAAGGAAGAAGAAGGTCCCATTTCCGCCTAAGCTTCTCTGGGAGTCCTTTAATCATTCCTTTCAAGGTTTTGTTGAAGCGTTCAACTAAACCATTGCATTGTGGGTGATAGGGGGTGGTGAACTTGTAAGTTACACCACACTCCTTCCACATTGCTTTTAGATATCCTGACATGAAGTTGGTACCTCTGTCAGAAATGACCTCCTTTGGAAAACCCACTCTGGAGAAGACTCCAATGAGGGCTCTTGCCACCACAGGGGCTGTGGTGGTCCTTAGGGGAATTGCTTCTGGGTACCTGGTGGCATGATCCACTACCACCAGGATAAACCTGTGCCCAGATGCAGTTTGAGGGTCAAGGGGACCAACAATGTCAATCCCTACCCTTTCAAAGGGTACCCCCACCACAGGTAGTGGTATCAGGGGGCCTTTGTTGTGCCACCTGCCTTACCACTGGCTTGGCATGTGACACAGGAGCGACAAAACTCCTTTGTGTCCTCTGACATATGTGGCCAATGAAAATGTGGAACAAGCCTGTCCCAGGTCTTGTTTTGGCCCAAGTGTCCTGCTAAAGGGATGTCATGTGCTAGGGTCAAGAGGAACCCCTAAACTTCTGAGGTATTACCAACCTCCTGGTGGCTCCAGGGGCTGGGTCTCTACCCTCAGAATATAGGAGTCCCTCATCCCAATAAACTTTATGGGACCCACTAGCACTCCCAGCAGCCTCAGCAGCAGCCTGCTGTCTGAGGGGTTCAAGAGAGGGGCAGCACTGTTGCTCCTTCCTCAGATCTTCCCTAGAAGGGCCCCCTGCCCCCAAGAACTCAACCTGATCAGGCTCAAGTCCCTCTGGGGCAGTTCCTTCTTCAGGATCTGCTTCACCTCCCTCTGGGGGTGAATCTGTGATCTGAGACAGAGGGGAAGGCACTGCCTTTACCCTACTGCTCCTCCTCTTGGGAAGCATCTGGTCCATTGTTCCAGGATCCAGAGCTGGTTCAGTGTCATGCATTCTTGCTTGTGACCTGGTCACAGCAAATACCTCTGCAGGGATGCCCAACATCTCAGCATGAGTCCATAACTCTACTTCAGACCAGGCTGAAGTCTCTAGATCATTGCCCAATAGACATTCGACAGGGAGGTCTGCACTGACTACAACCTTCTTGAGGCCAGTTACCCCTCCCCAGGAGAAATTCACAACTGCCAGACTATGGTTGGTCTTGGCGTTGCTTGCATTGGTCACCTGGTACATTTCGCCCAGGATGATCTGTCCAGGGTCCACAAGATCCTCTGCCACCATGGTGACACTAGCACCTGTGTCCCTAAATGCCAAAGCCTGTTTGCCATTTATTACAGGCTGCTGTTTGTATTTGCCCAGATTACTGGGACTCACTAGGAAGGACATATTAAGGTCTCCCTCACAAATCAGCATTGCCTGAGTGGGCACTCTGACTAGGTCAGAGTCCACTTCAGAACCCAGGGTCAACCCTACTACACCCTTATTCTGTGTACCACCTCCACCAGTAGCTGAACTAGGGGGAACAGTTGCCTTAGGGGCAGGAGTGGTGGTGGTTTGGTCTTTGGACTTGTTACAGTCAGAAGTCCAGTGCCCTTTCTGTTTACAGAATTTGCACCAGGGCTTCTTTTGGCCTTTTCCCTTGTTGGATTGTGACTCCCCACCAGATGCAGATTTTTGGGGCCCTTGTGAAGACTTCTGGTCTTTTGACTTATCCCCACCTTTCTCAGAGCCCTTAGGATCTTGCTTCTTGGTGTCACCCCCTTGGTTCTGGGGTTTCTGCCTCACCCTGGTTCTGACCCACTTGTCTGCCTTCTTTCCCAATTCTTGGGGAGAGGTCAGATCCGAGTCCACCAGGTACTGATGCAACAACTGGTTCTGGCAATTATTAAGGATCTGTTCTCTCATCATCAGATTATACAATCCCTTGAAATCAGTAACCCTACTGCCAACCAGCCAACCCTCCAGAGCCTTGGTTGCACAATCAACAAAGTCAGTCCAGTCCTGAGTCTGTGCCTTCTGGGTGTCTCTGAACTTTAACCTGTACTGTTCAGTGGTTAAGCCAAACCCATCTATCAGTGCACTCTTCAGGACTTCATAATCATCAGCATCCTCTTCTCTAACAGTGAGGAGCTTGTCTCTACCTTTATCTGAAAAGGAGAGCCACAAGATTGCTGCCCACTGCTTTTGGGGGACCTGCTGTACTCTACAGGCCCTCTCCATAGCAGTTATCCACTTGTGGATATCATCCCCACTCTGGTAGGGAGGAACAACCTTGCTCAGGTTCCTATGGTCTGGAATAGATTCTCTGCCTCTAGGGACACTGTTGCTGCCACCAAGGGGTTCTAACCCCTCTCGTCGAGAAGCTCTCTGGATCTCCAGGGCTTCTCTATCCAGTGCCAACTGCTTGGTTCTGAGGGCAACTCTTGCTTCCTCATACTGCAGCAGTTTGCACATTCTTTCAGAGGAGGTCTCTCTTATGGGAAAGTATGAGTTCCTCTGGTGGACAAATTCTCTGCCAGAGTGATAAGAGTGCTCAGATTCCCTAGAAGGGGACCTATGCCTCTCATCCACTCTGTCATTTCTCTTAGGGAGAATTCCTCTGTCCTTTTCAGGCCCCTTGAGGCCTGGCCCTTCAATCACAGAGTCCTGGTCATTCGGATTTTCATCGTCTGACCCAGATACTGTAATTGACCCACCCACTGATTCAGACCCATTAGCTCCTAGAGCCAATCTAAGATCATCTGCTGTCAGCAGATCTATCAGGTGCAGGGTTGAGGGACTCTGTCCTAGTCTCAGGTGTCTTTCAACACACATGGCTCTCAAGTCAGAGAAAGCCATGTCCTTATACTGAGGCTGAGTGGATCCACTGGTTCCACCCTTTAAGGACATTCTAGTGTTGTGCAGTGTTGTACTACCTACACTAGTTTGTGGCCTACTGATACTAGCTTGAGCTGTAGAAAGGGTGTGCTATCCCTTGGCACACAGCTCTAAGTTCAGTAGAACTTATCGATACTAAGCTTGACTTTATATGTACCTTAAGTACCTATAGTGGTTTTCAGTTAGTAATTCAAATAGAGATTTTCTGGTAAAACAATAGCAAGCTGGAATCCCACACGCTGCCCACCAATGTGAGAAGTTGGCCTGGTATATGCTGTTCACTAATTAAAGTGGACACCTTGCACCAGAACAATTCGACTCTTATGGTAGATAGGTTTAAGACAACCTTTATAGAAAGCTATCCTAGTGGTAGCTGTGGAGAGCAGCCTTCAGGCTAAGTCTTGAAGGAATGTAAAGCAGCTTGTTTTACCACACAATCTCTTGAATCACCAAATGAAAAGACACCACACAGGTATATATATCAAATATATATGTATTTATTAATAAACACTCTCTACTAATCTCTTTATGAGATTAGAGGTCAGGAACATATGTACAAGTCAAATATTATCAGGATAAGTTTAGCACAATTGAATGTTACAATCTTAGTTTGCTAGACCTAGGTCTAGGGCATCTAGAATCGAGGGACCCCCAAGAACCACCCCAAGTAGTTGTAGGAGACCCACAGGGGACGGACGCGGTGACCTGGCACCGATGCGAATCCTGTACGAGTCTATGCACTCAGACGCGATTGAAATATCAATGTTAAAGGTCCCTTGCGTGTTCGAGGCGAACACACCGATCGGTCCTTGTACGAGTCGAAGGACGCGGTTACAGATGGTATTGCAAGGGAGTTGGACGCGGTGTGTCTAACACAGACGCGAACCAGGTACGAGTCAGTGCGATAGTCGCACTTGGAAAGTTAGAGTTTTAGGACACTTCGAGGGAAGCTACAAGCAAGTCACTTACAGGGTAAGTAGTTCTAGGGCCCACACCCACAGGAGCACCGTAGTGCTGAAGTTACCTCACCCAGGGGAGCCGGGTGCATAGGTGTTCTTTGGTGTCGGGTCGCGGCGTCGTTTTCAATGGGAGCCAGTGAAGACTTGCTGCTTGCGGCGACAGGAGAAGTGTCCGGAGGAATCCAAGCCTGGATTCGGAAGATGGAAGACCTGAAAGCAGAGGGGACAGTGTTCAAAGTCACTTGGCAGTGACTCGGGGCAAGGAAGATGGATGCCCACCGTCGTCGCAAGATTCAGGTCGTTCGCGATTGCCTTGACTCTTCAGCCACGAGGTCCAGGAGGCGTCGACGATGACCAGGAGCTGGATTCGGCGTGTCCCACAATATCTGCAGCTTACTGCGGTGTCGGCACTCGATCGGAGCCAACAAGCCTTAGTAACAGCAAGTCTTGGGGAAAGTGTGAAGAGACAATGGCGCAGACCAGCAAGGTCTGTGGAACTCACCCAGCGAGGGTAAGACAGGGCAGTCCTAGAGCAACTAGGGGAGTCCTTTGGTTTCTTTAGAAAGTCTTCTGGGGACCCGCAAGCCGGCTGGCAAGGGATTGCCAAGACGCCTCAGGAGGATTCTCTCACAGGGGCCCATGGTCACTCGGAACGTGGTAGGCCTCTGATCTTAGGAGGGATTCCTGCTGGAGGCTGGGACCACACGTGGTCCAAAGCACAAGTTCGTGGAACGTTGTGAAGGGGTTGCACTCGACAATAGTGCACGGTACCCATGGGTCGCGGTTCCTCGTTACTCTTGGGGTCCACTGGCCTCAGCTTCGCTGGAGACTCACGATGGCCTTGGAAAAGTCAGGAAATACACTTCTTGGGCTGCAGGGACTTCGGACTCCGGTGGGAGCGGCATAGTTTGCAACCATCGTTTGTAGTTTTTGGTGCCTGCCAAGCAGGGGAGTCACTCCTTGACTCCAAGGGAGATTCTTCCATCTTCCAAAGGTAGTGGAACGTCGAAGGTCCGGGATTCTTCTTGTAGAGCGTCGTCCAGGGAAATATAGGGTGCAATGCACAGGTTCCCCCTCTTATACTAAAAGAAAGGGAGGGACTAGCTCTATGACCCTACCTATGGGAGGGTCAGGGAGTGGGTGGCTACACCCACTTCCCTTTGTCCAGTTTCGCGCCAGAGCAGGGACAGGTAGCCCCTGAGCCGGTTTGAACTGGCATATGCACAGAGGAGCCTTCTGCTCCCCCAGTGCAGGACTTCAAAGCACTCTAAGAGTGCACCCACCCAGCCCCAATACACTAAACCCTGTCTGGGAGGTGGTCACACCCCTTGGGACAGGATATCTATTGTTGGGCTTCCTCCACTGCGAGTGTTGGTCATCAGCAGGAGGGCAGCCCAGTGTCTGTGACTGGTGGCATCCATTTTGTGATGCCAGGGCTCTGCAGGATTCTACCGCGTTTCCACAGTAGGTACATGTCTATCCCTCTAGAAGGGTGGAATGCTACCCCCGCCGCCAGGACTGGCGGGGGGGTAGTATTCCAAGGTGTTTGACACCAAACACGACATGTTTCGATGCAGCCATTCCAAAGCTAGCATTTTACCGCGAGGATATAATGCACTTAAAAGTATATGGGTTAACCGCATCCACAAACAGCACCAGAGAATGGACTCTGAGAGCTGCAGAGGGGCCCTGCTCAGGCAGAGGCACCCCCTCACATAGAAGCCAAGCACCCTACCCTCAGGATTGATAGGGCCTGCCTTAGGGGTGACTGATAGGGTTATATGTGTGTGCAGGAGAGATATAGGGAACCTATATCTCAGTGAGGGGTGCTAGCACTTCCTCACTCAGGCTGCAGTAGCAGGCCTGTGGTGTCAGATTTAGTCTGCTTCCCAGGGGTGGCATAATACATGCTGCAGCCCCTGGTAGGCCTGTGAAGTACCTATGCCCTTGGTACCTAAGGTACCATATACTAGGGACTCATAAGGTGCCACAGTATCCAATCACTAGTGCACCTAGAGTGCACTCCAAATCGTTTAGAGAGAACAGAGAGGCTGGGGCCCTGATTAGCAGGGTCCCAGCCTGACTATAGCCAGAAACCAGTGTAAACATCAGAAAAAAAGTGGGGGCAACATAAGAGGCAGATCCTACTCTCCTACAGTAACTGGCACAAGATCAGCTATTGTCAGTGTGTCCCCTTAAAGTGGATGTGTGGACATTGCAGGCAGGAGTTACCCTCGGAAGTATGAACTTTTGCAGGTCATTCTGAACATAAACGTGCAAATATTCCCTTCCTTCGGGACCTTCAATTTCACAGCACTAACCGCGCGTGCCATCATTCCGTCATGAAAACATGCCCCGAGCAGTTAGGGACGCGAACTTCGGGTCTTTTTGTTGGTGAATGAAATATAAACGGTATAACGCAGGTTTTGCAATATTCTGCGTGTACAACTTCGGATCAGAGTCACAATGTCTCATTTCTTGTGTTCGTGAAATCATTTGTGAAACACGCTACTTGGGCGCCATGTGCTCCTGCTGTCTAAGAGTGCTTGTTGTGCTTTATAGTGGGAATTGTTTGAAGTCCCACAGCCATGGTAGCTGATGGGCAGACTCTAAAGAGGGGGATTAACTCCAGGCGCAGCAGTCACTCGTGTTCCCAGTAAATGTAAAAATGTAATGTAAGTCCGTTTTTATATAGCGCAGCTACTCACCCTTACGGGTCTCAAGGCGCTGGGGGCCGTCGTTGAAAAATTAAGTGAGCTATTGCCCAGAGTCACATGGTTCTGACCTAAGCTGCCGCCGGAGCCGGGGATCGAACCGTGAACCCTGTGCTCCGAAGTCAGCTGCCCTGGCCGCTGCACCACACCTCTCCACCTGCACCAAAGGTTATCAACATTTGACATCCCTTGGTAACTATCCAGCCAGGCTTTGCCTTGAATTTTTATGTGTGGGAATGGATGGGTATTTGAAGCATTTCTTTCCTCCCCTGCGGCTGCTTCCTTGTATTGCATCCGCGGGCAGTGATCCATATCTACACATCCAGACTCCCAGATGAGCCATTTGTCAGCCCCAGCCCTAGTGTCGGGGCTGCAGACCTCAAGCGTGGATTGTAATGACACTAGAAGAAGCTGCAGCGCCGAAGCAAGCTCCTGCTTACGGGACGTGGGTCCCAGTATCATTTACATTTGTTATTGCCAGGGCCACTGCAATTATGCGGCAGGACAGGGCCAAACTATGCGGCAGGGGTGAATAAAGTATGCGACAAGAAAAACAAATAAAACGGCATAATCTGACACATTTTTTAATTGTATTACTTCATTATTTTGTCGTTTTCAAACTTGTTAACATTGTCTGGGCATTGGTTACACCTCATTAGTACCAGTTAAAAACCCAAATATAGCAATAAGCAACAAAAATGTATCTAGTCGACCTTTGCAAAGGGCCTTCAACTGCGCGACAATGCAGTTCAATGCATTTTTGGTAAGTTTGGAACCGTTTGAGCTAGAAACCATTTTGTTGTTAATCTGCTGAATGTGGCAGATGATGGATTATGTGGCAAATGCGGCAAATTTATAGTTATGCAAAAAACGCTGTGGCCGTACTTCACATAATTCCAGTAGCCCTGGTTATGCATGGGTGCATCAGTTAAGAGGAAAAAGAACTGACAAGGTTCATGACTACTTGCTGTGGCAGTGGGGCTGCCCGTTCGTTGTCTAACATGGTTACTCAGTTGCAGTTTTAGTTACTACTTCCAGGCCTCAGTGGACTATCTTTCCCCCCGTCCACTGGTCCCTAACTGTTGTAAAACACCCTAGAGCACTTAAGCCTGAAAGCCATTGGCCACATTTCGGTTTGTAGCGCTAAAAACATTCTTTACCACACATCCATGCCTATATGTGACCTGTAGGGCCACGTTTGAGAGTCCTGTAGCTTTCGGAGCCTTTCTGCCCTCTACACTTTGTAGCACTGCCTGAAAGTCACCCCAAAGTCCTCTAGAGCCAGACCCAACCTTCGAGACTGAGCCATCACTTCTAGGGTGCATGACACGCCTGGAAACGTGGCTGAACATATCGTTTAATCAGTTTATCACCTCCCAGCCCTAAGATGTATCTTTCTCATGGACATGAGTGGAAGTTCTGTGTACCCGGAAAATAGCCTGTCTGTAAATGCCCACTACCCTGATAACCCACTTTTAGCGCCTGGTCTGTATAGCAAACATGCAGGCCAGTGCTTAATGCATTATAGTTACTTACATCCCCCACCGCCAAACCCACCAAGAGCAGTTAAAGTATTGACGAAGTCCTGTGTGTGAATGATGCAAAGTTAATCATCCTGGGGAGAGGAGTTTGCCTAACGGCTAGGGCGGTCGACTTCGAAACTGGGGAACCGGGTTCGAGTCTCGGCAATGACGCTGAACATCCTGTGATTCTGGGCAAATCACTTAATCTCCCCGTGCCTAACAAAAATGAATGTGTCCTCATGTAACGCAACTGGTGTTATATAAAGCGCTGTGTTACCTTCGGGTCAAGTTTGTGCTATATAAAACTCCGTTAAAAAAAAAAAAAATACTTCTGGGACGCTGTTACTTTTGATAGCTTGGAGAAGTTTTGAGCGTACATTTTTATGGCCATTTTGCTAGTTCAGCACCCATGTCTTTAAAAGATGTAGGACGGTCATTGTCTCTGCCCTATATATCAATCCCTGGCCAGTAAGAACAAGCATTTGCAATGCAATAGGTCTCGCTTTTGCGATAGTTTGAACTACTCGCATTGTAAATGACAATGCCTTTTATTTATGTGTTTTGAAAACTTGCAAGCGGTGCGTAAACATGCACTCTGTACTTATAGCCGTTGCTTACGAGAAGCAAGGCTGGCAATAACTGCGCCTCTTTTACTGCCAGCCTTGCTTCTCGTAAGCAAGGACTATCTGTACAAAGTGCGTGTTTACGCACCGCTTGCAGGTTTTCAAAACACATAAATAAAAGGCATAGTAATTTACAATGCCAATAGCTCAAACTCTTGCAAATGCGAGACCTATTGCATTGCAAATGCTTGTTGCCATTGGAACGAAGCAATTCCCTCCAAGGAAAGATTTTTTTGAAAATGTTACATATTTATTCATTCGCTGATGAAAGAAAATGTCTAGCGTGTGTGATGGTCTCCTTTCCAGGAAGAGTGTATCTGTCATTGGCCTTTTAATTACCTTTGTTCCTGGGAGTTTGAACTGTAGGAAAGCGATTGAGTGCCCCTACACAGACCATTTGCTGGAAAGACAGAAAAGTGGTAGCTCAGGAAGGTCACCTGTACAGCATATAAAATTGAATTCCATGCATTCTAAAGGTTTTTACTTTGTCATAGGCCATGAGAATGACTTTTCTACCTGTCTCCAAACTGGAATTATGGGGAAAAAGAGTTTTACAACTGCATAACTTTAAAAGCGTGCAGCCTCACTTATAATTCACACATGTGCAGATGAGCATTTCTTGAAAAGGTACAATCACACAGCTGGTCCATGCAGTGCTAAATCTAGTAGGCTAATTGTAAAGGCATTAAACCTCAAGGCTTGCCTGGAGTGCTACATTTCTGTTCACAGCCCATATCATAGGGTTTGCTTCTAATGTAAGGGGAACCAGTTTCCTGCGTAACCTTTGTAATTTGGCATTTAGGTCACTTGCGGCTTTTGTGAATACTGTACAGTCAACTTAAAAAATGTCAACTATGCCAATTAATTAGTAAAAATGGCTTCTATGTTTCAGGGAAAGGCATATGCAGTGAGTTAGTTTGGCCTACCCAAGGTGCCCAGGGATCGAAATGCCAGGTATCTGAAGTCCATGAAAATCAAAATATCGAGAGGAAATATTGAGAAAGGGTGAACTTACTTACAAAGGGCACCAACTCCTGCCATGTCCAGTGACTCCCATGTCCTAGTAACTACAGTGCCTTAGGCAGTAGTACAATATGAAAACAATCCAATGTCTGTGATGCCTATAAACAGCAATCAGGTCAGTTCTCAGTCCTCCAAAGGTTGAATGACTATTGTGTCAAGAAACCCAAGTTCCAGAATAATAAATATTTTATTCTTAAAAGAGGCATGTAGGTCAATTCACCAAAATGCCAGGGTAGTGGAGGTGATTTCATATAACCCTTGACCTTCACTTTCACATCCATATGCTTATACATACACACATTCTCACATACACACACACACACACACATATGCACACACTCTGCCTACACATGCACACACATTCACACAAACTCTCTTACATAAACAAACTGAAAACTGCAAGCACGCAAACAACATACATACATTTAAAAGCATTTTTTACTTACCTCAGCTGCCAGGGAAAGTCATATTCCAGCTATTTGTATTCTATTTTTTACTAAAGTAACAGCGAATAATGTAATATTATTCACTAATAGTATAATAAAAAAATGACTTAAAAACTAGGTGAGTTAAGCCCCCACCGACGTCCACAAGGACGAGCTGCTTCTGTTCCAGCCACTGATTTTGCCACTGCTGACCCAAGGGGCCGCAAAGGCAGTGCCAGGGGCCACAAGGGGCATGCCAGGGGTCGCAGCAGCGACCCCTGAATGGCTTTCATGAAAAGAGTATGTGTTTTGTGTCATGAAAATACCACCCTTCATCAAGAGATGGATTCGGGCTTGGAGAGAGCTGGGACTATGCTTATGAGCTTGTAGGACCAGGTAATTGCTAAAAGAGTAACGTTGGCTGCACTCTGAGGACCGATCTGGGGGCCGGGGGGGGGGGGGGTGAGGTTTCCAGATCAAAGCCAATATAAATATCAGCATCATTGTATGGAGGGACGCCCCAATCACGATGAAGGTTTCCTGCAAACACATAATGTATTGCAAAACGTGGGGGCTGTACTTACTCACCGGAGCTCTTGAAGACTGGATCCATTGCATCAGCATGGGTGAGGAGGATACGCCTTCTGACTCGCCGGAGGCTAGACTACAAAGAGCATGCATGTTGTGCTCATTTTATTCTGCTACAAAATTTGCTGAATACATATTTTGCCTCTTTTTTTGCACTGTAATAGGAATCATGCATCATTTTCCGGTTCTTACTAGAACCAGAATAGTTTATGCAAAAATGCAAATGGTGATTTTTCTTACGTAAAAGAAGGCACTTTTAAAATGGATATGTTGTATAAAATATGGCAGCACCAGTTCCTAAGTAGAAGCCGCAAATTATGCACCTTGTTTTGGTTTTTACTCTCCTAGTGCAAAAGCGTAATTGTATGAATAAGACCGATCATGGGCAGCGGCACAAAAACTTTTCTGCTCTGGTGACGCGTGGAGCCAAATGGAGTGACATGGACTTTGGCCGTAAATACTGGCCTAGATCAAATTGTAACCTGCCCAGCACCTTTCATTCAATAAAGGACACCTTACCACCTTACCACGATCCCCTAACCAGGGTCGGACTGAGAACGCCAACCAGCTCGGACCTGACAGGTGGGGGGTGGAGGGGGTGCTGGTGGGAAACACTGCTGCAAAACAGGCCCCCAGTAACAAAAACGGGCCCCACCGGTCAGAAACTGCCACCCACCCTTACGGCCCACCGGGAAAACACCCGGTGCCCGCTATGGCTGGACCGGTTCTGCCCCAAACAGCCTGGCATGTAATGAAGAGTAAGATTTTACCCAGCAGCAAGCACTAGACACCAACCCAAAGCACAGTACACACATCGCCCCAATCGTTCAGGACATGAACATTCTCTCCTGGAATATTGCTGGAATTGCAAATAAACTGACTATGTTAATTGGGTTGATATGATAAATGAATATCAGATTGTTTGTTTACAGGAGACATGGGCATGCACAAATCAGCATATTCATGGCTTTTACTCTGTGATGACGCCAGCTATAGCAACTGTGCATCCTTCTGTGCCCTCGCTCCCAAGCTCTGGAATGCCCTTCCTGTTAACATCAGAAGCATCCAAAACCATGTGTCATTCCGAAAGGCTATAAAAGCATATCTCTTTCCGAAAGACCTGCTCCCTTCTTCCAGCGGCTCCTTGGCTCTCTGTTTGCATTAGGATCAGCACTGGGACGCCCCTTTGCTGGGGCAGCTATGCGCTCTACAAAACTAATAACATAACATAACATAACATAACATAATAGTGGCGGCCTCTTAAGCTTAATCAACGTTGCATTGTCTTGAAAGATAACCAAAACCTTTCTGGAATCTCCGTATTTTCAGATAACCCGCTTACCCTTTGTAGCACAACCACTTAAAATTTTGATCATTATTTATCATAATAACTTCAACTGCAGATATCCAGCAAATAGTGTATTCATTGGACTCCACGCTAAGTGGTGTAATAGGTGGGACAAATGGGGATTATGCTTTAATATGGGGAGGGAATTTCAACTATAGACTCTGCTCCATTTCCAATAATGCTGTGTGTGGTTTATGGGACAAAGATGCAGCTGACCACTCGCACTTCGAATATAACCCATGTGGCAGAGGTCTTCAATCTGTGGGGCGCGACCCCCAGGGGGGCCGTGGAGTCCTGGGAAGGGGGTCGCGCATTTCCAGGCCTCACTACTGTCTAGTATTTAAAATATGTAAAAAGGAAAAAGACCGGGACACTGATGCTTCAGCCGAAGTTAATTAAGCCTCCTGTGCTGTGAAAGGAAAAGGCCAGTCAGACAGGTAAAACAATCCTTCGTGCCAGGGTGCCTGCTTGCCTGAATAAAATGCAAATGTGCAAGTTAATCTGCAAATGTAAAGGGTGCTTGGGAGCGGTTCTGGCTTTAATTGCTCGAATCACTCCAAGCATTGAGATGGCAAAGACTTGGTTTTTTTTTTAGTGGTAGTAGGAAGAGTTAACAACTGGGCTGTGAAGTGCATGCTTTTAATCAGAATTGCATTTACACGGCGCTTAGCACCACTGAGATGGTGTTGAAGGGACAGTTATGCAAAAAAAACAATTGCATTACTTATGGTCTGGTAATAATAAAATCTACATTTTGGAAGGTCCATTTTATCCTAAAACTATTTGCACAGTTTGTAGAAGTCTATCTTAAAATGTGTGTAATGCAAGTACAAAATAATGACTTACACATTCACAGTGCTTTCTGTCGCAGGCTGTGAGCTCATAGCACTAAAACTACACAAGTCACTATTCTCCACTGCACCAACCAAATATAATCCTGTGGTTACACACAGACCTCAGCAGTGCATTAACTAATAGAGGTTTCCTAATGTAATACAGTGCATTTCTCACTGAGTAACAACTTTTTAAAATTAATTTTTCATTTAAGCTACCTGATGGTGAAAGACCTAAAAAACGAACAAAATATTTTGGGTCTGATTTATGAGAGGCTTGCGCCGCTGGAGTGTCACTTATTTTAACCTACGGCGGCACAAGCATCTCAATCAGATCTATGAGGCGACGCAAAGTCACCCTGCGTGGCTTTGCATGGCCTCATAGATATGGAGTAAGATAAAGCAGTGCAAGTCCCGGCGTTGTCTTACTCTGTCAAGTAGGCATTCCATGGGCATTGTAGTGGGTGTTCACATGCAATATCCATTTTGATGCTGCCCCAGATTTACAAAGCCATGTAAACATGGGGTAGCGCCAAAACCGCAAGCCTCCCCACAGCAGGCGTAACGAGGAGAAATGTTTTCATTTCTCCTCATTTTTTCCTCTTTCCATGTGTGCTGCATTCTACAGCTCACATTGGAAGAGGAAAACCCCTCTCTGGATTGTTTTTGTGCAGGAAGGTGCCCTTCCTGCCAAAACAATCCTGCCTACATTGGCGCTAGGCAGCAATTTGTGCGCCAACACAGTGGGAAAGGACAGGAATGCACTGTATTTCATAAATACAGTGCCTTCCTGCCCTTTCACATTGGGCGTAGGACAGAGCAGCAAGAAGACTTGCAGCGCTGCCCTACGCCAATTCCTCATAAATTATGCCCTTTGTTTTTAGCCACACCTTTGACCACGCCCCACGCTCACTGACCTTTGGTTTGATAAACACTGTTTAATATTTCCCCGCTGTAAAAATGATTTGCTATGGGAATTGGGGGCGTTTATGGTTGTCGATAGTTGTCAATGATGAGGAGTACCAAGTTCTAGAAATGTTTGTCAGGAGGGGGTCCTTACGCCTAAAATATTTTTACTGGGGGGTCTCGGCATCAAAATGTTTGAAGACCTCTGCCATGTGGTCATGCGTTGAATAGAATGGGGTGAGGCAGAACCTTGTTCTTACCGTGGATCTGGCCAAGGAGGCAGTCACCAGCCAAGTGGCTTTCACCGGGAAGGGCGATGGTAGCCTGATTGATTTCATCGCCTTATCTAAAGAGTTGGGGAAGAAAGCATCCAACTTCACCATCCTCCACTGTGACATGAGTGATCACAATTCCCTAGTTTTAAACTTGTCCTTGGGTCAGCACTCACCACAACAAAAATATTTTATCCCTTCAATTGAATATACTAAGAACAGGGGTAGTTGTCATAAGTGTGTGGATACTGATGAAGGGGGAAATGGTGAGAACCCTGGTTGGAGAAAGTGATGGAGCAAGGTTTCATAAACGAAACTTGCTTGTATACAATCCTCCTCATAGTATTAATTTATTAAACTTGTATTGTTTTACTAACCTTTGCATACACGACATGAATAGAAAGGATGCTTGCCTATGTGTTTTACTAATGAATAACGCTTGTCTGTAATCTAAAATGGCCGCTAAAGTGCGGGAATATCACTGCGCATGTCACAACCATATCACATGGTGTGATGTCTCTCTTTGCTTGGTGGGAAAGTTCTGCTTCTGCGCAGTGTGTATTAAAATGGCTGCTTGATGTTTTCACATGCTTCAGCTTGCTCTCATGTTATTATTAATTTGTCGTTTTCTTAACGCTACTAATGCGGGACAGTATTATAATTAAATGGTAATAGAGTAGAAAAGGTGGGCATACAGTGAAACATTTTTATTTGTGATTTTAATATTTTCTTCTTTGACTTTTATTAGTTCGCAAATTTGGGCCTGGGTTTGGTACAAAGAAAGCTCGTGTGACAAAGATTCCGCACATGCGCCCTGCAGTGGCAGACCAGAAAGAAAAAGATGAAGTCAACTTGGACATCACCCAAGGCCATGACCTGCTGGCCGACACCACTACATACCAAAATGTTCTTGTCAAAACGCAACATTTTATATGAATAAATTGTCAATCTTGTCGTGAGACGGGTGGGAAATAAAGCAAATGTATTAAATTGAAGGGGCGGTAGTTTAAAAACAATAGGCTTCAGAATTCAAGACAAATCAATATGGTGTGAGGATCAACCCCTGTCCCTGTCCAATCAGAAGTAGTGGCCCCATATTTTAGCAACATTAAGGGGAGGTACATGGGTGTAGAAGGGTATAATAGAATATAACATTAGTTAATTAGTGAGAAGGAGATGCTGCAGAGAACAGGCGTCCATGCTGTCTGGCGCTTCTAGCTCAGACCGCAGAGTGCGCACAGAAGACTAGCGCTCTTAGCTCCAGACTGCCAAGCTGATCGATTGCAGACTGAATCGCTGTCCAGAGAGGTCCTGAGGAGGGGGCGGCGGAGTCCATTAGAAGGAAGGCACGGGAGAATCGAGGAGAAGTCGAGTATCAGAGAGGGGAACGACGCAGGCGTCGTTGTAGAGAGGTCACCAGTCCTGTCCTGATCCTGGAGGAAGTCTTTGCTCATCATCCTTCCTGGGTCCTATTCTTTCCAACTCCTGGCCAAGGGGTTTGGTTCTCGCACTTAGGTAAATATAATGCAACCTTTAGTTTGCGCTGCTGTCTCTATTCTCTCCTTTTCCTTAAACACCGTCATTTATTAGCAATAATTATTCTATGCTTCATCTTGGGTATTTCGATTAAGTACCATGTGTTTTCTGTAATTTACTCTGCTAAATCTTTAGATAAACATTTTAAAACTTCCTGACTCAGTGGTTATTTCAGGATTATGTACTATAATGAATGTCACTCATTTTAAACTTCCCAATTAGCAAAGGATTCATTGGTAAGTCATTACTCTTCATTCAGAAGGTAATTGGTAGCAGGGATTTTGATAAAGAGTAACAACTGATAAAACCCAGCGTAAGTATTAGCGTAGTATGAATGTATGGGCCCAAGTGAGTGTTTTGTGTATGAATGCTGTTTGCTAATATCGCGCTGGATCAGTTTTCTGGTAATCAGAGGATGGTTACTCTTTGTTAATTGGATAATGAGAATTTTATTTTTATGAACTAACATCTGTATATTCGAAGTTTGTTTTATGTTGTCTAGAATCCCCGGGGTAAAAGGAATAGCGGATGATAAGTGGAAGCCATACTGCAGTGAGGTTATCTGCCAGGCAGAAATACTACTGAAAAGTTAAGCAGGACTTTCAGTACTCGTTAGGGACTCTATGCGTGTGAGTAATAGCAAAAGCGTACGCTGGTGAAACTTTGATGTTTTATCACCTAGAAAGGGTAACATTGAAGGAGTAACAGGTACTTCTGGAGCTTGTGTGAAGAGTAAACGGAAGGGTTTTACTCGTAGTATATGTTAGTAAACGGAAAGGTTTTATTAAGTGTGAGACAAAACTATCTTTTTGAATTTAGAAGAAACTGGCACGATAGCGAATGTTTTATGTTGTTACTGAAATTAAGAATTGTAGAGAAAATAAGTTTGCGTAAATTTTTGTAAAGGGAGGGTCAGTTGCCGGAGAGGGAGCTGACGTCACAAAACGCCGCGCTGGGATTGGTTGAATCAGCGGGTGTGGAAAGACCCTTGTAAAGGAGGGGTCAGTAGTCAGGAGTAGTACTGACGTCACAGGTGCCGCGCTGGGATTGGTTGAACCAGCAAGGACAGGAAAGAGCAGATTGTAAAGGAGGGGTTGACAGACAAACGTCACCAAAAGGCCGCGCAAGGATTGGCTCAGAAATAAAAGATAGCAGACATTTGGTTGGTCAAAATTATAGAAGCGAAATTCTTAGTGGATAAGGATTGCATGTTAAAACGCGATCCGATCCGACTTTAACAGGAATTCGTCAGGATAGGAGATATTTAGGCTTTGCAGAATATAATTTTATACATCGGTACTTACTCAAGATGTACGGAGAAAGGAGAAAAATGTCATTTTTACAAAAGATCAAGAATTATTTTAAAAAGGACAAACCAATCAAAACTAGAGAAGGAATTATTATTCCACCAGCTAAAACGCCCGCTTCATTCATGATGATGGAGAGAGGTTATCATACTTGTGTATGGATGGAGAATTGGATAGAATATACCAAAAATGATGGAATACTAGCATTTCCCAAGAATGGCACGTTCAATGGGCGAATTCTGCAAAACTTGAGATTGAGGATGAATGACTTAGAACCCAGACCTAGATTAACTCAGTACGAAGCTCTAGAGGAATGGGAAACCGAGGCATTTGAGCGGGACCGATCTAGGAGTAATAGGGGTTATCCAGGATTTTTCCCAGATACCTACATGAGTCTAGAGGAGGTCAGATGAAACAATGGAGAAGGGCAATGATTACAGAAGGATTATATCCATTGTTAACAGCAGAGGAGAAATTAGGAAGTAAATGCACAGAAAAGACAAAACATTTAATGAGAAATGATGACTCTGAAGATGAATTTATGGAGGAAATGTTAAGAAACCCTCCACCATATCAGGAAGGAACAAGTGGATGCACCCCAAGTGCACCACCGATAAAAACTCCATTAGTGCCACAGGTAATGCATGAATTTACCCCTAGTAGAATACTTCATGACAAAGAAAGGGAAGCCCTAGAGAAGACCAGAGCAGAATTAATACAGAAAATAACACAGATAAAAGTACATCCTGATTCATTGACCATACCTGTAACAATTGGTCCAGTAGTTCCATTATATGGTACTCAGGGAAGCTGCCTCCACCGATACTTGCACCTACTCCTGTGAATAATCCCAAACCTGAAGCTCCAGTTATAATTGAGGATCAATTTAGTGACTGTGAATCCACAATATCACTCATGGACTTGCCTATTCGAGGTACTGTAAATAGCACTCCCAGAAAAGATGTACCTGGATGTTCAAAAGATGTAAGTTTAATAACTTCATCGGGAGCAAAAAGTGCCACCATAGTAACACCTGAAGATTTAGAAAAATGGGTACAAGGGTCAGTTAAACAGTGCACACCTCCGAAAATAATAGACATTCATAAATTGAAAGTCGAATTAGAAGAAATAATAGCAGGAAATGTAGGACTAGAACGCTTAAATACCTACGATGATGAAGAATTATTGTTCCTGTGCAGGAGTATCACCAGAAATGTAAAGTTATTTCATGAAAAATTATCCAATTTAGCACTACAGATGGGAATAGAAATAGGGAGATCAAAAGTACTACAGAAACCCTATTGAGCAGAATTTTCAGACAAAGATTTAGAAAATATGAATGCCTCTGGAAGAAGATTGCAAATAAGAGAATTAATGTTAGTTTTGCAAAAATTGGGAGACCTAGATAAATGGAGAACTAGGTGGGCCAAGAAAAAGGAAGAAGCACGAACAAGTAGAACAGCATCTGAATATGTGATGAAGGAAACAGGGAAAGCAGATCAAATGTATCCAATGCGAGAAGTTGCGGGAGGAGGATATGTACATGTCCCATGGAGCAGACAGGATATTTTGTCATTTACGAATGATTTTCCAAAGTTGAGAGAAAAACCAATTGAATGGTACAAGCAGGTTGACAGGTTTGTGAAGGTGTCAAAGGTATTGTTAAAGGACTTAGATGGTCTGTTTGACATAGTGGTACCTGCCGATTTATGGACAGATTGCAAAATTACAGTGGATTGGCCAAGTGACGAATATCCTAGAGATCCGAAAACAGGTGCCCCGTCAAATGATGTGATGAAAAAGTATCAGCAGGTGATAACTTACCTGAAAGGGAAAATACCCCCGAAAGAAACAGATTGGGTAAAAATAGATCGAACTACCCAAGAAGCTAATGAATCAGTGCATTCCTACTATGAGCGTTTATTGCAGGTATTTAAACAGTATAATGGATTTGAGGACATTGGAGACAAGAACATGAGTCAGTTTGTGTATCGATTTGTTTACGGTTTTGAAGCCAGAGATTTGTCAGATGATTAAACAACACATGCTGTGTTGGCAGGGAAAACCCATTGATGAGATTTTGAAGTATGCAAAATATTGTGGAGACGATATTGAGGATAGACACAAGAAATTGCAGGACAAAGTGATGTGGGCTCAGGTGAAAATGGCTGAGAAACAGGGAATTAATTTGGAAAATCCAAGTGAAAATCCAGGAAAAGATTCTGGAACGAATGGTGATACTGGGAATGGTGGAAAATTTAGAGGACGAATGAGTAGAGAAGAAGCTAAAAGAAATTTCCTTGTCATGGATGCGGAAAATTGGGGCATTGGAAGGATGAATGTAAAAAGATTCGGAATAATAATGGTCCAAATCAAAATTTAAATCCACAGACGCAGAATGACTCACAGCAGGGTGTAAATCCTCAGAGTCAGTTGCCACCTGCACCTATTCAGGGTAATGTAAGCAGAGCAAAGCATGGTACAGTTATCGGATATCAAGGAGGAAGTGGTAAGAATGATTATATAACATCACAGTTTCTTTTTCAGGACGATTTCTGTCAAAACAGTTCATGACGGTGCCTAGGAGAGGGGGAGAAGGAGTGCGTACTTGGCGCATCCCTACCGGTAGACCAGTCAGGTCCATATGTTGAAGGAAATGTGAAAGGTAATGATATTACTTTTCTTTTGGACACGGGTGCTACCAGGTCTACTGTAAGAACAGCAGACATTCCCGACCTTCCTCTCTCTGGTGAAAATATCCAAGTAGTAGGGGTAGCTAATCAGCGAATTAGAACACCTCTTACCGAACCCATGGAAGTTAAAATCGGAAATTTCAGAGAAATGCATCAATTTGTAGTGTGGGATTCTAGTCCAGTAAACTTATTAGGTAGGGATTTGTTGTGCAAGATGAATTGTACAATTTTCTGCACACCGGATGGTGTGGCAGTTCAGACACCAGATGAAGACCATGTATATAAAATTATGATTGCAAAACAGGGTACAGAAGTAGATGAGATGTTTTCATTAATAACAAAAGACGAGTTGCCAGAAGAATTAAAAGGCACAGTAAACCCCATAGTTTGGGATTTCACAGGAAAAGAAGTAGGACTTATGGCTAAAATAGACACAGTTAAAATTAATGTAAAAGAAGGTGCAATTTTCCCAAATACCAGACAATACAGAATGAGTGCAGAAGTAAAAGCAGGAGTCATTGAAGAAATCGATCGAATGGTTGAACAAAACATACTAAAAGAAGTAATGAGTAGCCCATGTAATTCACCAATAATGGGATTAAAGAAACCTAGTGGAAAATATAGGATTGTTCAGGACCTGAGGAAAATAAATAAGATTGTAGGACCATGTTGTCCCATAGTACCAAATCCTGCAGTAATCCTATACCAGATTCCGTGGAGTGCAGGATGGTTCACAGTAATTGATTTGTGTCAAGCGTTCTTTTCAATACCATTGCATCCAGACAGCCAATATCTTTTCTCATTTAAATTTGAGAACAAGGTCTATGTATGGAATCGTGTTCCTCAGGGGTACACAGAAAGTCCTTCCATTTTCAATCAAATATTGAAAAAGTGCCTTGAGAAACTAGTGATGCCAGGAAGTTCAGTCCTAGTGCAATATATCGATGACTTATTGGTGGCATCGAACACCAGAGAGGACTGTGTTGTTGATTCCATAGCATTATTAAATCTTTTGGCAGAAGAAGGGCATAAAGTCTCACCTGAAAAGTTGCAGTTTTGTACAACAGCTGTTAAGTATCTTGGACACCAAATTGAGAGGGGAAAAGAAGAGTAACCTCTGAAAGAGTAAAATTAATTAAGAAAATGCAAATGCCTGTACTCAAAGACAAGTAAGAATGTTCCTAGGAATAGTAGGTTACTGTAGGCAATGGATACCAGGATTTTCCCTACTAGCGAAATCTTTAATCAACATGACGAAAAAGAAAGCAAAGGATTCTGTTGAATGGGATGATGAAAGTGTAGGAGCTTTTGTAAAATTGAGAAATGCTCTGTGCTCAGCACCAGCCCTAGGCATGCCAGATTATAAAAGAGAATTCGCATTATTCTGTCATGAAAGAGAAAATTGTACACTTTCTGTCCTAACACAAAGGCACGGATTAGACAGACGTCCTATAGCATATTTTTCTGCTACATTGGACCCAGTAGCAGCCGCGTTGCCAGGATGCTTAAAAGCAGTGGCGGCTACTTGTTTGAGCATTGAACAAAGTGAGTCAATTGTGATGGGACATCCTGTAAAGGTGTATGTTCCACATGCGGTTGTGATTCTGTTGACAAGAACACGAACTCAGCATCTTACTCCTAGTCGGCTGACTAAATACGAAAGAATCATAATGGGTGCTGAAAATGTGACCATGGTAAGGTGTACTATAATAAATCCAGCAACCTTACTACCAGACCCATATCATGAGAAAATTAAAGATGACGAAGAAGATGAACATGATTGTTTACAGATTACAGAATTATGCACAAAACCACGCCCAGATATTGAGGAACAGCTTCTTAAAAAGCCAGACAGGGAGCTATTTGTTGATGGTTCATGTCAAAGACATGAAGACGGTAAACTAACTGCTGCCTATGCGGTATGTGAATTAACTGGAATAGTTGAAGCATCTTATTTACCAGGAGTCAAATCTGCACAAGTAGCTGAATTGATTGCGTTGATAAAAGCCTGCAAAATTGGGAGGAATCAAAAAGTAACTATATTTACAGACAGCCAATATGGTTACGGGGTTGTGCATGATTTTGGCCAACTATGGATGCAGAGGGATTTCCTGACTTCTTCAGGATCCCCCATTAAAAACGGACAGTTTGTAAAGGAATTGCTGGAAGCAATACAATCACCAAAAGAATTGGCTGTGGTGAAATGTGCCGCACATCAGTCAGGAGATGACTGGGTGGTAGTCGGCAACAGATACGCAGATCTGGTGGCTCAACATTGTGCCAAAAATAGATTGTCAGTCAATAAGAGGGTGGAAAGAATGGGAATCAGCTGCCAACTTATGCTGTACATGCCGCCTGAAACATGGAATGCTGTTAAAAGACTGCAAGATGAAGTGGATGAAAGTGAAACGAATTTGTGGATCAAAGTAGGTTGTTCCCAGAGACGAGATGATGAAGTGTGGATCAGTGCTGATGGCAGACCAGTCATGCCAGATTGTCTACTCTCACAAATGGCTAGAATGCATCATGGAGACACACACATAGGGAGAGATGCAATGATTAGGCTCTTCAGACAAAACTGGTATAATCCTAAGTTCAGGGCGGTTGCAGAGAGTCTTTGCCAAAGGTGTTTAACTTGCCAGATGCACAATCCCGGGAGGAAAACAATAATTGGGTTTGGAAAAATTGGAAAGGCAGAGGGTCCTTTTATAAGACTCCAGTTCGACTTTATACAGTTACCACCATGCAGAGGGCTGAAATATGTACTAGTCATAGTATGTCTGTTTTCAAAGTGGGTGGAGGCTTAAGCCTACCAGAAGAAATGATAGCATTACAGTCGCAAAACTGTTGCTACGAGAGCTTATTCCTAGGTTTGGTTTCCCAGTAACTTTGGAATCGGATAGAGGAAAACATTTTAACAGTGAAGTGATCCAAATAATCTGTGAAGCATTCCAAATCCAACAGAAACTGCACTGTGCATATCGTCCAGAAGCTTCTGGAGTGGTTGAACAATTGAATGGCACTATAAAGTCAAGATTTGGAAAGATGTGTGCCTCAACATCATTAGAATGGCCAGATGCATTGCCACTTGTTTTAATGGGACTCAGAAGCATACCTGACAGAAACACAGGATTGAGCCCCACGAAATAATGATGGGAAGAGCAATGAGACAAACACATGTTCCCACAAACAAACTACTGAATATATCTGATGATATGGTTTTGGACTATTGTAAAGGACTGGCTGACCTAGTGCGTTCTGTCTCTCACCAGGTTGGAGAAGACGCAGTTTCCAGGCAGCCCGAACAAGAACATGATCTGAATCCTGGTGACTGGGTGGTAGTGAAGAATCACACCAGAGAAACGTGTCTATCACCCAGATGGAGCAGTCCTTGTCAAGTCATACTAACCACCAACACAGCAGTGAAGTGTGCAAGATTTCCTAACTGGATTCACGTAAGCCACTCCAAAAGAGTACCAGATCCTGAAGAAGAAAATCCTCAGACAGCATCAACCACTGAGGAAGCTGAAGGTTGCCCAGCCGAGGAATCTCAGGCTCGAGATTCAAGAGAAGCTGAAGAAGAACAACCGAGCACAAGTCAGGACTGGATACCGGTGGTAGAAGTTTCCGAAGTTTACCACAGAACAAGAAGTCAAACAAATTTGGAAGAAATTGAAGAAGATCAGATAGGTGAAGAAGAAGCAGTTCAGGGACAAGAAGAAGAGACAATAAGAGGACGTGAACAAGAGCAGATAGGGAAAGGAAACTGCGCTCAAAGCAACGAAGATCTGATAGATTTTGAGCAGGGACAGACAGGTTTAGAAGAATCCGGTCAGGCTGCAGAAGTTCACAGTGCAATAAGCCCTGATCAGAACAAGTTAGATCAAGAAGAGTGTACAGAAGAAGAAAACCTTGAAAACATGAACTTGAAGAATTAATTAAAGAACAAGGTCAGTTATTGGAAACTCACAGTGGAGCTGTTACGGAGAAACCAATCAGACCTGAAAAAGAGCAAACAAGAAAAACAGTAATTGCAGAACACGAAACAGTACTAAGCAGTGAAAATAAAAAGATTTCTGAAGACAAAGATAAAGAAACAGTGCAAACAAAGAAAACTAGAAAAGGAGATCATTGGCCGAGTGTCATTAAAAGAGTAAAATGCCACATAACAACCAGAAGTGAAGATCCAGATCAAGTGAATGAAGTAACAAGTCAAACTGAACAAGAAAATAAAACTGAGAAAAGAAGAAGTAAAAGACTGAAACTTGTGAATAACAAATTCAAGGGTCCTGACTGGACTTACATCATTCTTGAAGATTTCGAAAGCTCAGAGTCAAGTGAAAGTGGTGACGAAGGAACAAGTACAGAACTGACGTACGAAAAAGAAACAAGACCACCTTGACTAAGCAAAAGAATCATATAAAGAAAAGAGGAAATAGATAAGAAGAGCGATCTTCCTTGTCGAAAAATGCCTGACGATAGAGTGGCTGGGAGACCAAAACAGAGATGTTGTAGAAGATGCTGTGCAATAGGCATATGTAGTCTAGTAATGGTGCTTATAGTATGGTTAGTCCTGATTGTAGCAGTTCCTTACCTTATGATATTAGATAAAAAGATTAATAATGAAACTAAGGAGAGGACAGCAAACATGAAGGGCAATAGAGTAGAACTAATGGCAGAGAATGAACCAGAAATTCATCATGAAGTAGCTGACAACGACACTAGTTTAAACGTTTTCACAAAGTTATTGTTTCAATATGTAGATACCATGGAAGTTAGTAATTGTTATGTCTGTATGAAGTTACCTGAATCAGTAGCAGAAGGATTAACATACCATCACTTACCACTGACATATGGCATATCATGTAGTGTTTTGTCTAGTTTATTTTATAGAACAGGGAGACTTCAGTATTATTATTCAAACCTAGATGTGATATTTTCTGAGGTTCCGATTCGCAAGAGTATGAACCCAGTGCTTAGTAGTCAAGACGCACAGTTTATGGGAGAATTTTTCTTAACAATGAAATCAATAGACATAACACATGCACATAGACACAATCTAACATGTTCTTTACTTGAAGAAGAAAAGATATTTTTGAATTTAGTAGAAGATAGAAGACAAGATTTCCAAAAGAAAGCTTCTGAGCATAAGGCTCTTTGCCACCTTGGGCAGAGAAAGAAGGGAGTTAAACACCTGGCAAAGCTCAAGCTGCTCTGGCTCTGGATTTTGTAAAGACAGGAAAAATTTGTCTTCATAGGTTAAAGACTGAATATAACAATGTTTTCATCGGTACCAGTGAATGTGAACACAATTTTTTAATTCTTGGAGGTTGGGGACTCAAAGGAGGAACAGATTCAGTTTTTCCTGGAATTTATTATGGGTGGGAATAAGGCTTACTTTAGGCTTCCTGCACGGTGGTATGGTAGTTGTTATTTTGGAATAGTATTTCCAAAGATATACCACGTAAAAAGAAACACTGGGAACAATGAAAACAATAGTGAATTAATACGTAGTAAAAGAGCTAGTTTTTCAGAAATTGTAGGTGATATATTTGGTGCATTGATACCTTCAGTGGGAATAATTCTGAACTCAAGGAAAATATGTAAATTGTCTACAGTGGTTGATCGTTTATCAACGGATACAGCTGGAGGATTTCTAATGATTAACGCGGAGATGGTTGCGATTAGGTCTATGGTGATGCAAAATCGACTTGCTCTTGATATTATATTGGCAAAAGAGGGCGGAGTCTGTAAATTATTGAAGACAAAACACTGTTCACTTATATTCCTGATAAGAGTGCAGAAATTGGAACGTATATACAGAATATAACTAAACTTGAGAAGGAACTTAAACCACTGGAAGTTGATAGTGTATGGGAAATATTGACAAATAGTATTGCGTCAATTGGTACCTGGTTTGCTAATGTAGGAAAAGGACTTATAGGTCAAATATTAGTACCCTTAGCAGGGATAGCAATAATAATATTGGCAATAACAATATGGTGCAAATGTTGTAGAAAGAGTGGAACATATAAAGTGACAGGTAAAGGAAAGAAGCGAAAAATTGATGAAATAGAACTTGAAGAGTGGAGAAGTGAATTATACAAGAAATTGAAAGGGGATGGCAAAAATGGAAAGTGTAAGAATGAGAATGAAGTAATTTGCTAGAAGTTGGCATCTGATTGTGGGTAGTATTTTGATGGCTCAGAAACGCCATCAGAGAGGGGATTGATGGAGCAAGGTTTCATAAACGAAACTTGCTTGTATACAATCCTCCTCATAGTATTAATTTATTAAACTTGTATTGTTTTACTAACCTTTGCATACACGACACAAATAGAAAGGATGCTTGCCTATGTGTTTTACTAATGAATAACGCTTGTCTGTAATCTAAAATGGCCGCTAAAGCGCGGGAATATCACTGCGCATGTCACAACCATATCACATGGTGTGATGTCTCTCTTTGCTTGGTGGGAAAGTTCTGCTTCTGCGCAGTGTGTATTAAAATGGCTGCTTGATGTTTTCACATGCTTCAGCTTGCTCTCATGTTATTATTAATTTGTCGTTTTCTTAACGCTACTAATGCGGGACAGTATTATAATTAAATGGGAATAGAGTAGAAAAGGTGGGCATACAGTGAAACATTTTTATTTGTGATTTTAATATTTTCTTCTTTGACTTTTATTAGTTCGCAAATTTGGGCCTGGGTTTGGTACAAAGAAAGCTCGTGTGACAAAGATTCCGCACATGCGCCCTGCAGTGGCAGACCAGAAAGAAAAAGATGAAGTCAACTTGGACATCACCCAAGGCCATGACCTGCTGGCCGACACCACTACATACCAAAATGTTCTTGTCAAAACGCAACATTTTATATGAATAAATTGTCAATTTTGTCGTGAGACGGGTGGGAAATAAAGCAAATGTATTAAATTGAAGGGGCGGTAGTTTAAAAACAATAGGCTTCAGAATTCAAGACAAATCAATATGGTGTGAGGATCAACCCCCTGTCCCTGTCCAATCAGAAGTAGTGGCCCCATATTTTAGCAACATTAAGGGGAGGTACATGGGTGTAGAAGGTTATAATAGAATATAGCATTAGTTAATTAGTGAGAAGGAGATGCTGCAGAGAACAGGCGTCCATGCTGTCTAGCGCTTCTAGCTCAGACCGCAGAGTGCGCACAGAAGACTAGCGCTCTTAGCTCCAGACTGCCAAGCTGATCGATTGCAGACTGAATCGCTGTCCAGAGAGGTCCTGAGGAGGGGGCGGCGGAGTCCATTAGAAGGAAGGCACAGGAGAATCGAGGAGAAGTCGAGTATCAGAGAGGGGAACGACGCAGGCGTCGTTGTAGAGAGGTCACCGGTCCTGTCCTGATCCTGGAGGAAGTCTTTGCTCATCATCCTTCCTGGGTCCTATTCTTTCCAACTCCTTGGCCAAGGGGTTTGGTTCTCGCACTTAGGTAAATATAATGCAACCTTTAGTTTGCGCTGCTGTCTCTATTCTCTCCTTTTCCTTAAACACTGTCATTTATTAGCAATAATTATTCTATGCTTCATCTTGGGTATTTCGATTAAGTACCATGTGTTTTCTGTAATTTACTCTGCTAAATCTTTAGATAAACATTTTAAAACTTCCTGACTCAGTGGTTATTTCAGGATTATGTACTATAATGAATGTCACTCATTTTAAACTTCCCAATTAGCAAAGGATTCACTGGTAAGTCATTACTCTTCATTCAGAAGGTAATTGGTAGCAGGGATTTTGATAAAGAGTAACAACTGATAAAACCCAGCGTAAGTATTAGCGTAGTATGAATGTATGGGCCCAAGTGAGTGTTTTGTATATGAATGCTGTTTGCTAATATCGCACTGGATCAAAAGTATGGAACATTTTATGGTATGTTTTGATTTTGAAGCCAAACCATTAGACATACTGGACACATATAGCGAAATATGTAAATGTGACTCAGATTTGTTAATAGCCCCATCAACATCTACTGTAGTAAGGACAAAGAAGTGGTTTGACAGACCTTGCTGGAGAGCACACAGCTCCTTAAAAAGTGTCCTGAAAAAAGACACCTAAGGATTGTGAGGAAGTGCAACATTGCGGACACCACTATAAGGCCATGATTAGGGCAAGAAAGGAATCAATAACAGAGGAGGCATGGGAACAGCTAGAAAAGGCGAATGCCACTAATGATGTGTCCCTGTTTTGGAAAGTGGCAAATTCATTCTACTTTTGAAGTGGACACAATGCCAGCACTGACATGACTATACAGTTTTCCACATGGGTGACACACTTTGCCAAGGCCTTTCAACGCAAACATCTAGAGAGTGTGAACTATTCAGTGGATAATATTCCCTCCCCAGGGGAAGGAGAACATCCGGCATTTTCATTAGAAGAGGTCATTTCAGCAGTGAAACGATGCCCAAGCAATAAAGCCTCAGACCAGGATGGGGTTCCCATCGACCTCATCAAAAGCAATGCCGATCTTTGGGCCCCACTCTTAGGAAATGTACTGAGCAGTGCAATTGCCTTTGCCCCACCCAAGTCTGAGTCCAATGCAGTTTATCTTCCCGATCTTCGAAATGGGGATGGGGACCCCGGTTGTTATTGCACGATTTTGCTTTATGTTTCAACGGCAAAAGTGATGGGTAAGATACTGCTGGACTGGAGATTTGGGCAGCCGAGATGGGCATTAAACACAACAGCACAGTACGGGTTCAGACTAGGGCTGGGACCCATAGACCAGTGTCTGAATCTCCACCTCATGATTAGCAAGGATGTTCATATTAAGGGTGGGTGTCTATACCTTGCCTTCATGGACCTCAGCTCGGCATTCGATAATGTCAACGGGGGTAAACTATGGTCGAAGATGCTGGCAATGGGTGCTAATCCAAAGATTGTATATATAGTATCTAAATTACATGAGGACGTGGTGGGCTGCATTAGGATTGGGTCTAAAGGAGAAAGTACACCCCCCATTAAGATCAGGAGGGGTGTAAGATATGGCTGTGTCCTTGCCCCCTTCTTGTTTAGCCTTTATATTAATGATTTGGAGACATTTCTGCTAGATGTAGAGACTGATTCCCCAAAGGCCGGAACCAGATGCCTCCCATTCCTCATGTATGCCAATGATTGTGTCCTCGTGTCCAGAACAGGGGTCAGTCTACAGAGATTGCCGGACAGATTTGCCTAGTTTATGGATAGCCTGGGTCCATCAGCGAACAAATCCAAATCTTTTATAATGTTATGCAGACGATCTAAAAGCAAGGTGAGCCCATTTTATATAAGCGCCACCAAACTGCAGACTGTCCCGACTTTTACATACTTTGGGATACCCTTTGATAATAAGTGCACCTGGAAACATCTGATAAGTGTGAGGTGAATGCAATTCGAGCAAAATAGGGCGTCCATATTCAAGTTGGCAAAGAAACTGGGTTCTACTCGCCTTGAGGCAATAATCAATATATACAAAGCTAGATGTGTCTCGGCTGTCTCATATGGTGCTGGTATCTGGGGCCTCTGCAAACTGGCACAGTTAAGGTTGGTGAAATTAGTTTACTGGGTAAACTCCTCTGGCTACCTGGGAGTGTACCTGCTATTATATGGTATGAAGAACTAGGCCTAAAACACCTGGGGTACACTATTGAGATGCCCCCGACACTGTTATAGATATCGACTTGGAGTCGACCTGAAGCAATACTCAATCAAGTGGTGATCTCAGATTGCCTGTAACATCCAGTGGCTACGGTACATGAAGACCCAATTGTACTCAATTGGACGACAAGATCTCTTTGACAATCCACAGAATCTAGAAATGTGTTCTAAAGTACTTGTCAAAAATGAACTGCTGGCTCTTATGGGACCCAAAAGAGCTAAGGCGGAGCATGGCAAAAAGATGATGGAGGCCTATGTATTATTAATGACGACTAATCGTATGGAACCATATCTACATATTATTTACAGCACACAGAGATATTATCCCATAAGATTTCGTCTTAACATGGCCCTTCTGTTGGTCTCATACCCGTCACAGCCATACTGCGATAAAGATCTTGCGGCTTGCCCATGTGACTCAACATCTACTCAATCACAGATGCACTTTCTTTGTTTTGTGACCTATATAGGGTCACATGTAAAAAATATTCGAACTCCTTTGCTCAGAAAGCTCAACATTAGATCTCGCAGACCAATTCTGCTCCACTTGCAATTGCTACAAGCAGAACTTGCATGCCATACAGTATATAGGTTTATTGCGGCTTCTGTGAGACTGTGCCAAATGGTCGGAAAATAATTGTACTGTAGTATAAGCACTTCACACTTTCGTCGCTTTTATTTTACCACTCCCTCTGTGTCAGGCGCCTGGCAGTGCCTCCCGAAAGAAAGTGCTCATGCCCGGATTTACAAGTGAATGTAAACACATGCGGAATCTGGATATGGACAGTGATGAATTGATCTCTTAATATGTAGATATGTTTTTACTTCTTGCCTCATTGGCAGAGATTTTCTGGAATGTGATTTCATACTGTATACAATGAATTGTATCGTGTGCTTCCATGTTTTTTTATAACCGAATAATGATCTTGCTTCTACTCTCTTAGTAAATGCTTTTCTTTTCTCACGACATATCTCATTACTTCCTTTCTACACCATATAATGTAACGTAACATAACATAACATAGCATAACATGACACATGATAACCAATAACATAGGATATAGTGTCTTCTAATTGCTATTGGTAAATACCAAATACGGTGTAAGCCCATAAGATCTAACAATATTAATGGGGGAAAAAGAGCACTTTCTTACAGAGAACTGCACAAGTGTCACTTAACAGCATTTACTGTTTCTATTACTTTGTTGTATGGTGAATTACGTCTAAAGTGCAACATTCGCAGAATGTTTTGGCGTTAAAGAGCACAAGTCGGACAAAAGATGATTATCATTTTTTTAGAAGTCTCTTAAATTGAAGGAGGTTTGGCTTGGACCAAAGATGATTTTATAGAGAGTTCCACTTATTCACAGCTGCCACAGAGAAAGTTTTGATGCTGAACCTAGCTGTTCAGGAACTAGGAACTGGTGCCCAAAATCAATGGTTTGACTGCAGAACTCTTCTATTAAAGTACCATTAATCATTTTTTGCAAGAAAATCGGGTGATTATTGATAGAGTGCTTGTTAGACCTGGCATCATTGGCGCGGGTTTCCCCTGCATTTTTGCCTTTGTTTCCTGTTATTTTGCTGTGTGTTGGACTTAGTTTTGCTGGTCTAGATGCTTTGGGCACTTTGCCACTGCTGTACAGGGCCAAAGTGCAAGTGCTCCCACTGTAAATTGTTATGATGGATTAGCGTTTCCATGATTGGTTTAATTGGTTTACTGTTAAGTCCCTAGTACAGTGCACTCAGTGTGCCCAGGGCCTGTAAACCAAATGCTGCTAGTGGGCTTGCAGCACTGATTGCGCCACCTACACAAGCAGCTTTGCAACAGAGTCTCAGGCCTGCCATCGCGGTGCCTGTGTGCAGTTTGGTACTGCCATGTCGACCTTGCAAGTGCACCCGCTTGCCAGGCCCTAACCTTCCCTTTTCTTACATGTCATTTCCCAAAAGTATTGTTTAATTGACATATTGTCTTTTTGCATATTAGTATTGTTGCCATTTCAGGCATTGCTGTATTTTTGCTGCTTTGAATTTGCCTTCAAATGTTATAGTTAATTTCTTTTGGTTGGACCTTTCATTCTCTGAAATTATTCCTCAGGTAAGCTTTCTTTGACTGGTCTTTATGATGACATCATTATCCGTTTTCTTACACATTTAGGTTTATCAATGTTATCATATTTGTTCCTGAGGAGGCATATTCAGAAATGTCTATTGGCTTGTATGTAAACTTGTATTCTAGTGCTTAAATGTGCCTGCAAATGGGACTATAATGGACTCTACCAATTATACAATGGGTACCTTGATGTGTTTATGATCTCTATGCCAGAATAATAACCACCTTTGGCCCTCTACTGTATTATCATCTATCTCCCCTTCATTAAGACTCTATCTGCATTAGACTCTATAACAGGTTATCTCATCCTTTCTATCATTGAGTCTTGTTTTATATTCCATTCATCCATTGACAAAATGGACATTGAGTCAATTTTCACTCCGGATTCTGTTTGCTTTGGTCTATTCAGACCATAACTGAATCAATTAGTAATGGCTGCCTGCAGTAAATTTTTTGATGAACATTATTTAGTAAAGCCATTCACTAAGTATCTAAATATGCATATAAGATATGCTACTGTAGACATTTGCCATCTCTATGCTTCTCCTCACTTACCCTCAAGGTCCTTCAGCCAGTCCCAAGACTCCCTCACTTAGTCCCAAGAAAGTCCTTCAGAACCACCCTGTTGGTGCACAGACCCACTCTACATGTGCTCTTATCCACTCTGTGCCTGTTCAGAGTGTGTCATCCTCACTTTACTGGGTCCCTGCTTTTCCAAAGACACCTTGAAAGTTGCCTTTCACTGCCCCTTAAAGGGCATACCAGATGGATACATCCTGAAATTCCTTTTCAATCTTTGCAACTCTTTTTGTTGTTTGTGTTACAAAATGATTTGCATTGGTATGTGTAAAAGTATTCACATAACACTGTTTGAACATATTTTGTATTGGTAATAGACTCTCGATGTTCTAAATTTAGCCATTCTAAACAGGAAGTGATCTTGCTGCACAACGCATCTCTTAATTTTAAGCCCATCTTTTGTAGGAAATCTTCATAAATAGCATCAACGTCATTTTTGAATATCGTATTTTTATACAATCCCAAGTTGAGAGATTTATCCATCATCACCATTGCTAATGACCCATGGTACCTTGAGTCCTTAACTTAAATCTGGCCATTAGTGTGTCTCACAGGGCTGTAAAGCATACCATTAAATGTGGTCTTAGATGCATAGGTGCTGGAAGTACTTAAATAATTTTTTGTGATAATGTGCTCCAGAATGCACAACCAGCTACATAGTGCACCTTTACCACTCTTCTGCTGAATTGGCATCGCTCATTTGTGACAATTGTTGTTTGTGTGACACTTGGATATTTCACAATCTATATGACTT
Organism: Calotriton arnoldi; assembly: GCA_963921515.1. Classification (NCBI taxonomy): domain Eukaryota; kingdom Metazoa; phylum Chordata; class Amphibia; order Caudata; family Salamandridae; genus Calotriton; species Calotriton arnoldi. The sequence goes on along the minus strand of CAWUFW010015830.1, from coordinate 105,425 downwards.
CAGTGATGTATGGTTGATGACAGTACCCTCACTCTGAAAATTGTTTCAGCACCATTGCCTGGAGTGTCTCAAAGGGCCATAAAGCTCACTGTTCATTTTCCGGTTCAGAAGTTCCTGAAGTGAATTTGTAGTTTGACATAGAGCTAATGTGGTTTAAAATACTTGGAGCCATTGCAATGACTGAAAGATCATATTTCATAGACTAGGTCTGGCAGGGAAATAATTTCTGAGACCCCTGACCACCCTTCTAACAGGCTGCACGGTCACAGTTTATGAGGTAACAGAATGGTTGCACCAACTTACTGTAGGGGTTAGTAGAGGTGTGTTAGGCCAATATGAACTTTAACAGTAGTGAAAGCTGTGCTGTACTTACCCCTTTTAAAGAATTGGCAGGGGCAATGTTACACTCTGGTGCCAGTATCCAGCACACCATTGCCAATGTCTTCTTTTTTCTTCACAAAGAATGGGAAAATGCCCTACACAGAAAAATCCCTCTGCACATAATAGGCACTGAAAGATGCCTGGACAGAACAAATTTTCTGCATCCACTTCATCACATTAAACATGTAAATTTGATGGCAGGATTGATTAAACGAGTCTACTGCAAATGTCTTTGCAAAGTCATAGGGTTATACGTTTTCATTCTGGCATTGGCAACTTGACGGTATGGGTTGGGAATGACCAGAATATTGAAGAACAAAATATCAAAATGTAAATTTATATAGATTTTTTTATACCTAACCACATATACGTACCTTGATGATATGTATATCTTTAAGGCACAGAGATGTGGAATTAAGAATAGTAAATCCATACGTACCTCTGTGCACATACCTCTTCGATAAATTGTCCCTCAATATTCTGGTCACGATATTGTGACCCTTCGATGTGCCCTAGTACAATCCAAGTTCAATATTACACAAGAGATCAGTAGGTTGTTCTGTAATAGCGGATGGGTGGTAACTAATTGGTTTTATCCGGGCGGGAGGGGTCTCCCTTGTGAGAAGTTGGCCTGGTATATGCTGTCCACTAATTATAGTGGGCACCTTGCACCAGTCCAAACAACCCCTTATTGGAGATAGGTTAAAGACAACCTTTATTGAAAGCTATCCTAGTGGTAGCTATGGAGAGCAGCCTTCAGGCTAAGTCTTGAAGGAATGTAAAGCAGCTTGTTTTACCAGTCTATAATCTCTTGAGTGACCAAATGAAAGAGCACCACACCAGGTATATATTCAAAATATATGTATTTATTGCTAAACACACCCCTCTAGTCTCTTTATGAGGCTAGAGTTCGAAGTACATAAGTTATAAGTTATTTAAACACAGTAATAGCACAAATACACGTTTGGGCCCTAGGGGCGTACCAAACCATATACCAATAAAGTGGTATAAGAACCACGACTGAGCTAGACACTAGGCCTAGAGCCTGTAGAAGTGCTTGGACCACAAGGAACCACCCAAGGTAGTGACACAGGGGACCCACGGGGACGCGTGCAGTGTAATTACACAGCCGCGAATCGCCGTTAACTTCTATGGAGAAAGTCGCGGTTTGGAAATTAAAGAAAAGGGACACTTAAAGAAGGACTTGGAGCAAACCCTTTGATAACTAGGTCTTTCTAGAGTCTCTACCCACGGGAGCACCGGAGTACTCTTGTTACCTCACCCAGGGAAGCCGGGTGCATAGGTGCCTTTCGGGGTCGGGTTTCGTCGTCGTTTTGAATGGCGATCTGCTGCAAAGTGCTGCTGGCGACCAAGTGGAAAGTGTCCGGGTGGATCCAAGAGTGGATCGGAGATCTGAAGAACCTGAAAGCAGAGGGGACAGAGTCTGGGTCACTAGCCAGTGACCAGGAAGGCGATGAGCAGATGCCCACCGATGTCGGGTGCTTCAGGTAGGTTGACGGTCATCTTGACTCTTCAGCCACGAGGTCCAGGAGGCGTTGTCGGCAACCAGGAGCAGGATTCGTGCTGGTACATGATGTCTGTCAAGTGCTGAGGCATCGGCGACCGGATTGGACCCAACAAGTCTTGGCAACGGCAAGTCTCGATGAAGATGAAGATTGACGATGGTGCAGACCAGCAAGGTCTGAGGAACTCACCCAGCAAGGGTAAGTGAGGGCAAGCCTGGAGCAACCAGAGAGCCCAAGAAGAAAAGGATTGGTCTTCGTGAAGGGCTACTAGCCAACGGGCTAGCGACCACGAAGGAGCCTCGAGACGGTGCACGTGGATCGGGCTCACAGGACACTCGTGGAGTGGAGGCCGGTGATCTTCGGAGCAGTTAGTGCTGAAGGCTGGGGCTACTCGGAGCCCAAAGCACGACTTCATGGGAGACCCAGAAGAGGATGCACTTGCAAATACGTGCGGTGTCCAGGGGTCACGGTTCCACGTTACCCACGACAGCTACAGGCCTCAGCTTTGTTGGGGACTCAGGGCAGCCTCGGGGAAGTCTGGAAATCTACCTCTGGTGATGCAAAGACTTCGGCGTCCGACGGGAGCTTCGGCGATGCAGACCGGACAATTGCTTCTTTGGTGCCTGCCAAGCAGGGGAGTCACTCCTTGACCCCAAGGGAGATTCTTCTGTCCTCTAGTCTTTAGTAGAGCGTCGAAGGTCCAGGATTCTGTGTCAGAGTTTCATCCAGGGATAATCTAAAGTCCTAAGGACTGGGTTCCTATACTTATACCAAGTTTAGGGGTTGGACTACTCTGTGGCCCCACCTATGGGTGGGTCAGGGCAGAGGGGTGGCTACACCCCTTTCCCTTTGTCCAGTTCGCGCCAAAGCAGGGGCTGCAAGCCCTGATCCGGTTTGAACTGGGGTATGCACTAGGGACACCAAGTGTGCCCCCAGTGCAGGACTTCAAAGCACCCGAGTGCTCCCGCCCAGCCCCAATACACACTATCCTGTCTGGGGAGGTGGTCACACCTCCCTGGGACAGGAAACCTATTGTCCAGGCCTCCCCTGCCGGAGTTTCGGTCAGCAGCAGGAGGCCAGACTTGTGTCTGTGGCAGCAGCATCCATTTTGTGATGCCAGGGCTTTAGAAAGAAGTTACCGGCCAGGCCAGGGTTAACATGTCTCTCCCTCTAGAAGGGTGGAATGCTACCCCCGCCGCCAGAATTGGCGGGGGGTAGTATTCCAAGATGTTTGACACCAAACACGACATGTTTCGGTGCAGCCATTCCAAAGTTAGCATTTAACGCGAGGTTATAATGCGCTTAAGAGTATATGGTCAGGCTGCACTACAAACAGCATCAGAGAAGGGTCGCCGAACGCTGCAGAGGGGCCCTGCTCATGCAGGGGCACCCTCTCACTTAGGAACCACGCACTCTGCCTTCAGGATTGATAAGGCCTGCCATAGGAGTGACTTATAGGTTTATATGTGTGTATGTATATAGTGATATAGGTAGCCTATATCACAGTAAGGAGTGCATGCACCACCTTACCCAGGCTGCAGTAGCAGACCTGTGGTGTCAGTTTGGATGGCCTTCCAGGGGTGGCACAATACATGCTGCAGCCCCTGGCAGGCCTCTGAGGTACCTATGCCCTGGGTACATAGTATACCATATACTAGGGACTTATAAGGGCACTCCAGATTCCAATCAGAGATGTGCCTAAGGCACATGGAAACCTTTTTACAGAGAAAGCAGATAGACTGGGGTCCTGAATAGCAGGATCCCAGTCCAACTAAGTCATAAACCAGCAAAACACCATAACAAAAAGTGGCGGCAACCATATGGTCAGATTCCACCTTCCTACATAACCCCCCCAAACGAAAGGAGATAAGGCTAACCTTGGCCAGTTGAGCCTTTATTGACTAAGTGGCCATATAAGGAAGCACCTGCACTAGCATGGTTGCCCCCTGTCTTATGGTCCACTAAGCAATCCCTCACCCCAAGGGTATGAGAGGGTCTCCACCATGGGGAATCACTACCTGTGGTGTGCTTAGGTAAAGTACAAGGCTGGTGAGGTGTCTGAGTAGGGAAGTGAGACCCTAGGAATGTTGGCCTCAGCTTCCTCAGATCACTGGTCACCATGTATGCCTGTCTTTCCATGACTGAGTTGCACTTTGCTCTAAGGGTCAACCTTTGGCTGCCTACAGCTGGGGGTTGGGTCCCTTTGGATGGACTACTGGAGGGACATGGCAGGTTTGGAACCTTCTGGTCCCAGGTTTGCTCTTGCCTACCAGAGTCCTGCTGGGGAGGTCCCTACATAAAGGTATGGGGGATCCCTCAGTGTGTAGAGGAATTTTCACCTGGCTAGGGCTACTAGACTGGGTGCCCCTAATCTGCTGATGGGGGGTTCCTCTGGACAGGGGGCCCTGGGGGTCCACTGACCTCCCTGACTTCTGCAGCCCTGGGCTGGCTGAGGCAGGGTAGAGAGGGGCAGGTTACCTGCTCCAGGCTGGGTACCACCTTGGAAGGGTCCTCTGCCATCAGGGGTGTGGCCAGGCCAGGCCTGACTACCTCTGGGGCAGTTCCTTCACTAGGGGTAGGGTCAGTTCCCTGAGGAGGCTGACCCTTACCTACTGTCTGGAGGGAAGAAGACTTTTCTTCAACCCTTGTGCTCTCTTTTGGGGGAGAGTGGGCCATTCTTCCAGGCTCCATCTCTCCAAAATCTTGGGCTGGGGCTGTGGCCATCACAGCCCCACTAACCTTACAGGGACGCCCAGCATCCTTAGATGGGTTTGGTGTTCAACTTCAGCCCAGGCTGAAATTTCCAGATCATTGCCCATCAGGCAATCTACAGGTAAGGTTGTGGACACAGCCACTCTTTTTGGGCCTGTGACCCCCTCCCAGCTGAGATTGACTATGGCCATGGGAGTGATCTGTTCTGACACCATCAATGTTGGTCACCTGGTATTTAAACTCAGGTAAAAACTGGTGAGGGGGACTAGTTTCCCTGCCACCATGGTGACACTAGCCCCTGTGTCCCTAAATGCCACAGCTTTCTGACCATTAATTATTGGCTCCAATCTGTACCTGCCCAATGCTGTGGGACCCATGGTAAAGGTGGCAAATCCTATACCACCATCAGAGTCAGAGGAGTCTGTTGAGGGGTCCCCGTCTAAACTAGGCCCACCTCTGTTCCCCTTGCAAAAGCACCTAACTTTTTGGGTGCACTACTCCCAACTGGAGGATTACTACTGGTAGTACCAGGAGGGGTGGTAGTAGTTGTGGGAGGAACATTTTCTTTATTGCCCATCTTGGGGCAACTGGGATCAGTTTTCCAGTGCCCAGGCTTTTTACAGACATGGCAATAGGGTTTCTTTTCAGGAGAAGGAGTTTGGGACCCACCCCCAGAAGAGGAATTTTGGGGCCCTGTAGTGGACTTATCCTTAGATTTGTCCCCACCTTTCTCTTGGGACTTAGTAGAATCTTTCTTCTGGTCACCACCCTGACTTTTAGTTTTTACTCTGGTTCTGACCCATTTGTCTGCCTTCTTTCCCAATTCTTGGGGAGAGGTCAGATCAGAGTCCACCAGATACTGGTGCAAAAGCTGGTTTTGACAATTATTAAGGATCTGCTCCCTCATAATCAAATTGTACAATCCTAAAAAGTCATTGTTAGAAGGTGGTTCTGACACTATGGGCCGCCCGGATTTTTCGCTTTTTGAGCACCTAGGTGTTGAGGTTTTACTGTGGGAGAGCCTCATAAATTGGGACTCATCCACAGTGAACTCATGATGAAAGAGACTGCATGTGGATTTTACTGGTGTCCCCCTAGCTTGACTAGGCCGCTGTGCAGCAGCTGGAGTAAGGGGCACCGGGCTGGTTACATGCAGACACCTGTGTACATGCGTGTGCACACGTGTAGGGGCTGCGCAGGGGAGATTCTTGGCGTGCGCAGTCCAGGAGCAGCTACAAAGTGAATGGTGTGGCAGGACTTATGCAGAATTGGGTGGTGACACGGAATAGGCCTTATACACTAGGAAGGAACATGCCAGGGAAAGTCAGTGTGCTTTACTGTGTTTTTCACTTCATTATTCCCCTATGGGGATGTGGAGCCCATGTGCTAGATTAACTTCCATAAGGCCTACAGATTCCAGACATGCACTAAAGTCCACTGTAGCGGATGTGAAAAGAAGTATTCTGCAGAGTCCAGAGTCATATTTGTACTGCTTTTGGGTCATCCAGAAATGTTACATCTCTCTGAGTCAGATCATAACCAGGGCCTGGCTGGGGGTTGACCTCAGCAGGCTGGATTGATGACCTTTCCCTCCCAGAGCGAAGACCTCCTTTCCACGAAGGGAAGATAGGTGGAGCTACAGGCTCATCCATCAGCAGCTATCACTGGGTGCCAGGCACCAGGCTGCACCTAGGAGGGAAGGGCTCTGGTTTCAGAGACCATGTGGCCAGAGACCCTGGACGACGCCATTTTGAACCAGCCCAGAGGCTGGACAAGAAGGAGGGAGCAGGGGCAGGGAAGTGATGTGGCGCTGTTGGATAGGACCAACAGAGACTTCCTGCCAGCCCCCTACTCAACTTTTAAAAAGTGCTTCCACAGGAAGAGAAGCTCTCTCTGAGGTGTGGTCTGCGGAGGCGGAAGGTGCTGGAGCCTGGCAATGGGCAGTTGGAAGGAGGTACCCCCTGACTGCCCCCAGGCCCCTAACAGCACCAGAAGAAGAGACCAGGACCAGTGCGCAGACGCAGGGGCCTCTGCGCAGGAAGAAGAGAGGCCCAGGAGGAGAGCCAGGCGAAAGTCTGGTGCAGGGAGCCAGTGAAGACCGCTCCCTGCAGAATGCCCCCTCTTGGAGACCTGGAGGGTGAAGGAGAGTGCTAACAGTGGCTGGGGGCCACCGCAAGGAGCAAGAGGACGCGAAAATGGGGCAGATCGGACCCCCAAGGGCTGAGATATGGCCCCCAGAAGGTGAGCGACCTTTGACCCCCACGAAGAGGAGGTCGGGGGCCCATCCCCGGGCCCCGAAGCAAAGCCGGGGAGCGCCGTCACGCTCCCCGTGAAGATTGTGCCCTCCAGGGTGCCAGGAGCCCACCCTGGCCCCCGGTAATGAGGAAGGAGGAGGAGCGCCGTCGCGCCCCTCCCCCGCGAAAATGTCCCCAGGGGGCCCGGGACCCCATCCCCAGGCCCCGAAGCAAAGTCGGGGAGCGCCGTCGCGCTCCCCTTGAAAATGTTCCCCAGCGGGGCGCCAGGAGCCCACCCTGGCCCCCGCCGACGCGCGAAGCAGGGGAGGGGCCCGGGAGCCCATCTCCGGGCCCCGTGCGGCGAAGAGGCAGTGGGGAGCGCCGTCGCGCCCCCCCAGGAAGAAGACTCCGGGGCCCGGGACCCCATCTCCGGGCCCCGCGGTGATGGCTGGCGTGTGGTGGGGGAGTGCCGTTGCACTCCCCCGAAGCCCGGCGAAGCCGGCGAAGACTGGCCGTCTGCCCGCCGGAGCGAAGAGACCAGAACTGGGTTGCCGGCTCCCGCGGCAGCACGCGTGGGTGCTGGCCGGGCGGGGAGCCGGCGGGGGCAGCCGGGGGTGGGCTCCCCGGGCTGCCATCCTACAAATGGACATGCGGGGGTCCCGGGTGGGACCGGAGCCCCCCCCGAAGGAAGACCACAAGCGGTGCGAGGGGCCCGGCTGGGACCGGGCCCCAAAAAATAGAAGGAGCGGCCGGGGGTGGGCTCCCCGAGCCGTTACTCTCACCTGGGGGTCCGGGTGGGACCGGGCCCCCCACCAAGCGTGGAAGGAGGCGCGAAGCGCCAGCTGGATCGCGGCTGTCCCCGGCGCAGCGGGAGAGCCGCTCATGAAATATTCACTAAAAGGAGCACAAAGCGCCCCATAATGCCTTGCCAGGCATGGGGAAATCATCGTTTTTGGTGCGAGGTGGCCCCCAGAGGAGGGGGTCACCCTCAAGAGTGAAAAAGGGTGCTGGGGGAGCTGCTGGAGAAGCGCAGTCTCCCCCAGCACGAAGTGAAGTCCCACCCTAAGTTTCCTAGGGATTTGGAATGGATAACCCCTCAAGGGCTCAACCAGCATTTATACACCTTCTAGGCTGGAATTTTTGTTCTACAGCTGAGGGTGTATTGCGACGGAGCTTAATGGAGTGAAAGGCTGAGTTGGGGATGGCTCGAGAAGGGCATCCCCTGGAGGTGAAGAGGTGTAATTGCACCAGAACTGCATTTACTAACGGTTATTCCTTTTTAGAGGGACTGGAGGTCACATATGTAATGTGAGGTACCTGTGTAAGGTGATGTCATAAGCAAAGTGGGTTATGTTGCCAGACATTCCTGCTAGGGTGTCTGGCTGTATAGGCGTAATCCTGTGATTTCATCTCTGATGCCCTTAGGGGCTGTAATTGCAATGCATTCTAATGTCCAACAAAGGTGATGAGTACTGTCATTCTAAGGTGTGCGTAAACATGTATTCTTGCTGCTGCACTTAGGTGAAGACCCAGACTGCTAGCCCTTAAGATATAGAGGTGCATACTTTATGGTCAGTAGGAAATGCTCAGTCAGGGTTATGTGTCACCAAGGCAGGTGTACCCATTTTTAATGCGCGTTGAGGTAATGGGGTGGGTCGCCACTGGGATGGTGCCAGTGCGCAGGGCCCTCGCTCCAGGTTAGGCTCAACACACTGCATTAGGGGGCAAGATGATGTGCATACATGGGAGTGGTGGTACTAGACCCCACCCCCTTTTGGGAGGGGTGGAGATGTTACGCAATGTCACAAAGTAATTCCAACAGCTTATGTATATTTGTAAATTGGTGCATAGTATTGAGTAGTGTGTGTGTTTAATAAATGTACTCTTACTTTTATAAAGCAAAGTACAGACTGGACAATCAATTATTGAGTGTTATTTCTGCGCACCTGCAAATGGCGATTACTAGCCCACACCACCTCCCTTGAGTAAAGCCTCAGACTGCTCTGCAACGCTACCCTCTGAGAGTCAGGCGCTACAATTGGGTGTTTGGTTCCCAGTGAAGGACAAATGTAGTCGTGTTATTTGTGCAGGCCTCACAGATACTGCCTCGTTCTCCAACATTGGTGTCTAGCGGCGGGATACATAGTATCCCATTCTGGTGCGCATTTATAGCATTTGATAAGTCCAGTTTTGCCACACATTACCTATGCAGTAATGATCAAATGGAAGAGCGCAAGGCTCTGAGAAGGGTTCAAAGTTTTGGTTAGGTGAACTAAAGGTATGGGAAAGAAAAGCCCCGCGCACATACGTGTCATGTGAAGATATTATGGTTGAAATGTAAACTGTATTGATATGACCGCGCTATGTTGATGATCATGTGCTAGCGGGATGGTGCTTTCCAGGAAATGATTGCATACAAATGTTCTGAGCCATATTGTACACCTTTGAACCCTAACACTACATACACTACACCTGCATGAGGAGGGTGTCTCCTCAAGAGATAGGGACAGCAACTGATACCTACATCACCGGTGGGGGGTGTCGGGGTGGATTGACCTTTGTGGGGGACAGGAGAAAGAGGGGGTCCTGGGAGATTCCCGCGCTTTTTAAGGGCAGGAAGGGTTTCCACAGAAGGGGCCCCAGGTATTCTTCCCCCACTGAAAGTACTTGCATTGGCGCAGGCCAAAACCACTGGAAGGGTGGGGCAGGAGGTTTCTTTACCCCGGGTAGTAACGCCCCAGGGGTTCCCATGGTGGGGGACCCCCAGGAACTTTTCCAACGGTGGGAGGAGGATGTGGTAGAGTTGGGTGTCCGGCAGGCCCCAGGTTAACTGGTGGGGAGGTGAGCGACCCAGGGGTGGCCCCTGGTAGGGGTGGCCCCAGAGGAGGGTAGTTCTTGAGTGATAGTGTGTAGTGGTAGCCCCTAGGTAACCTAGGTGGGCTAGGTAACTGACCCAGTGGAGATCGGAGTGGGGGTGATGTACTCCCTAGTTTCCAGGTGAAGGGTTAGTGGGGGTCCCTGAGGTGTCAGGGTCGGGTGGACGGTGACCAGTCCGGTAGGTCCTGTGGGTCTTGAACCCAAGGACCAGGAGCATGGGGGTGTTCCCCTAGCTCGGGGCAGGAGGTGGACTTCTGCAAGGTAGTACCACCCTGAACACAGGTGAGGCTTATCTTAAGTGACGGGACCCTGTGGTTCGCAAAGGGGTGGTGCAGGCCTAGCCGGGATCTTTAGGGTCCCTGGCTTGGTGTGGTCGTGCTACCCTGAGGGCAGGTGGGGCCTATCTTAAGGAGGGGACCCTGCTCTTCATAAGGGGGGGTGCAGGCCATCCAGGGACCATGTAGGTCCCTGGGCGGTCTCCCAAGGCGCTACAGGGAGACCGGGGAGGGCCATGAGAAGTGGGCCTGGGTCTAGCTAACTCGAGGCCCACAGGCTCTCTAAGGGTACTCTGGGAGGAGAGCGCGCCTCTCGGAGGGAAGGGTGCATAGGCCCTGTTCTCGCAGCGGAGAACAAAGAAGGGGTCTAGGTTCCCGGGGTAGTTTCCGTGGGGAGCTACTAACGGGGGGGAATAAGCTGTAGGATGTCTGACGGGGCACCCTCAGTGTTCCTCCCTGGCACTGCCAGTGTGGTAGTGAGGCCGGTCTGAGGTCCCCTCAGGGAGCCAGGCCAGTGGCCAAAGGGTGCTTTTCTGTGTGGGGAAAGCACGAGTGGCTGTGCTTTCTTTAGGGAAGCCAGTCGTCCCGAAAGGGTGGTGGCAGCAGAATGACCTCAGATCCAGGCTGAGGGAGAGGGTCCAGAGAGGTTGCATCTTTGGGGTGCAAGGACCAAACGGAGAGAGGGTACTGGTTGGAACAAACTCCAGAAGGGAGACCAGCTAGTGACCCAGGGGATGGGATGTAGACCTGTCCCGGAAGACCGCAACGGTGCTGAGGCACTGGACCCTTGTCCAGAGAAGGGGTAGGCATAGTGTTGCATGCCCAAGGGCAAAGGTGGGCCTAGTGAGGCCAAGTCCATGTAGACCATGAGTGACCTAGAGGTATCTAACCTAGAGCCCGGAGGGTTCTTAGGGTAGTCTGGGATCTCTGTCATGGGTGGAGATTTCATGGATGGGAGGAGTAGGTGGTCTGAGCGGATAACTGGTGAGTAAGGGGGGTCTGGTCAGAACCCCTTATAACTAGTTATCGCTGACTACGGGAAGAATACCCATGTAGGGTGGCTACTTCTTCCCTGTAGGAATCAGCTGGGCGCGGCGTGTGTTAGAAGGTGGTTCTGACACTATGGGCCGCCCGGATTTTTCGCTTTTGAGCACCTAGGTGTTGAGGTTTTACTGTGGGAGAGCCTCATAAATTCGGACTCATCCACAATGAACTCATGATGAAAGAGACTGCATGTGGATTTTACTGGTGTCCCCCTAGCTTGACTAGGCCGCTGCGCAGCAGCTGGAGTAAGGGGCACCGGGCTGGTTACATGCAGACACCTGTGTACATGCGTGTGCACACGTGTAGGGGCTGCGCAGGGGAGATTCTTGGCGTGCGCAGTCCAGGAGCTGCTACAAAGTGAATGGTGTGGCAGGACTTATGCAGAATTGGGTGGTGACACGGAATAGGCCTTATACACTAGGAAGGAACATGCCAGGGAAAGTCAGTGTGCTTTACTGTGTTTTTCACTTCATTATTCCCCTATGGGGATGTGGAGCCCATGTGCTAGATTAACTTCCATAAGGCCTACAGATTCCAGACACGCACTAAAGTCCACTGTAGCGGATGTGAAAAGAAGTATTCTGCAGAGTCCAGAGTCATATTTGTACTGCTTTTGGGTCATCCAGAAATGTTACATCTCTCTGACTCAGATCATAACCAGGGCCTGGCTGGGGGTTGACCTCAGCAGGCTGGATTGATGACCTTTCCCTCCCAGAGCGAAGACCTCCTTTCCACGAAGGGAAGATAGGCGGAGCTACAGGCTCATCCATCAGCAGCTATCACTGGGTGCCAGGCACCAGGCTGCACCTAGGAGGGAAGGGCTCTGGTTTCAGAGACCATGTGGCCAGAGACCCTGGACGACGCCATTTTGAACCAGCCCAGAGTCTGGACAAGAAGGAGGGAGCAGGGGCAGGGAAGTGATGTGGCGCTGTTGGATAGGACCAACAGAGACTTCCTGCCAGCCCCCTACTCAACTTTTAAAAAGTGCTTGCACAGGAAGAGAAGCTCTCTCTGGGGTGTGGTCTGCGGAAGCGGAAGGTGCTGGAGCCTGGCAATGGGCAGTTGGAAGGAGGTACCCCCTGACTGCCCCCCAGGCCCCTAACAGCACCAGAAGAAGAGACCAGGACCAGTGCGCAGACGCAGGGGCCTCTGCGCAGGAAGAAGAGAGGCCCAGGAGGAGAGCCAGGCGAAAGTCTGGTGCAGGGAGCCAGTGAAGACCGCTCCCTGCAGAATGCCCCCTCTTGGAGACCCGGAGGGCAAAGGAGAGTGCTAACAGTGGCTGGGGGCCACCGCAAGGAGCAAGAGGACGCGAAAATGGGGCAGATCGGACCCCCAGGGGCTGAGATATGGCCCCCAGAAGGTGAGCGACCTTTGACCCCCACGAAGAGGAGGTCGGGGGCCCGGGAGCCCATCCCCGGGCCCCGAAGCAAAGCCGGGGAGCGCCGTCGCGCTCCCCGTGAAGATTGTGCCCTCCAGAGTGCCAGGAGCCCACCCTGGCCCCCGGTAATGAGGAAGGAGGAGGAGCGCCGTCGCGCCCCCGCGAAAATGAGCCCCAGGGGGCCCGGGACCCCATCCCGGGCCCCGAAGCAAAGTCGGGAGCGCCGTTGCGCTCCCGTGAAAATGTTCCCCAGCGGGGCGCCAGGAGCCCACCCTGCCCCCCGCGCGAAGCAGGGAGGGGCCCGGGAGCCCATCTCCGGGCCCCGTGCGGCGAAGAGGCAGTGGGGAGCGCCGTCGCGCCCCCAGGAAGAAGACTCCGGGGCCCGGGACCCCATCTCCGGGCCCCGCGGTGATGGCTGGCGTGTGGTGGGGGAGTGCCGTTGCACTCCCCCGAAGCCCGGCGAAGACTGGCCGTCTGCCCGCCGGAGCGAAGAGACCAGAACTGGGTTGCCGGCTCCCGCGGCAGCACGCGTGGGTGCTGGCCGGGCGGGGAGCCGGCGGGGGCAGCCGGGGGTGGGCTCCCCGGGCTGCCCTCCTACAAATGGACATGCGGGGGTCCCGGGTGGGACCGGAGCCCCCCCCGAAGGAAGACCACAAGCGGTGCGAGGGGCCCGGCTGGGACCGGGTCCCGAAAAATAGAAGGAGCGGCCGGGGGTGGGCTCCCCGAGCCGTTACTCTCACCTGGGGGTCCGGGTGGGACCGGGCCCCCACCAAGCGTGGAAGGAGGCGCGAAGCGCCAGCTGGATCGCGGCTCTCCCGGCGCAGCGGGAGAACCGCTCATGAAATATTCACTAAAAGGAGCACAAAGCGCCCCATAATGCCTTGCCAGGCATGGGGAAATCATCGTTTTTGGTGCGAGGTGGCCCCCAGAGGAGGGGGTCACCCTCAAGAGTGAAAAAGGGTGCTGGGGGAGCTGCTGGAGAAGCGCAGTCTCCCCCAGCACGAAGTGAAGTCCCACCCTAAGTTTCCTAGGGATTTGGAAGGGATAACCCCTCAAGGGCTCAACCAGCATTTATACACCTTCTAGGCTGGAACTTTTGTTCTACAGCTGAGGGTGTATTGCGACGGGCTTAATGGAGTGAAAGGCTGAGTTGGGGATGGCTCGAGAAGGGCATCCCCTGGAGGTGAAGAGCTGTAATTGCACCAGAATTGCATTTACTAACGGTTATTCCTTTTTAGAGGGACTGGAGGTCACATATGTAATGTGAGGTACCTGTGTAAGGTGATGTCATAAGCAAAGTGGGTTATGTTGCCAGACATTCCTGCTAGGGTGTCTGGCTGTATAGGCGTAATCCTGTGATTTCATCTCTGATGCCCTTAGGGGCTGTAATTGCAATGCATTCTAATGTCCAACAAAGGTGATGAGTACTGTCATTCTAAGGTGTGCGTAAACATGTATTCTTGCTGCTGCACTTAGGTGAAGACCCAGACTGCTAGCCCTTAAGATATAGAGGTGCATACTTTATGGTCAGTAGGAAATGCTCAGTCAGGGTTATGTGTCACCAAGGCAGGTGTACCCATTTTTAATGCGCGTTGAGGTAATGGGGTGGGTCGCCACTGGGATGGTGCCAGGGCGCAGGGCCCTCGCTCCAGGTTAGACTCAACACACTGCATTAGGGGGCAAGATGATGTGCATACATGGGAGTGGTGGTACTAGACCCCACCCCCCTTTTGGGAGGGGTGGAGATGTTACGCAATGTCACAAAGTAATTCCAACAGCTTATGTATATTTGTAAATTGGTGCATAGTATTGAGTAGTGTGTGTGTTTAATAAATGTACTCTTACTTTTATAAAGCAAAGTACAGACTGGACAATCAATTATTGAGTGTTATTTCTGCGCGTCTGCAAATGGCGATTACTAGCCCACACCGCCTCCCTTGAGTAAAGCCTCAGACTGCTCTGCAACGCTACCCTCTGAGAGTCAGGCGCTACAATTGGGTGTTTGGTTCCCAGTGAAGGACAAATGTAGTCATGTTATTTGTGCAGGCCTCACAGATACTGCCTCGTTCTCCAACAGTCATGCACTTTGTTGCCATGTATCCAACCTTCCAGAGCCTTAGTAGCACAGTCTACAAAATCAACCCAGTCTTGAGTCTGAGCTTTTTGGGTGTCTCTGAACTTCAACCTATACTGTTCAGTGGTTAGGCCAAACCCATCTATCAGAGCACTCTTCAAGACTGTGTAATTGTCAGCATCCTCTTCTCTTACAGTGAGGAGCTTGTCTCTACCTTTGTCTGCAAAGGAGAGCCACAAGATTGCTGCCCACTGCTTCTGGGGGACCTTCTGAACTTTACAGGCCCTCTCCAGTGCAGTTATCCATTTGTGGATGTCATCCCCACTCTGGTAGGGAGGGACAATCTTGTTTAGGTTTCTATGGTCATAAGACCTTTCCCTATCTTTAGGGATATTGCTGCCACCATGGGACTCTAGTCCCAACTTTTTTCTCTCTTTGTAGAGATCTAGGGACTCCCTGTCTATAGCCAGTTGCTGTTTTCTGAGTTCAAGCTGAGCTTCCTCATATTGAATCAGCCTCTTTCTCCTCTCATGAGAGGATTCCCTCCTATGAGAGGAGACAGAGGTCCCTATTGAGGTGCTAGAGTGGTTAGACTCCTGAGAAGGAGACCTAGACCTTCTGGGCACACTCACAATCCTTCCTGGGGGGACAAAGTGGGGATCATTCTGATCTTCCTCCTCATCTTCCACAGGAGGGATTGGGTTATCCAGGTCAGGGTCATTGTCACCCTCCTGGTCAGTTCCAGAGGGGGGGGCTGGGGGTACTGCTACCCCTGGCCCCATCCTCATCTTCTGCCCCACCCTCTGCTCCTACCCCTTCAGTCCCTAAGGGCCTGCTGAGATCATAAGCCCCCAACATCTCTCTAAGATGTTGGGTGGTGGACTTTGGCCTGTCTTCAGTTTCCTCAAGTTACATAATGCTCTCAATTCCAAGAATGGGAGGGTATCATACTTGGAGGGAAGAAGCCCATGGGCTTCTGGCAAGGACTCACTGGGTCCTGGCTTTGAAGACATCACTAGTGAGGTGTGGTGTATGCACTACCTACTCTAGTGTGGCCTACTAAACTCTCTTGAGTTGTAGAAAGGGTGTGCTATCCCTTAACACACAACTCTAAGTTCAGTAGAACTTACTGTATAGTAAACTTAATTTATATGTACCTTAGGTACCTTTAGTGGTTTTCAGTTGATCAATTCAATTGAGATTATCTGGTAAAACAATAGCAAGCTGGAATCCCACACGCTGCACACCAATGTGAGAAGTTGGCCTGATATATGCTGTCCACTACTTATAGTGGGCACCTTGCACCAGTCCAAACAACCCCTTATTGGAGATAGGTTAAAGACAACCTTTATTGAAAGCTATCCTAGTGGTAGCTATGGAGAGCAGCCTTCAGGTTAAGTCTTGAAGGAATGTAAAGCAGCTTGTTTTACCAGTCTATAATCTCTTGAGTGACCAAATGAAAGAGCACCACACCAGGTATATATTCAAAATATATGTATTTATTGCTAAACACACCCCTCTAGTCTCTTTATGAGGCTAGAGTTCGAAAGTACATAAGTTATAAGTTATTTAAACACAGTAATAGCACAAATACACGTTTGGGCCCTAGGGGCGTACCAAACCATATACCAATAAAGTGGTATAAGAACCACGACTGAGCTAGACACTAGGCCTAGAGCCTGTAGAAGTGCTTGGACCACAAGGAACCACCCAAGGTAGTGACACAGGGGACCCACGGGGGACGCGTGCAGTGTAATTACACAGCCGCGAATCGCCGTTAACTTCTATGGAGAAAGTCGCGGTTTGGAAATTAAAGAAAAGGGACACTTAAAGAAGGACTTGGAGCAAACCCTTTGAGAACTAGGTCTTTCTAGAGTCTCTACCCACGGGAGCACCGGAGTACTCTTGTTACCTCACCCAGGGAAGCCGGGTGCATAGGTGCCTTTCGGGGTCGGGTTTCGTCATCGATTTGAATGGCGATCTGCTGCAAAGTGCTGCTGGCGACCAAGTGGAAAGTGTCCGGGTGGATCCAAGAGTGGATCGGAGATCTGAAGAACCTGAAAGCAGAGGGGACAGAGTCTGGGTCACTAGCCAGTGACCAGGAAGGCGATGAGCAGATGCCCACCGATGTCGGGTGCTTCAGGTAGGTTGATGGTCGTCTTGACTCTTCATCCACGAGGTCCAGGAGGCGTTGTCGGCAACCAGGAGCAGGATTCGGGCTGGTACACGCTGTCTGTCGAGTGCTGAGGCAATGACGACCGGATTGGACCCAACAAGCCTTGGCAACGGCAAGTCTCGATGAAGATGAAGATTGACGATGGTGCAGACCAGCAAGGTCTGAGGAACTTACCCAGCAAGGGAAAGTGAGGGCAAGCCTGGAGCAACCAGGGAGCCCAAGAAGAAAAGGATTGGCCTTTGTGAAGGGCTACTAGCCAACGGGCTAGCGACCGCGAAGGAGCCTCGAGACGGTGCACGTGGATCGGGCTCACAGGACACTCATGGAGTGGAGGCTGGTGATCTTCAGTGCAGTTGGTGCTGGGGGCTGGGGCTATTTGGAGCCTAAAGCACGACTTCATGGGAGACCCAGAAGAGGATGCACTTGCAAATAAGTGCGGTGTCCAGGGGTCACGGTTCCACGTTACCCACGACAGCTACGGGCCTCAACTTTGCTGGGGCCTCAGGGCAACCTCGGGGAAGTCTGGAAATCCACCTCTGGTGATGCAAAGACTTCGGTGTCCGACGGGAGCTTCGGCGATGCAGACCGGACAATTGCTTCTTTGGTGCCTGCCAAGCAGGGGAGTCACTCCTTGACCCCAAGGGAGATTCTTCTGTCCTCTAGTCTTTAGTAGAGCATCGAAGGTCCAGGATTCTGTGTCAGAGTTTCATCCAGGGATAATCTAAAGTCCTAAGGACTGGGTTCCTATACTTATACCAAGTTTAGGGGTTGGACTACTCTGTATCCTCACCTATGGGTGGGTCAGGGCAGAGGGGTGGCTACACCCCTTTCCCTTTGTCCAGTTCGCACCAAAGCAGGGGCTGCAAGCCCCTGATCCGGTTTGAACTGGGGTATGCACAGGGACACCAAGTGTGCCCCCAGTGCAGGACTTCAAAGCACCCGAAAGTGCTCCCGCCCAGCCCCAATACACACTATCCTGTCTGGGGAGGTGGTCACACCTCCCTGGGACAGGAAACCTATTGTCCAGGCCTCCCCTGCCGGAGTTTCGGTCAGCAGCAGGAGGCCAGACTTGTGTCTGTGGCAGCAGCATCCATTTTGTGATGCCAGGGCTTTAGAAAGAAGTTACCGGCCAGGCCAGGGTTAACATGTCTCTCCCTCTAGAAGGGTGGAATGCTACCCCGCCGCCAGAATTGGCGGGGGGTAGTATTCCAAGATGTTTGACACCAAACACGACATGTTTCGGTGCAGCCATTCCAAAGTTAGCATTTAACGCGAGGTTATAATGCGCTTAAGAGTATATGGTCAGGCTGCACTACAAACAGCATCAGAGAAGGGTCTCCGAACGCTGCAGAGGGGCCCTGCTCATGCAGGGGCACCCTCTCACATAGGAACCACGCACACTGCCTTCAGGATTGATAAGGCCTGCCATAGGAGTATGGAGTGACTTATAGGTTTATATGTGTGTATGTATATAGTGAAATAGGAAGCCTATATCACAGTAAGGGGTGCATGCACCACCTTACCCAGGCTGCAGTAGCAGACCTGTGGTGTCAGTTTGGATGGCCTTCCAGGGGTGGCACAATACATGCTTCAGCCCCTGGCAGGCCTCTGAGGTACCTATGCCCTGGGTACATAGTATACCATATACTAGGGACTTATAAGGGCACTCCAGATTCCAATCAGAGATGTGCCTAAGGCACATGGAAACCTTTTACAGAGAAAGCAGATAGACTGGGGTCCTGAATAGCAGGATCCCAGTCCAACTAAGTCATAAACCAGCAAAACACCATAAAAAAAGTGGGGGCAACCATATAGTCAGATTCCACCTTCCTACATAACCCCCCAAACGAAAGGAGATAAGGCTAACCTTGGCCAGTTGAGCCTTTATTGACTAAGTGGCCATATAAGGAAGCACCTGCACTAGCATGGTTGACCCCTGTCTTATGGTCCACTAAGCAATCCCTCACCCGAAGGGTATGAGAGGGTCTCCACCATGGGGAATCACTACCTGTGGTGTGCTTAGGTAAAGTACAAGGCTGGTGAGGTGTCTGAGTAGGGAAGTGAGACCCTAGGAATGTTGGCCTCAGCTTCCTCAGATCACTGGTCACCATTAATGCCTGTCTTTCCATGACTGAGTTGCACTTTGCTCTAAGGGTCAACCTTTGGCTGCCTACAGCCGGGGGTTGGGTCCCTTTGGATGGACTACTGGCGGGACATGGCAGGTTTGGAACCTTCTGGTCCCAGGTTTGCTCTTGCCTACCAGAGTCCTGCTGGGGGAGGTCCCTACATAAAGGTATGGGGGATCCCTCAGTGTGTAGAGGAATTTTCACCTGGCTAGGGCTACTAGACTGGGTGCCCCTAATCTGCTGATGGGGGGTTCCTCTGGACAGGGGGCCCTGGGGGTCCACTGACCTCCCTGACCTCTGCAGCCCTGGGCTGGCTGAGGCAGGGTAGAGAGGGGCAGGTTACCTGCTCCAGACTGGGTACCACCTTGGAAGGGTCCTCTGCCATCAGGGGTGTGACCAGGCCAGGCCTGACTACCTCTGGGGCAGTTCCTTCACTAGGGGTAGGGTCAGTTCCCTGAGGAGGCTGACCCTTACCTACTGTCTGGAGGGAAGAAGACTTTTCTTCAACCCTTGTGCTCTCTTTTGGGGGAGAGTGGGCCATTCTTCCAGGCTCCATCTCTCCAAAATCTTGGGCTGGGGCTGTGGCCATCACAGCCCCACTAACCTTTACAGGGACGCCCAGCATCCTTAGATGGGTTTGGTGTTCAACTTCAGCCCAGGCTGAAATTTCCAGATCATTGCCCATCAGGCAATCTACAGGTAAGGTTGTGGACACAGCCACTCTTTTTGGGCCTGTGACCCCCTCCCAGCTGAGATTGACTATGGCCATGGGGTGATCTGTTCTGACACCATCAATGTTGGTCACCTGGTATTTAAACTCAGGTAAAAACTGGTGAGGGGGACTAGTTTCCCTGCCACCATGGTGACACTAGCCCCTGTGTCCCTAAATGCCACAGCTTTCTGACCATTAATTATTGGCTCCAATCTGTACCTGCCCAATGCTGTGGGACCCATGATAAAGGTGGCAAATCCTATACCACCATCAGAGTCAGAGGAGTCTGTTGAGGGGTCCCCGTCTAAACTAGGCCCACCTCTGTTCCCCTTGCAAAAGCACCTAACTTTTTGGGTGCACTACTCCCAACTGGAGGATTACTACTGGTAGTACCAGGAGGGGTGGTAGTAGTTGTGGGAGGAACATTTTCTTTATTGCCAATCCTGGGGCAACTGGGATCAGTTTTCCAGTGCCCAGGCTTTTTACAGACATGGCAATAGGGTTTCTTTTCAGGAGAAGAAGGAGTTTGGGACCCACCCCTAGAAGAGGAATTTTGGGGCCCTGTAGTGGACTTATCCTTAGATTTGTCCCCACCTTTCTCTTGGGACTTAGTAGAATCTTTCTTCTGGTCACCACCCTGACTTTTAGTTTTTACTCTGGTTCTGACCCATTTGTCTGCCTTCTTTCCCAATTCTTGGGGAGAGGTCAGATCAGAGTCCACCAGATACTGGTGCAAAAGCTGGTTTTGACAATTATTAAGGATCTGCTCCCTCATAATCAAATTGTACAATCCTAAAAAGTCATGCACTTTGTTGCCATGTATCCAACCTTCCAGAGCCTTAGTAGCACAGTCTACAAAATCAACCCAGTCTTGAGTCTGAGCTTTTTGGGTGTCTCTGAACTTCAACCTATACTGTTCAGTGGTTAGGCCAAACCCATCTATCAGAGCACTCTTCAAGACTGTGTAATTGTCAGCATCCTCTTCTCTTACAGTGAGGAGCTTGTCTCTACCTTTGTCTGCAAAGGAGAGCCACAAGATTGCTGCCCACTGCTTCTGGGGGACCTTCTGAACTTTACAGGCCCTCTCCAGTGCAGTTATCCATTTGTGGATGTCATCCCCACTCTGGTAGGGAGGGACAATCTTGTTTAGGTTTCTATGGTCATAAGACCTTTCCCTATCTTTAGGGATATTGCTGCCACCATGGGACTCTAGTCCCAACTTTTTCTCTCTTTGTAGAGATCTAGGGACTCCCTGTCTATAGCCAGTTGCTGTTTTCTGAGTTCAAGCTGAGCTTCCTCATATTGAATCAGCCTCTTTCTCCTCTCATGAGAGGATTCCCTCCTATGAGAGGAGACAGAGGTCCCTATTGAGGTGCTAGAGTGGTTAGACTCCTGAGAAGGAGACCTAGACCTTCTGGGCACACTCACAATCCTTCCTGGGGGGACAAAGTGGGGATCATTCTGATCTTCCTCCTCATCTTCCACAGGAGGGATTGGGTTATCCAGGTCAGGGTCATTGTCACCCTCCTGGTCAGTTCCAGGGGGGCTGGGGGTACTGCTACCCCTGGCCCCATCCTCATCTTCTGCCCCACCCTCTGCTCCTACCCCTTCAGTCCCTAAGGGCCTGCTGAGATCATAAGCCCCCAACATCTCTCTAAGATGTTGGGTGGTGGGACTTTGGCCTGTCTTCAGTTTCCTCAAGTTACATAATGCTCTCAATTCCAAGAATGGGAGGGTATCATACTTGGGGGAAGAAGCCCATGGGCTTCTGGCAAGGACTCACTGGGTCCTGGCTTTGAAGACATCACTAGTGAGGTGTGGTGTATGCACTACCTACTCTAGTGTGGCCTACTAAACTCTCTTGAGTTGTAGAAAGGGTGTGCTATCCCTTAACACACAACTCTAAGTTCAGTAGAACTTACTGTAAAGTAAACTTAATTTATATGTACCTTAGGTACCTTTAGTGGTTTTCAGTTGATCAATTCAATTGAGATTATCTGGTAAAACAATAGCAAGCTGGAATCCCACACGCTGCACACCAATGTGAGAAGTTGGCCTGATATATGCTGTCCACTAATTATAGTGGGCACCTTGCACCAGTCCAAACAACCCCTTATTGGAGATAGGTTAAAGACAACCTTTATTGAAAGCTATCCTAGTGGTAGCTATGGAGAGCAGCCTTCAGGTTAAGTCTTGAAGGAATGTAAAGCAGCTTGTTTTACCAGTCTATAATCTCTTGAGTGACCAAATGAAAGAGCACCACACCAGGTATATATTCAAAATATATGTATTTATTGCTAAACACACCCCTCTAGTCTCTTTATGAGGCTAGAGTTCGAAGTACATAAGTTATAAGTTATTTAAACACAGTAATAGCACAAATACACGTTTGGGCCCTAGGGGCGTACCAAACCATATACCAATAAAGTGGTATAAGAACCACGACTGAGCTAGACACTAGGCCTAGAGCCTGTAGAAGTGCTTGGACCACAAGGAACCACCCAAGGTAGTGACACAGGGGACCCACGGGGGACGCGTGCAGTGTAATTACACAGCCGCGAATCGCCGTTAACTTCTATGGAGAAAGTCGCGATTTGGAAATTAAAGAAAAGGGACACTTAAAGAAGGACTTGGAGCAAACCCTTTGAAAACTAGGTCTTTCTAGAGTCTCTACCCACGGGAGCACCGGAGTACTCTTGTTACCTCACCCAGGGAAGCCGGGTGCATAGGTGCCTTTCGGGGTCGGGTTTCGTCGTCGTTTTGAATGGCGATCTGCTGCAAAGTGCTGCTGGCGACCAAGTGGAAAGTGTCCGGGTGGATCCAAGAGTGGATCGGAGATCTGAAGAACCTGAAAGCAGAGGGGACAGAGTCTGGGTCACTAGCCAGTGACCAGGAAGGCGATGAGCAGATGCCCACCGATGTCGGGTGCTTCAGGTAGGTTGACGGTCGTCTTGACTCTTCATCCACGAGGTCCAGGAGGCGTTGTCGGCAACCAGGAGCAGGATTCCGGCTGGTACACAATGTCTGTCGAGTGCTGAGGTGTCGGCGACCGGATTGGACCCAACAAGACTTGGCAACGGCAAGTCTTGATGAAGATAAAGATTGACGATGGTGCAGACCAGCAAGGTCTGAGGAACTCACCCAGCAAGGGTAAGTGAGGGCAAGCCTGGAGCAACCAGGGAGCCCAAGAAGAAAAGGATTAGCCTTTGTGAAGGGCTACTAGCCAACGGGCTAGCGACCGCAAAGGAGCCTCGAGACGGTGCATGTGGATCGGGCTCACAGGATACTCGTGAAGTGGAGGCCGGTGATCTTCGGTGCAGTTTGTGCTGGGGGCTGGGGCTACTCGGAGCCTAAAGCACGACTTCATGGGAGACCCAGAAGAGGATGCACTTGCAAATATGTGCGGTGTCCAGGGGTCACGGTTCCACGTTACCCACGACAGCTATGGGCCTCAGCTTTGCTGGAGACTCAGGGCTGCCTCGGGGAAGTCTGGAAATCCACCTCTGGTGATGCAAAGACTTCGGCGTCCGACGGGAGCTTCGGCGATGCAGACCGGACAATTGCTTCTTTGGTGCCTGCCAAGCAGGGGAGTCACTCCTTGACCCCAAGGGAGATTCTTCTGTCCTCTAGTCTTTAGTAGAGCATCGAAGGTCCAGGATTCTGTGTCAGAGTTTCGTCCAGGGATAATCTAAAGTCCTAAGGACTGGGTTCCTATACTTATACCAAGTTTAGGGGTTGGACTACTCTGTATCCCCACCTATGGGTGGGTCAGGGCAGAGGGGTGGCTACACCCCTTTCCCTTTGTCCAGTTCACGCCAAAGCAGGGGCTGCAAGCCCCTGATCCGGTTTGAACTGGGGTATGCACAGGGACACCAAGTGTGCCCCCAGTGCAGGACTTCAAAGCACCCGAAAGTGCTCCCGCCCAGCCCCAATACACACTATCCTGTCTGGGGAGGTGGTCACACCTCCCTGGGACAGGAAACCTATTGTCCAGGCCTCCCCTGCCGGAGTTTCGGTCAGCAGCAGGAGGCCAGACTTGTGTCTGTGGCAGCAGCATCCATTTTGTGATGCCAGGGCTTTAGAAAGAAGTTACCGGCCAGGCCAGGGTTAACATGTCTCTCCCTCTAGAAGGGTGGAATGCTACCCCCGCCGCCAGAATTGGCGGGGGGGTAGTATTCCAAGATGTTTGACACCAAACACGACATGTTTCGGTGCAGCCATTCCAAAGTTAGCATTTAACGCGAGGTTATAATGCGCTTAAGAGTATATGGTCAGGCTGCACTACAAACAGCATCAGAGAAGGGTCTCCAAACGCTGCAGAGGGGCCCTGCTCATGCAGGGGCACCCTCTCACATAGGAACCACGCACTCTGCCTTCAGGATTGATAAGGCCTGCCATAGGAGTGACTTATAGGTTTATATGTGTGTATGTATATAGTGATATAGGTAGCCTATATCACAGTAAGGGGTGCATGCACCACCTTACCCAGGCTGCAGTAGCAGACCTGTGGTGTCAGTTTGGATGGCCTTCCAGGGGTGGCACAATACATGCTGCAGCCCCTGGCAGGCCTCTGAGGTACCTATGCCCTGGGTACATAGTATACCATATACTAGGGACTTATAAGGGCACTCCAGATTCCAATCAGAGATGTGCCTAAGGCACATGGAAACCTTTTTACAGAGAAAGCAGATAGACTGGGGTCCTGAATAGCAGGATCCCAGTCCAACTAAGTCATAAACCAGCAAAACACCATAAAAAAAAGAAGTGGGGGCAACCATATAGTCAGATTCCACCTTCTTACATAACCCCCCCCCCAAACGAAAGGAGATAAGGCTAACCTTGGCCAGTTGAGCCTTTATTGACTAAGTGGCCATATAAGGAAGCACCTGCACTAGCATGGTTGCCCCCTGTCTTATGGTCCACTAAGCAATCCCTCACCCCAAGGGTATGAGAGGGTCTCCACCATGGGGAATCACTACCTGTGGTGTGCTTAGGTAAAGTACAAGGCTGGTGAGGTGTCTGAGTAGGGAAGTGAGACCCTAGGAATGTTGGCCTCAGCTTCCTCAGATCACTGGTCACCATGTATGCCTGTCTTTCCATGACTGAGTTGCACTTTGCTCTAAGGGTCAACCTTTGGCTGCCTACAGCTGGGGGTTGGGTCCCTTTGGATGGACTACTGGAGGGACATGGCAGGTTTGGAACCTTCTGGTCCCAGGTTTGCTCTTGCCTACCAGAGTCCTGCTGGGGGAGGTCCCTACATAAAGGTATGGGGGATCCCTCAGTGTGTAGAGGAATTTTCACCTGGCTAGGGCTACTAGACTGGGTGCCCCTAATCTGCTGATGGGGGGTTCCTCTGGACAGGGGGCCCTGGGGGTTCACTGACCTCCCTGACCTCTGCAGCCCTGGGCTGGCTGAGGCAGGGTAGAGAGGGGCAGGTTACCTGCTCCAGACTGGGTACCACCTTGGAAGGGTCCTCTGCCATCAGGGGTGTGGCCAGGCCAGGCCTGACTACCTCTGGGGCAGTTCCTTCACTAGGGGTAGGGTCAGTTCCCTGAGGAGGCTGACCCTTACCTACTGTCTGGAGGGAAGAAGACTTTTCTTCAACCCTTGTGCTCTCTTTTGGGGGAGAGTGGGCCATTCTTCCAGGCTCCATCTCTCCAAAATCTTGGGCTGGGGCTGTGGCCATCACAGCCCCACTAACCTTTACAGGGACGCCCAGCATCCTTAGATGGGTTTGGTGTTCAACTTCAGCCCAGGCTGAAATTTCCAGATCATTGCCCATCAGGCAATCTACAGGTAAGGTTGGGGACACAGCCACTCTTTTTGGGCCTGTGACCCCCTCCCAGCTGAGATTGACTATGGCCATGGGGTGATCTGTTCTGACACCATCAATGTTGGTCACCTGGTATTTAAACTCAGGTAAAAACTGGTGAGGGGGACTAGTTTCCCTGCCACCATGGTGACACTAGCCCCTGTGTCCCTAAATGCCACAGCTTTCTGACCATTAATTATTGGCTCCAATCTGTACCTGCCCAATGCTGTGGGACCCATGGTAAAGGTGGCAAATCCTATACCACCATCAGAGTCAGAGGAGTCTGTTGAGGGGTCCCCGTCTAAACTAGGGCCCACCTCTGTTCCCCTTGCAAAAGCACCTAACTTTTTGGGTGCACTACTCCCAACTGGAGGATTACTACTGGTAGTACCAGGAGGGGTGGTAGTAGTTGTGTGAGGAACATTTTCTTTATTGCCAATCCTGGGGCAACTGGGATCAGTTTTCCAGTGCCCAGGCTTTTTACAGACATGGCAATAGGGTTTCTTTTCAGGAGAAGAAGGAGTTTGGGACCCACCCCCAGAAGAGGAATTTTGGGGCCCTGTAGTGGACTTATCCTTAGATTTGTCCCCACCTTTCTCTTGGGACTTAGTAGAATCTTTCTTCTGGTCACCACCCTGACTTTTAGTTTTTACTCTGGTTCTGACCCATTTGTCTGCCTTCTTTCCCAATTCTTGGGGAGAGGTCAGATCAGAGTCCACCAGATACTGGTGCAAAAGCTGGTTTTGACAATTATTAAGGATCTGCTCCCTCATAATCAAATTGTACAATCCTAAAAAGTCATGCACTTTGTTGCCATGTATCCAACCTTCCAGAGCCTTAGTAGCACAGTCTACAAAATCAACCCAGTCTTGAGTCTGAGCTTTTTGGATGTCTCTGAACTTCAACCTATACTGTTCAGTGGTTAGGCCAAACCCATCTATCAGAGCACTCTTCAAGACTGTGTAATTGTCAGCATCCTCTTCTCTTACAGTGAGGAGCTTGTCTCTACCTTTGTCTGCAAAGGAGAGCCACAAGATTGCTGCCCACTGCTTCTGGGGGACCTTCTGAACTTTACAGGCCCTCTCCAGTGCAGTTATCCATTTGTGGATGTCATCCCCACTCTGGTAGGGAGGGACAATCTTGTTTAGGTTTCTATGGTCATAAGACATTTCCCTATCTTTAGGGATATTGCTGCCACCATGGGACTCTAGTCCCAACTTTTTCTCTCTTTGTAGAGATCTAGGGACTCCCTGTCTATAGCCAGTTGCTGTTTTCTGAGTTCAAGCTGAGCTTCCTCATATTGAATCAGCCTCTTTCTCCTCTCATGAGAGGATTCCCTCCTATGAGAGGAGACAGAGGTCCCTATTGAGGTGCTAGAGTGGTTAGACTCCTGAGAAGGAGACCTAGACCTTCTGGGCACACTCACAATCCTTCCTGGGGGACAAAGTGGGGATCATTCTGATCTTCCTCCTCATCTTCCACAGGAGGGATTGGGTTATCCAGGTCAGGGTCATTGTCACCCTCCTGGTCAGTTCCAGAGGGGGGCTGGGGGTACTGCTACCCCTGGCCCCATCCTCATCTTCTGCCCCACCCTCTGCTCCTACCCCTTCAGTCCCTAAGGGCCTGCTGAGATCATAAGCCCCCAACATTTCTCTAAGATGTTGGGTGGTGGGACTTTGGCCTGTCTTCAGTTTCCTCAAGTTACATAATGCTCTCAATTCCAAGAATGGGAGGGTATCATACTTGGAGGGAAGAAGCCCATGGGCTTCTGGCAAGGACTCACTGGGTCCTGGCTTTGAAGACATCACTAGTGAGGTGTGGTGTATGCACTACCTACTCTAGTGTGGCCTACTAAACTCTCTTGAGTTGTAGAAAGGGTGTGCTATCCCTTAACACACAACTCTAAGTTCAGTAGAACTTACTGTATAGTAAACTTAATTTATATGTACCTTAGGTACCTTTAGTGGTTTTCAGTTGATCAATTCAATTGAGATTATCTGGTAAAACAATAGCAAGCTGGAATCCCACACGCTGCACACCAATGTGAGAAGTTGGCCTGGTATATGCTGTCCACTAATTATAGTGGGCACCTTGCACCAGTCCAAACAACCCCTTATTGGAGATAGGTTAAAGACAACCTTTATTGAAAGCTATCCTAGTGGTAGCTATGGAGAGCAGCCTTCAGGTTAAGTCTTGAAGGAATGTAAAGCAGCTTGTTTTACCAGTCTATAATCTCTTGAGTGACCAAATGAAAGAGCACCACACCAGGTATATATTCAAAATATATGTATTTATTGCTAAACACACCCCTCTAGTCTCTTTATGAGGCTAGAGTTCGAAATACATAAGTTATAAGTTATTTAAACACAGTAATAGCACAAATACACGTTTGGGCCCTAGGGGCGTACCAAACCATATACCAATAAAGTGGTATAAGAACCACGACTGAGCTAGACACTAGGCCTAGAGCCTGTAGAAGTGCTTGGACCACAAGGAACCACCCAAGGTAGTGACACAGGGGACCCACGGGGGACGCGTGCAGTGTAATTACACAGCCGCGAATCGCCGTTAACTTCTATGGAGAAAGTCGCGGTTTGGAAATTAAAGAAAAGGGACACTTAAAGAAGGACTTGGAGCAAACCCTTTGAGAACTAGGTCTTTCTAGAGTCTCTACCCACGGGAGCACCGGAGTACTCTTGTTACCTCACCCAGGGAAGCCGGGTGCATAGGTGCCTTTCGGGGTCGGGTTTCGTCGTCGTTTTGAATGGCGATCTGCTGCAAAGTGCTGCTGGCGACCAAGTGGAAAGTGTCCGGGTGGATCCAAGAGTGGATCGGAGATCTGAAGAACCTGAAAGCAGAGGGGACAGAGTCTGGGTCACTAGCCAGTGACCAGGAAGGCGATGAGCAGATGCCCACCGATGTCGGGTGCTTCAGGTAGGTTGACGGTCGTCCAGGAGGCGTTATCGGCAACCAGGAGCAGGATTCGGGCTGGTACACGATGTCTGTCGAGTGCTGAGGTGTCGGCGACCGGATTGGACCCAACAAGCCTTGGCAACGGCAAGTCTCGATGAAGATGAAGAT
The DNA here is from genome assembly GCA_963921515.1 of Calotriton arnoldi. Classification (NCBI taxonomy): domain Eukaryota; kingdom Metazoa; phylum Chordata; class Amphibia; order Caudata; family Salamandridae; genus Calotriton; species Calotriton arnoldi. The sequence continues at coordinate 77,017 of CAWUFW010015830.1, read as the reverse complement.
TGACAATGGTGCAGACCAGCAAGGTCTGAGGAACTCACCCAGCAAGGGTAAATGAGGGGAAGCCTGGAGCAACCAGGGAGCCCAAGAAGAAAAGGATTGGCCTTCATGAAGGGCTACTAGCCAACAGGCTAGCGACCGCAAAGGAGCCTCAAGACAGTGCACGTGGATCGGGCTCACAGGACACTCGTAGAGTGGAGGCCAGTGATCTTCGGTGCATTTGGTGCTGGAGGCTGGGGCTACTCTGAGCCCAAAGCACGACTTCGTGGGACACCCAGAAGAGGATGCACTTGCAAATACGTGCGGTGTCCAGGGGTCACGGTTCCACGTTACCCACGACAGCTACGGACCTCAGCTTTGCTGGGGACTCAGGGCAGCCTCGGGGAAATCTGAAAATCCACCTCTGGTGATGCAAAGACTTCGGTGTCCGACAGGAGCTTCGGCGATGCAGACCGGACAATTGCTTCTTTGGTGCCTGCCAAGCAGGGGAGTCACTCCTTGACCCCAAGGGAGATTCTTCTGTCCTCTAGTCTTTAGTAGAGCGTCGAAGGTCCAGGATTCTGTGTCAGAGTTTCGTCCAGGGATAATCTAAAGTCCTAAGGACTGGGTTCCTATACTTATACCAAGTTTAGGGGTTGGACTACTCTGTGGCCCCACCTATGGGTGGGTCAGGGCAGAGGGGTGGCTACACCCCTTTCCCTTTGTCCAGTTCACGCCAAAGCAGGGGCTGCAAGCCCCTGATCCGGTTTGAACTGGGGTATGCACAGGGACACCAAGTGTGCCCCCAGTGCAGGACTTCAAAGCACCCGAAAGTGCTCCCGCCCAGCCCCAATACACACTATCCTGTCTGGGGAGGTGGTCACACCTCCCTGGGACAGGAAACCTATTGTCCAGGCCTCCCCTGCCGGAGTTTCGGTCAGCAGCAGGAGGCCAGACTTGTGTCTGTGGCAGCAGCATCCATTTTGTGATGCCAGGGCTTTAGAAAGAAGTTACCGGCCAGGCCAGGGTTAACATGTCTCTCCCTCTAGAAGGGTGGAATGCTACCCCCGCCGCCAGAAGTCGCGGGGGGGTAGTATTCCAAGATGTTTGACACCAAACACGACATGTTTCGGTGCAGCCATTCCAAAGTTAGCATTAAACGCGAGGTTATAATGCGCTTAAGAGTTTATGGTCAGGCTGCACAACAAACAGCATCAGAGAAGGGTCTCCGAACGCTGCAGAGGGGCCCTGCTCATGCAGGGGCACCCTCTCACATAGGAACCACGCACTCTGCCTTCAGGATTGATAAGGCCTGCCATAGGAGTGACTTATAGGTTTATATGTGTGTATGTATATAGTGATATAGGTAGCCTATATCACAGTAAGGGGTGCATGCACCACCTTACCCAGGCTGCAGTAGCAGACCTGTGGTGTCAGTTTGGATGGCCTTCCAGGGGTGGCACAATACATGCTGCAGCCCCTGGCAGGCCTCTGAGGTACCTATGCCCTGAGTACATAGTATACCATATACTAGGGACTTATAAGGGCACTCCAGATTCCAATCAGAGATGTGCCTAAGGCACATGGAAACCTTTTTACAGAGAAAGCAGATAGACTGGGGTCCTGAATAGCAGGATCCCAGTCCAACTAAGTCATAAACCAGCAAAACACCATAAAAAAAAGTGGGGGCAACCATATAGTCAGATTCCACCTTCCTACATCCCTTATGTACACCAATATATTCCAGCAGTGCCTTTTGGATATATCTATTGGAAAACATTCACAGAGTCAAGCCACTACTGAGGAGGAGCAAATGCAAGAACACTCTAAATGTTTACGCCAGTCTCTAAGAGTTTGCTTAAAACACATGATGCTTCTCAGGAAGGGCCTTGTCGGATTTCAAAGTTGGACATGAGTACATCTCCAGATTCCATCCTTTCTGGGACCTCCACTGGACTAGCTGAAGTCAGATACAGCATGCACCTTTAACCTTTGTGGACATCTTCATCAACCCAACAAAGGGTGGGGAGGACAATTGCAAGAGCCTTGAGGAGGACAGAGCGAGAGATATAAGACCAAGTGGAGTGAGTATCCCTTCTGCCGAGAGGTGCACCTTCTTGAAAAGGATCGCCCTTCTTTAGGCGGAATCTGTCAGCAAGACCATAAGACAGAGAATTGTCTGGATTGGGCAGACTCTTATGATGGGCTAAAGGTGATGGCAGACTTAACTGACAAACTTGCAGGTTCTAGTCATTAGGCTGTATATACCTTCTTTCCTGCTGCACGAAATTATGCTTGGGAACCCACACATCACACAGAGGGATATTCGCATTGGAGTTTCGCTAATTGTGTCAGAATCACTTAATAAATAGTGCAAAGATGTTTGTAAAAATCCTGCTTTAGTGAATTTTTTATCGCCATACCTTAATAATCAACTCTCGTCGATAAACAATGCACTTAGGGTGAGATTTACTAAGATTTTATGCCGTGTTTGCATCGCAAAATCTTTTTCCAATTTATTTTCCAGCGCTAAACTTGTTTAGCACTGGAAATAACGTGAAAGTAACTCAAAGTATTGCATAGCGCTGCTTTGCATTACTTAGTGCCAAGGGGGCGTACCATGGGTGGAAAATGTGCATTCCCATGCAACCACCCAAGGCTTCTGATGCTAAACCCTATTTACTAAATGAAGTAGATAGGGTTTAGCGTCAGAAAACTGCGCCCTTTTGAAGTAGGCACAAGGAAGGAGAAATGCATTCATTTCTCCTTCCTTTTCCGACTTTGTACGAGTGCTGCACTTTACAGCACACATACAAAGAGGGAAAAGGGCTAAAGTTAGTCTAAGCATGGTATTTTTTACTTTAAGTGTACACTTCCAGTACAAAACCTATGCTAGACTCACAGAGACACCCTTGCACTATGGCGCAAAGGTGTCTCCTGGCGCGCGGCAGCTGATTTCAGCGCCGGCACTAGGAAAAGGGGAGGAGAGTGCCATATTATAGTAAATTTGACGCTCTCCTGCTCTCTCCTCGTGCAGCGCAGCATTTGTGGCTGCTGCACTGCGCTGCGTGAATAAATGATAAATCTGCCCCTGAGAGATTGCACATGCATAAGAAAGTTCGGGGCAGATGTACCACTTATTCACGCAGCACAGTGCAGCAGCCACAAGTGCCGCGCTGCTTTGCATTACTTCCACAGTATTTCCAGCGTTAAACAAGTTAAGCGCTGGAAGGTAAATCGGAAAAAAAGATTTCATGCTGATTTTCATCACTTTTGTGACGTAAACCCAGCGTAAAATCTTAGTAAATCTCTCCCTTTATATGCAAAATATATGTTCCCTTCCATTTCCCCTTGCCACTAAGGGCTGTATGCCAGAGTGCATATTTGCAGGGCTCAAGCTTGTCAGTTTTCTTTAGAATTTTCTAATCTTGAATTCTGTTGCTACAAAGATTTCTGTATTCGACTAGGATATGACCATGTTTTTTCAACCTTTGCTAAGCAGCATTGAAACTGGGTGTATAATTTCCATTTCTTTCTGTGGTTGAGCATGTTTAAAGAATACATATCTTTTTCACTGGTAATAGATGCTCGATGCACTAAATTTAACCATTCTCAACAGGAAGTAATCTTGCTGCACAAAGTGTCTCTTAATTTTTAGCCACTTTGTTCTGAAATTTAAGCCCCATATCCGCTGCTGCTTCTTGTTGCAAGAAAACATTGGCATATTCAAGTGGGCTGATGATATTTTTAATCTAAAAACCTCAGTAGGAAATAATTTTGGCAAATCATGAAAGCACATATATTGCATTAGGAAAGAGTATAGCTTTGCTTTGGGGAAAAAGGAACTTTTGGGCTGGATGCAATGATTTGAAAATGTGTATTTTTACACGTAGTAGTTAGAGCAATTATGCTGCTTTCAACCTTAGGAATCAAATATTTAGGTTTTTATCCTTATCTAAAGATTAAATTCAGTTTTTGGTTTGGTCAGTAGCCACAGACTGAATACTGTGAAATTCCCCTAACACAGATTTTCATATTAGGTTCTCATGTCACTGACAAAATGCATGCATGATTGTACGCATGGGGAGTTATACAGTGCGGAGCAGGCTACAAAGTATTGAAATGTAAATACAATCTGTGTAGATGCATAGATATAGGTGTACATTCTGTCTTCACTCTGCCTAGTTCTTTGCCTCTTGTAGCACTGTGTATACTATTTAGGCCCTTATTACTAGTGCCATCAGTCATGGCCACCAAGAAATGTGCAGGAATCAGTGCAGTAATGTCAAGGGGCATATTTACCAGTAAAGTGGCGAAACATGTCATTAAGCCAAGTAGGCTAGCGATACACTCTGTCACTTTAGAAACGCAGGGCTGCACCATATTTACAAGAATATGTTGCAGCCCTGAGTTTACCACTGCACTATCGCTAAATGTAGCTGCCTAGCGCCAATGCAGGCACCCTTGCACCATGGTGCAAGGGTGTCTGTGTTGCAGGGGAAGATTTAAATGCCATTTTATAACTTCTATGTGTGCTGCTTAATGCAGCACGAATAGAAGTTGCAAAACGTATTTTTTTTTTTTAAATGATTGTTTAAGTGCAGGAAGGAACCCCTTCCTGCACATAAACAATCATTGGTGTTTCACTGGTTCCATGTGTGGTGCACAACGCAGCACACATGGAAACAGCAAAAACGAGGAGAAATTAAAACATTTCTCCAGACGTGGGTCCCTTGCTCACTTTGCCACTGGATTCAAGCAAGCCTGGCTGATGACGGCTGGAATGCCAGAAACCGGTCCTAGGATGCTTGTTTCCGGTCCAGGGAAGACATGGCTTGGCAGTTCGTGCTGGACTGTTCCCATGAGGCACAGGGTCAGACTGATTTGCATATGGCCATGTCTGAACTGGGGTGGTGGAGTGAGCTAAAGAATGATGATGGATTAAACCCAGATCAGTTGACTGGGGGTGAGTGTTTGATTGGCTCAAACGTTCCGTCCATCATCCCCTTTTGTATCGCTTTGTTCGCCCTGAGTTGGCGGGGGTATGCCCAGACGTGGGTCCCTTGCTCACTTTGCCACTGGATTCAAGCAAGCCTGGCTGATGACGGCTGGAATGCCAGAAACCGGTCCTAGGATGCTTGTTTCCGGTCCAGGGAAGACATGGCTTGGCAGTTCGTGCTGGACTGTTCCCATGAGGCACAGGGTCAGACTGATTTGCATATGGCCATGTCTGAACTGGGGTGGTGGAGTGAGCTAAAGAATGATGATGGATTAAACCCAGATCAGTTGACTGGGGGTGAGTGTTTGATTGGCTCAAACGTTCCGTCCATCATCCCCTTTTGTATCGCTTTGTTCGCCCTGAGTTGGCGGGGGTATGCCCAGACGTGGGTCCCTTGCTCACTTTGCCACTGGATTCAAGCAAGCCTGGCTGATGACGGCTGGAATGCCAGAAACCGGTCCTAGGATGCTTGTTTCCGGTCCAGGGAAGACATGGCTTGGCAGTTCGTGCTGGACTGTTCCCATGAGGCACAGGGTCAGACTGATTTGCATATGGCCATGTCTGAACTGGGGTGGTGGAGTGAGCTAAAGAATGATGATGGATTAAACCCAGATCAGTTGACTGGGGGTGAGTGTTTGATTGGCTCAAACGTTCCGTCCATCATCCCCTTTTGTATCGCTTTGTTCGCCCTGAGTTGGCGGGGTATGCCCAGACGTGGGTCCCTTGCTCACTTTGCCACTGGATTCAAGCAAGCCTGGCTGATGACGGCTGGAATGCCAGAAACCGGTCCTAGGATGCTTGTTTCCGGTCCAGGGAAGACATGGCTTGGCAGTTCGTGCTGGACTGTTCCCATGAGGCACAGGGTCAGACTGATTTGCATATGGCCATGTCTGAACTGGGGTGGTGGAGTGAGCTAAAGAATGATGATGGATTAAACCCAGATCAGTTGACTGGGGGTGAGTGTTTGATTGGCTCAAACGTTCCGTCCATCATCCCCTTTTGTATCGCTTTGTTCGCCCTGAGTTGGCGGGGTATGCCCAGACGTGGGTCCCTTGCTCACTTTGCCACTGGATTCAAGCAAGCCTGGCTGATGACGGCTGGAATGCCAGAAACCGGTCCTAGGATGCTTGTTTCCGGTCCAGGAAGACATGGCTTGGCAGTTCGTGCTGGACTGTTCCCATGAGGCACAGGGTCAGACTGATTTGCATATGGCCATGTCTGAACTGGGGTGGTGGAGTGAGCTAAAGAATGATGATGGATTAAACCCAGATCAGTTGACTGGGGGTGAGTGTTTGATTGGCTCAAACGTTCCGTCCATCATCCCCTTTGTATCGCTTTGTTCGCCCTGAGTTGGCGGGGGTATGCCCAGACGTGGGTCCCTTGCTCACTTTGCCACTGGATTCAAGCAAGCCTGGCTGATGACGGCTGGAATGCCAGAAACCGGTCCTAGGATGCTTGTTTCCGGTCCAGGGAAGACATGGCTTGGCAGTTCGTGCTGGACTGTTCCCATGAGGCACAGGGTCAGACTGATTTGCATATGGCCATGTCTGAACTGGGGTGGTGGAGTGAGCTAAAGAATGATGATGGATTAAACCCAGATCAGTTGACTGGGGGTGAGTGTTTGATTGGCTCAAACGTTCCGTCCATCATCCCCTTTTGTATCGCTTTGTTCAATTATGCTTGACAGGTAGAAATAAGAAACCCTGCTTTCAAGTGAACACATTTGTCACCACCTTAAATATTGTTAATTGATCCCTTCTTCCCATAGATAGCAAAGCACCAGGAACCTGTAAACGGTATTTCAAGTCGGAAACACACCCATATAATCTCACGTTATGCCAATGACGTCCTGTTGCACATCACAAATCCTGTAGGCAGTGCTATGGCCATATCAGGTTTGCTTCCTGAATATGGGGATAACTTATTATATGGGAGAAATCTCAATACATTTTCAGCAATAGACATCAGCCTTTTACAATTCATGTTAAACTTGAGCATTTCTTTATCACTTAGTCCCAATGCCTGACGTACCCCTGCATCATAATACCCAACAATTTGTTGACATGATGGAAGCCCCTCCTGCCTATGGCAACAGGCATGTTTAGCTAAAGAACCATCTCATCGTCATCCATATTTGCATTGCATGAATTGTTTACTGTAAAACTTCCATTTGCCCCACAGGTTTAATTGTGTTCTGGGTTGACAAACACACAAATACGTATATTCCAGATGCCTAAAATCAAAATAAAGTGAAATGGCTGCATACACTGCAAAACTAATTTAGAGCTGGCCTAGGGAAAAGTTTAATTAAAGCAACTTCTATAGTCTTGTCATTGGATTTCCTCCTTATTGCCACAGAGGACTGCCTATGGCAAATGTATGGGTGGCTGGTTGGAAAGCAGGAAAAATACTGACAATTTATTTTGACCTCAGTGCTAAAGTTATTGTCTGCAGGTGGTTACATATCTGTTATAAGAACATTGAAATGTTGAGTGCTCCGTTGAAGACAATGGAGTACCCTGGGCTTTTAATGAGTGGTAGAAGTCCGGAGCATCAACATTCTAATGTTTGTTCACAGCTGTGAACAAAGGCCTCATGGAGCCCAATGGGATTCCAACCCCCTTGTGCTCCATGAGGCCTTTGTTTTACACATTAGTACATTATGACCTCTGGGGTCGGAAAGTTCTAACAGCATTAGAGCCCTCCGTAGCGGGCTCTACTGGCCATTTAATGGTCGGCTCCATTGTTAAAAGCCCTTGCATTTGGCTTGGGTCTTTAACGCAGGAGTGGAACTTTAATGGCCGGTAGAGCCCACTGTGGCAGGCTCTAAGGCTATATTAGAACAGTGGAATGTGGAGCACTCCATTGAATACAATGGAGTGCTCCGAGCTTCTACGGGCCGGTAAAGGCCCGCAGAGCAACATTCCAATGTTGTTTGAACAAAGGCCTCTCAGAGCCCTAGGGGATTTCAATCCCTTCGGGCTCCGAGAAGCCTTTGTTTAATTTGTTTGTTCTAATAGCCTTATAGCCCTTCGTAGCTGGGCTATACCGGCTATTAAAGTCCCGCTCCCTTGTTAAAGGCCCTCGCAGCGGGCCTTTAATAGCCGGTATAGCCCGCTACGGCTATAAGGCTATATTGGAACATTGGAATGCTGAGAGCCCCATTGAAGACAATGGAGTCGCTCTGGGCTAATATTGGCTGGTAGAAGCCTTCTGCTCCAACATTCAATGTTTGTCTCTCTATTTCTTCTTTTGTCACTTCTTTTGTAACTTAGAACATTTTTACCCTTATTGGATGGAATGTTCTAATAGCCTTATAGCCCTTCTGCCTCTGACTATACCTGTTGTTAAAGGCCCTCACCCTTCTTATAGGCCCAACTACTGTCATAATACTCTCAACTTTAAAATGTATACCTCATCAACTATCCCTTAGTCCTAAATAAAACTGTACTTGCAGTCTGGCTACAAATATTTATCTTATAGAATAATAGCTCTGCTGTTCTGTATTGCTTCCAGACAATGAGAAAAAAGGAACAAAACAAAAACCAATCCCTTCTGTCACACCCCCCCCACAGAAAATTCCTATAAACTGAATGTCATAGGGTTCCTGTGGTAAAACTAGTTCAAACGAGCCAACCTGCTCTGGTAAAACTCAGGGTCAGGTGAGCTGCAAGGGTGTACATAAATAAAAGAGGATCTAGTGCCAGCAGAACCAGCACCTCACAATAAGGGGTATTTTGTAAAAAAAAATAGGAATTGCCTCACGGTAGCAACCAGCGGAAGCATGTTGGCCAATGCTTGCCAACTAACTCATTCTATCATCATTGGCACTTTCCTATTGTGGCAGGGAAGCCTTGTATAGTGGGTGTATCCATATCTAAACTGGATGTATGTAATAGATCCATCTAATTCTTAACCTTTGTATTTAATGCCTGCACCCTTATTGTAAAAAAGGTCCTTTCAAATTAAAGAGAAAAACAGAACAACATTGTAAGCAAAACTGTACTATAATCACACAAAAAACCAGAACACAGTCAGTAGTAAGGCATATTTACCACATAGCCACTCAGTGAATGCCTACCAGTTGGCAATACGACTAATTTCAGGAACAGTTAAGAACCATAAGCCGCCTGAGAAAGAAAAACACATAATAGTAAACACCACTGCCAATACCCTTGCAAAAGGGAACCCATCTCATAACCATCTGGCCACAGAAAACAAATGTGGTTTATTGCAAACACTTCAGTAAAGTGTCCACACATACTTTCTAAAAGCCGTTCTTCTTGCTAATTATTGAAAAGATGCCCACACAATCATGCTATATGGTGCACGAGACCAAGGGCCGGTCCCAAGGCTTACCAACGGTGCTATCGGTCAACATTCCACCAGGACGCTCCGTCGGGGGCCGCTAACAGGAAAATTTAAATCCCTCCCATGTCACATGATGGCTACACCAAACACTAGACTATCACCAATAAGAGGCACCATCTTGGAAGACAAAGGAAGCCTAGGAGTGAGGGGAAAAGGTCTTCATGACAGGATGGCTAGGAAAGCGCTTACCCTGCCCTAATTACACTTGAAAAGGCTCTGTCTGCAGCACACACAAAGGAACCTGACACCAGGCCTGCCTGGCCTGGAGCCCGGTCCAGGGAAAGAACTGACCAGTACCAGTTTTGGGGGTAGGTCAGAGAACTCCCCCAACAACTTCCCCACCATGTATAAATGTGGAACAAACAAACCCCTCATCAAAACACTCTTGGACCTGTGGAAGATTGAGAAGGACTGCTCTGCAGTGTGAGGTAGAGGGACTGCCCTGCTGACTGAAGAAAGATTGGACCTGCTTGCTTTGAACCCAAGCTACCCACAGTGACGCCAAGGGTTAGTTGGCTGACCTCCGGTGTGAGCTACAGAGAAACAATACGTTTCCAGAGGCCTCCCAGCAACTGGCAAGCACCAACAATACCTACCTTGACCTGCCTGAGCACTGCTACTGGTCTCTGCTGGTAGCCCCAGGTCTTGGACACTTGGTTGGCATCAGTGTGAACTTCTCCCGAAGAAACAGTGAAGGTACAGAGGTTTTGTGGTCCCCGCAAACGCTAAGTGACCTCTTCGCACTGAGAATTGACAGCTCGCGGCAACTGCCAATGCAAAGCTCCAGTGGCTCTGCTCTGTGCACCAACAGCAACTATCTACAATGGCTGGCAAATCGAGACCTGCACTTCACACCAACAGCCAGCTACGATTGCCAATGTGAAGCTCCAGCAATTACCAATTTTACGCACAATGACCGTCTGCGATGCTCGACCTGCTCTTCACACCCCTCCAACATGCACGTAACTCTTTGTGCAGACTTAGAGAAGGTAACTATTCAGCAGGAGTAACCTGGTCCCTGTATCCAACCGGCGCTCCATCGTGGCCAGCCTGAACTTGTCACCTGTCCAGTGTGACCAGATAACTGACAGTGACGCTTTGTGCATCTTGGTGCTATTTTCACCTAAAACTTTAAAAACGTGATATCTCTGTGTTGTGAGGCATAACAGGGCCCATGCCCATTCTCCATTTTATTTCCACATTTTTAGCTTGGCATCATTTCTCTATTTGTGATTTTTAACATGCTTTGCGCTTACACAATGATGTATTGAGAAATCATTATACATGCTGTTAATTTCTTAGCAAGCTTTTATTATATAAACCATCTCTGCGCCACAATGGACAGAAGAGCACTTCGATTGTGTTTGTCCTGGATGGCATGTGCTGTGATTAAGAGGAAGTCCTGCTTACTCTGACCCATATCCTGCTACGGACTGTACCCTGTTCTGCACAGGCTGGGTTCCTGACTCATCACACTCAAGTATGGGGGTTAGGTCATCCCAAGGGATGTGGCAGACGGATGCTCTCAATAGTGTTGGTACCGCGAGGTAGGAGTATAATCATATTATAATCACAGTAGCATCATAATAGTTGAACTGTTTATCTTTTTCACCATTCTTGTAATGCTGGATACAATGCTTTGTTTCTTCTGCCTTATAATTGCAGTACATTCTTTTTATGCAAGAATACAATTGCTTTAATAAATGATTTGAAACCTAATTCGTATATTTCTTCTGTTTACCTTTTTATTTTATTTTTTATTCATTTTATTTCTCAGGGATCCTGTCTCAGTCCCACTTTATTTAACATTTATGTGGCTCCCTTAGCGAATCTACTAAGGGATCTGGGCTTCATCCCAATTTCTTATGCTGACGACACCCAGCTCCTAATGGCGTTTGACAAAAATTCTCCCAATACCCAATCTACCTTCTGCGAAGGCATGATAGCCATATCGACTTGGATGAGGAACAATTTTCTTCAATTAAACGCCAGCAAAACAGAGATTATGCTGTTTGGAGAAGCGCCCCTACTCTGGTCCCCAGATTGGTGGCCCACTGACCTGGGTGCTGCCTCTGTCCCGAAAACAGTGGTAAAAAACTTAGGAGTACATATAGACCAGAAGTTATCGATGAAGGAGCAAGTTACGACCGTTGCGGGCTCTTGCTTCCACGCTTTGAGCCTCCTGAGAAAGGTTTTTCTTCTTCTCCCCATGACAGTCTGGAAAACTCTCCTTCAGGCATTAGTAATAAGTCGCTTAGACTATTGTAATGCCCTCCTGATTTCAGCCAATGAATCTTCTCTTAACAGACTTCAGGTGGTCCAAAACACTGCGGTCCGTTTAGTCTCCAACTCTCCTGCTAGGACCGCCTCCCTGCCACTTCTCCAGGGTCTACACTGGTTACCTATCCGCAAGCGAATTCAAATTAAGATCTGCTGTACAGTGCATAAGGCAACACATGGTAATGGCCCTAGCTATCTAGCAGATAGACTCATCCGTTATCTACCTTCCAGAACTCTTCGCTCTAGTTCTAAATCACTCCTCTTGGTGCCCCGTGTTAAGAAATCCTGCATCGGGGGGAAAGACTTTTACCATCTGGCCCCCTCCCTGTGGAACTCACTTCCCAGCCACCTCCGGAATTGTACCGAATATCTTCGATTCCGCAAGCTCCTGAAAACCGCTCTTTTCTGATCTCCTTCTCTTGCCACTCTATAGCACTCCCGCAGCACGGAGATACTCTTTAGGGGGTGATTTGGGCGCTTTACAAGACTCTAAAATAAAATAAACCAGGCCAACATTCTCTGATGAATACTAGGGAACCAAGGTGCATATCTATGACCCGGTTTGCTTTGTGTTTTCAACACGCAACGTGGTACATGCACGAGTCAAACCTTAAGTGAGATTTCTGAAGCCACACAAGGCCACTTTACGTAGCCCTGAGTGGCTCCATAAATCTGGAGTAAAGCAAATCAGCGCAAATCACTCCGTTGCCTTACTTTGCCCTAGGAAGGTGTTACATGGGCGTTGCGTGGGTGTTGTCACAAAACTCCCATGGTTTTTGACGCATTCCCAGATTTATCAGAACTGGTAAACTTGGGAATGTGCCAAAAAGATGCGCCTTCCCAGGAGAGGCGTAATGAGGAGAAATATCTTTATTTCTCCTCATTACTTCCTCTTTCTATGTGTCCTGCATTCTGCAGCACACATAGATAGAGAAATATGCCTCTCAGGATTGTTTTTGTTCTTTCTTGCACAAAAACAATCATGCATGCAACACAAGCTCCTTTGCACCATGGAGTGTTGGTGCCAGGCTGCCAAAAGGGTGCCAGCACAGGGAAAAAGGAAGGAATGCGCCATATTGCCTTAAATACGGCACATTCCTGTCCTTTGCCTATTATGCAGTGCAGCACAGTAAGGTGACTTACTGCACTGCACTGCGTGACATTCTCGTAAATAGGCCCCCAAGTTCCAGTATTCTGAAGTCTATTTGTCCAGATACACAGTCCAACTGAATTCGTAGGAACCATATAACATGTCCTCACCAACGTTTTAGGTCAAGCACTTATTTCGTGGGTCTCCTGAGTAGTACTTGCGTGTGCCACGGTCTCCTCACCTTATACGGAGACGTCTGTGGTGTTAGGGAATTAAATCCTACTCAGCTTAATATGAAACACTTATTATTGTCTGTAGGTTGTTCAAGCTTGAACCTTTACAAGGGTTGCCCCACTACAGTTTTTTCCTCTCTTTGAAGTTTGTTCATTAAAATGGCACTGGTAATTGTCATTCCTGTCAACTGCAGACATGCTGTAACAACATTATTACAACAACAAGGGCTCCCGGCTACGGTGGAGAAGTTATCTTCGTGGTTGAGGTCCACGAAGCATACAAAACAGAGGTATTCTATTCATGGATTATTTTTCCTGCTGTCGATGGCACTACATTAACATTTCACAACCACTCACCAGGTGTAATACCTAATGTATATAGAGCTTATGAAGATTTAGAAATCCCATTAACATATCAGGACCACCACAAATGGTTCCAAGGCTCCCTACCACACACATTAAATTATGTATGGCTGGGCCTCCTCAGCAATGATGGGGCAACATAGCAGTCTTAGTTGGCTAATCACCATATACAAATTTGCCACCACTAACTGCTGCAGACTTCTGTACTTTGTACACAGGTCTAGTTAGACTATACATATGCTTAACGCAATTTATAATGTGCATCATAACAGCAACCCCAGTGAGGGCAACTCAAGATGTGCAGCCTCAGTCAGATGCGCCTGCAATTAATCCAATGACTATAAATGCAATTATGGGTAAGGTTCCCACCAGACGGGGAGAGATCCCATTCTAGATTGCACAAAAAACAAATCAGTGTGAAGCAGTGCTTCTCTACACTGGACCCCAAGACAAACATAGGATTCTCATAATGTTCCTATCACTTGGTATGATTCCCCCAATGAAGGATTGTGCTACTTGGGGCACAGTCTTTGCTGCAATATTTACCATAACACATGGGACACCATCAATTGCTGTTTTGCTTTAAGTGCTCCTGCCCTGGACTTGGGGGTGTAATTAATTGCCAACTTTGCCAGTTTCCTCAATTACATTAAGTAACATTAAAGGGGAAGCAGCAGCACTGGTGGTACGCCAACGCCTCGCACAAGTCCTTGTCACAGAACAGGACCGCGAACTGCCAAAAATTATTTCTGAAACCTATACAGCTGTAGGTCAAGATAATTTGGGAGCCAGACCTAATATGTCACAACTTAAGGGCAATTCTGAAAACAAATTTACCAAGCAGGCACCTGAGAGTTCTAAAAAATGCTGGGATAAACAAAAAAATAAAGAAAGACCAAAAACAGGGGGTAGATCTCTGCAACAAGAACCCACTGAAAAACCTTATAACATACATAACTGTGATACACTTAAACAGCTTGTTAGGTATCAGTATACTGATACTCGTCCTTCTTGTTCCTTTCAGGACTCACGCGACACACCATCAGAGAGAGGGGAACATTCAGAGAACAGGCAAGAAGAGTACGTGAAAACATAAAGGACTCACAACGCTCATCTAACATCATCATTACAAAGGAAGAGAAATTTTCACAACAAAACCCCAATTCAGAAAAAAGAAGGTTGCAGGTATTTCCGTGAAACATACCACACATATTGAGAATGTTCCTTCAGAACAAGACGTGAGCACTGACACTGCTAGACAGCCTGGCAGAGATCACAATAGTTCACCAGAATCTTCAAGATTTTCTGGTTGCGAAAGCAACTGGTAAATTTATTCAAGCTGAAACACCAGAGCAGCGAGTAGGCCCTCTAGACAGACTATATGATTTGGATATCCAAATCAACGGTGACATAATATGCACTATTAAATTAATATTCTGGAAAAAATGTAACATATACATATGACATTTTCTTGGCTGAAAGGGATTGGCCACCGGAGTTTGTTAGAAAAGTCCCACAAAGGGTAGATGTCATCATACCCTCCATTTCTGTTCTTGTTCCTGGCATTGTCAAACAAGCGTATGTCACAGAATGGGCCAGTGCACAAGCCCAGGCATTATACTGCAACTATGTAGGCTGGGATAAGGATTCGTCTTATCACATTATACCCGTAAGGTCCAGCCTGCAAGTGCAACAACAATATCCTCTTAAACATGAAGCTAAATGCCCTGTTAGGGAAATTATATCACATTTAGAGTACCAAGGCATCATCAAGCCTTGTATTTCAGCAATGAATAACTCACTATTTCTGGAAGCCAAACCGGACTATTCCTATCATCTATTTTAAGACTACTGACATTTAAAAAGTCACACACGTACCTTTGCAATTCAAAACGCACCTCGTGCAGCACTAATGAGCAACATAGTGTGAAAAAAATACAATACCACTTTGGATAGCTGCAACGGCTTTTTCTGCCAAAATATAATGCCTGAATGCAGAGATCTAAACGTGTTCAGCACTTTAGGAATTCAAAAACGATTTTGCCGACTTCCTCAAGGACAGCCCTGCCTGTTTTTCATCTGAATAACATCAATGCTACACAATATTGCTCCAGAAGCATTGTCCTATGTTGAGGACATTTATCTGATAGACGATAACTTAAACACACACTTAGCCAGAGTAGATCGCATAATTTTGGGAATTGCTGAACATGGCAACAAATTTAATTTCCTGAAAACAAAATTGCTTTTCTTAGTGTTCTGTTCTTACAATGCGAACTTTCCAATGCAGGCAAACAGCTTGCCCCACATTTCTTAGAGAAATCACTTTTAGGTTTTCTCAGCTTCGGAAGAACATACATACTTGACTACGCACAATGGGTTAAACCATTGTATGACTTAATTCGTCCTGATTTCTCAGGCAAATACTGGACTACAGAACACACTGACATACTCAGAAAACGGCAAAGTGACATGCTTGCATCCAGACTCTTGCACACTCGTGACAACACAACTAACTTGGGGATCAAAGTCATTGCGGGATCCACCAGATACACATAAGTCACTTTCAATGATGGTGACACTCTGCCAATTGCATATAAATTGAATTTATATTCGAATGCTGAAATGCATTTTGCATTAACAATAAAAATACTGCCAGCATTTCAGACAACTGTTATAAAGGAAAGATAATTGACTCAGGGGTAACGCATAATTGTGGTTACCCCAGTCCCAGCCTTAGAGGCTTTCACCAAAGCAAGTGCCCCGAACACTAAAGCATTACATCCAGAATGGATACAATGGGCTACTTCCTTAACAGCTTCTGATGTTGATTA
The DNA here is from genome assembly GCA_963921515.1 of Calotriton arnoldi. Taxonomy (NCBI): domain Eukaryota; kingdom Metazoa; phylum Chordata; class Amphibia; order Caudata; family Salamandridae; genus Calotriton; species Calotriton arnoldi. Next base: position 60,871 of record CAWUFW010015830.1, on the reverse strand, counting down.
TGCTTTTGACCCCACCTTGCAAACACAAGACTTTCTCCAGTATGAAAAAGAATACCCTGTGCCCAGTGATGTTATGCCTCTTGATTAGCATCATTACATAATCTATACTGGCGTTTCAGCTCAGCCTGCTGTAGGCACCAAACAACGATACTCAGAGGCCTGCGCGGCTGTTCAAGGAGTTAAGAAGGATAAAGAATTCGATCAACAAACAACATTTACACAATCCTTAGGGGATTGTACAGCATAGCAGACTGAACTAAAAGCTTTGAGTCTGTCACTAGAAAATATGGATCGTGAATTCCCCACACTTATTTTGTGCAATTCGTATTATTGTGTCCAGTCTTATAATGAACATTTGCATTATTGCCGTTGAATGGATTCAGAGATTCTAATGGAAATGTTATCAAGCATAAACTGCTTTGGGGCAAGGTGGCACATCAAAAAGAATGTTTGCCTTAGGCTCATGTAATACATACACTGAGTCACCAACATGTTGGAATGCACTTTGTAGGGAATTCATTGGCAGATGAAGCTGCCAAGTCAGCAGTTCAGACTGCTTTTTTCGCTGCAATTGCTTGTTCACACACAAGGGTGAATGATGATATCATGGTTACTGTCAATGCTTCACACACTGCTGCTCCCTTACTAAAACACTTTCCAGAAAAGTACTCCTACCTACTGAGTGCTTAAACATTACTTTTGTTCTCATTCCTGGGGATGGTGATCCAGTGATACCTAACCAGGACCACAGACTAGAATTAATAGTAGCTGCTCATGAAGTGTTGCGGCCACAGTTTCTCTAATACAGAAATGCTACTGGTGGCATGATCTGTACAGACCGACTAAGCGATATGTCCTTAGCTGTAACATTTGCCAGCAAATTAAAAGTTCCACCATGACTCAGACACCTCTTCTAATCTTATCAAAGCCGCTAGCCTGTGTGTATTTGGATCACTGCGGACCTCTAAATTCAGACGGTTCATTTAAACTGATTCTTTTGGCTGTTGATTTATGTTCTAAATTCCTATAAGTGTGGCTACAATGATCACCTGACGCTCAAACCATTATTAAGGACTTACAAGTCTTTATTGGGACACATGCAGTGGTAGCATTCTACTCGGACCAGGGACCTGCATTCGCCTCTAGGGCTTACCGGGATACCATGGGCACCATGAGTGTTGCTGTGCATTATTCCTCCCTCTATCATCCTGAGGAAAATTTGATAGTGGAAAGGAAAAAGAGTGACTTAAAGCAGTCTTTAACAGCTAGACTATTAGGTTCAGGTCGTAGTTGGGTCCACCACTTATATGGAGTCTAGAGAGTTTGAAATACTCTGCCTAGAAGATCCCTGGGTGGTTGGACTCCCTATGAGTGCCTCTTTGGGGTTCAGATGTATGTCTCAGATCTCGACAATCTTGGCGCAGTGGTGGCAGACACACCTTTTGACATCAATAAACATTTCACTGTCTTACAGGAGCTACAAGTCTTTCGAGATGAGCACTCAAATACAATTTCTAAATGTTCTTCCACTAATGAAGTGAAGGTGCAACCAGCAACTGCCAGCTGGATTCCTAAAATTGTGGATCTATTGCATGAGAAGATCTCCGACCGAAAATAGTTTGGACCATCATACAGAGCATCAGTGCCAGTACGTGGCATTCAAGGTACCAGAACTGTAATATTGCCACGGCTTACTGGTTGTAGAATTAAATGGTTTGTCTCAATAGACCAACTCAAACTGCACTATGTGGCAAGTCCTACACAGTAGGCCAAGAGGGCTCCTTGGTAACTACCTATCTCCTCTCGCTACCATACAGGAACTTCTTCTGCATTCAATAAACAACACAAATGTTGTTTCACCCCTGCTGGGGTCTTCAGAAACTGCAGTTTTACTGTTACCTGTTACAACTACTAATACAGGATGCACACCAACTGTGAGTTTACAGTTCTCTACTGCTACTCCTAACAACAGAGGGGCATATTCACAAGGAGCTATCGCCGAATTAACAGCACTTTATCGCAGCCAAAGTCGTGATAAATTGACCTCCCCATTCACAAGCCGGTGTGAACAGCCCACAGCACCAGTTTACCCGCAATAGCAGCCGCAAAAAACATCGCCACAGAGGACCCCCGCAAATATCGCTAATGAGATGCAGAGTAGGCGTTCCCGTGCCAAAAGCAGAGACAACATCACACCTCAACATTCACAACGACCAGCCACATCGGCGATAAGAACACAAAACAGGCGATAAGGCGCGTTAGCACCAGGAAATTTACACCTGCTCTGACCTGGTGTAAAGTCGGACGGCAGCCAGCACCACAAAAGGGAGCACAGCCCAGGGCCACATCCGAAGGGCAACAGATGCCATGGAGCCACTCATCATGCGGCCCGGACACCCAAGAGGGCCACAACACCCACCGCCACCACCCCAGGACCCCAACCCACACCCGGAACACCCCCCCCGCGGCCACCACAGACCCAGCGCAGACAAAGACAACGGACCCCCAGGAAACATACCAGCCGCACAGACCCAACATCTGACAATGTCACCGTCCACTACAGGCTGAAAGGGACAACCATCCTACGCATCCTAACCATCATCGCCTAACAGGCCTACGGCACCAACACAGCGGACAACCAACATCCCACCCCACACAAAGCTGCTGGCTTGGCTGCATCTGTTGGCCCCTGGTACCCCCCAAACAACACCCGCCAGAGTCGGAGGAGTCACACAGCCAGCCACATCCAAGTCCCCCACACCTGTCCTGGACATCACCATCACCCTGGTACCCCAGTCCCCATACGTCCAACACAATGTGCAGGATCCGCTGGAGACCAAGCAAGGACCATACGCCATAGCAGGATGCACGCACGTGTTGGGGGCAATCCACAGCACACATGTACTACCTGTGCCCCCTGGTGACACAGCACACAATCACCTCAACAGGAAGCACACGTCTCACATCAATGTGCAGGCAACAACAGAACACCGTGGAACCTCCAACAATGTCGCCTTCAAATACACAGCCAGTGTGCATGATACCTTCATCCTCTGACAGTCCATCATCAACCAGCGTTCCCTGGATGGCAACAAGGGAAATGCACATCCCCTTGGCAAGTCCGAAATGAACACCCCACACACCTCAACTCCACAACCATGCAGCTCACAACTCTGGCAATGCACACGTCACAAAATCACAACCAACATGCACAACAACATGACCACCCACCAGACACGACAGAACAACTTACAATGGTAACCTGAGCAAGCCCTGAACATGAGCCATCAACGGCATGGCACCTCAGCCACATAATAGCCGAATGTGGGGAGAGGTGGCAACCAGGCATGTGTGAAGGATGCAGTAGAACCTTGATCGGGAAAGCACACAATGACAAGAGTGGTGGAGATGTGCTGGACAGACCGCAGTATGCAGAACACACCCATATCCATGGCGACATACACCTCTGGCGTATGGAGTGCAGTGGACGCAACCATGTCTCCCCAGCCAGTGGGGGACCTCGTGGAAATGTTGCCTGTGACGCCACCCCCTCAGCATCACCGGAGTGGGATGGCCCGGCGTAGGCCACGCCAGAGTAGGGGTGTGAATAAAAAGCACATAGGCCTGGGCGTGGTCCTCTCCCGGAAAGCCCCACGTCTCTGCCAGCGCGGTGCCTTCCACCCCGCCACGAGGCCGACGCCGTCCTCGTGAGCGGAGTTGCCTGCGATGCTGTGCGCCTGCCGGACCCCGGCACGCTGGACCATGAACCCGTCAGGCCCGCCCCTGCGCAGCCAGGCCACACTGTTCACCTGCAGTCACGGGCGTGTGTCAAGGAGGGCCCACCACGTGCCGGTGCAAGCTCCAAGCCCGAGGCCCTCGACCTTGCAGCCACCTCAGACCATCAAAGCCTCCACGACACAGGCCCGCTTTAGTCCTTTCTCGTTGACGTACTCTACTGCCGCCTTCGGCCTGCTCTTTGGACCAGTAGGTCCCATATGTGAAACTGTGTCCTGAGTCATGAATGGCAGTGACCCCAAATCCGGGCCAGCGGCCACAGCACCAGACCCCCCCAATCAGTGAGGCATAGTTCCATATGGGCATCTTGCGACACGTGGTGTCACTAACCCTGTTCAACGCCAGCCGGCTACACGTGGTGCCACTAACCCTGTTCAAAGCCAGCCGGCTACACGTGGTGCCACTAAACCTGTTCAACGCCAGCCAGCTACACGTGGTGCCACTGAACCTGAACAACGCAGGCCGGTGGGGCTATCCAACCTATGCCGGCGACACTAGGTGAATGGGCCGTGCTGACTGCTGCCTCAGGCCTACACCACAGTCAGGTAGGTCACACATTTGGAACTGAGTCTTGATTACACCATGGCAGTGAACATCATTTAAGGCAGAGAACAATTCACTATACTCCCTTCGATGTGGTGCCAACAAGTCTGTGCATGGCATCACAACCACACGTGTCTGTGGACCTACGTGGACCACTGCCCTCTGCCTATGCTGCGCACGAGTGGGATCACAGATTTGGAACTGAACATCGATGATTCAAAAGACAGAATACATATCATCGCACGCACGGAGAGGCGTAAGAGGATGACGCGTTGCAGTCCGGAGGGAACAGGATCATCATTACGGAGGTGATCGAACACTACCGACAACTGCCCTTGTGTCACTAACTCTGTGCCTCGCGAGCCAACGACACGTGGCTGTGGGCCACTGCTGACCGCTGCCTCCGGCCTACACTGCGGTCCAGTGGGTCATAGTCTTGATTTGGCAATGGTGGAGTTCATATCAGTGTACCGGCATCATCGCAGACTGCATCCCCTCACAGCACCTGTGCCACTAAGTCTGTTCCCAGACATTTATGGACACTCACTGGTCGTACATTGGTGGCGTTTGAGTCTATGGACTAGGGGCTAGTTTTCATCCTCATGTAGCTGATACCGAATTGTTGGTGAGGACGAGGGTTGCGCTTTCCACTCCTCCATTTGCTGCTTCCAGATAACATCAGACCTTCCGCATCATGCCCTGGAGGACACCTTCCACTGTCCCCCGCAACCCTCCGCAACATACACCTTGGACATTGATGGGGACCCGCTCAGGTCGCATGGCCCATCTGACTGCACCGCAAGTCACCGTCCCGTGGCTGGGTACCTGTGCCGGCCGCAGTGCATCCGGGGCCACTAACTCTGTGCTTGTCAGGTCTGGGACCCCTTCTTCTGAGACATTGAATGGCCTCTGAAGCGATGGTCTTGGGGTCATCAACGCCATGTGTCTGTGGCCCTGCGCTGTCCGCAGCCTCCGGCCTCAACTGCGGGCCACCAGGGCCCACACATAGCATCAAGTCCTGACCGGCCCGGACGTCGAATCACCGCAGGAGGCACACGCCACCACCGCAAGCACCACCTCCAACCGCCATCTGCCAGAGTCAAAACTGTGGTCCTGACAGACCTACGGAGTTGCTCAGACCTGTCGTGGATGCCATCATCGGCCTGATACCCTGCTCAGCACTCCAGGTGCCAGTGACTCAGTGCACCGCAGGCCATTGTCCGTTACTGATTGAGTTGTGTGCTGTGGAGAGGTTGCGCAGCAATGTCACCTCAAACAGTGTGGGAGCCCTGGTACGTTGATGGGGGAGATGATGCAGGTCTGACACACCCCACTGCACCTGCATCAGTAGTATATATCGTAGGGACACAATCCGAGACTTTTTTTCTTTACATAAGCGCGCTCATCTCTAGTGCCCCAACCCCAGTGCACTGCAACTCACGGACACTTCTGTTTGCATGTTGGCTGTCCTCCTGACTTTCTCTGGCTCACTCCATGTTGCTCAGCTGTTGACTCTGTTATGCATGTGTTTTCTGTTTCCATTGCACTGGTGTCCAATGTTCAAGTTGTTGCCAGCACCAAGCATTCCGTGCGGACTGGCTTACACTCACCCCACACGCATCCAGCACAGGCGTCACTGTTCATGTGGCCCTGCCAATAAAGGGGCCGGGCGCACGTGCCCATGGCCAGTTCAACATGATATATGCGTGTGTCCCTGTGGTCTTGTTGTATGCATGAGGGCCCTGGGCCCTAGGACATTAGATTGTGCGTGTACATCGGATGCAGACATGTCACCGCAGGCAGCGGGTTGCATCTTGGACATGTAGCTTTGTCGTCACCCACTCAATTCGTAAGGGGAGTAGCCGGGGCCGTTGTATGCAGAGCCAACATGGATGTGTGACTGCTATTTGCGCGCCCCTGGGCGTGGTTCTGTACTGTGAATGTGCATCGGCATGTGTCTCTATAGCAGTGTGGGTCTCCTTTGTGGGGTGTGGGTGGTCCCTGAAGGGTGATAAACACCTACCTATGTGTTCTAGTTCGCATTCCAGGTGTTCGGCCCCCACCCATGCCTGTTGGGCCACCTCCTTTTGGCGTTCTGACACCTGGCATTGGGGTACCATATGTGGGTGGGTGAAGTGTCGTGAGCCAGCTGTGCTTGCGTGTGCTTCCTGCTGTGTGGTCTGTTGCAGGTTCTGTGTTCTCCTCTGAGTAGCTCGGCTGCCCGGGTCCTGGTGGTGGGTTGCGTGGGATATCCATGGGCTGTTGTAGGGCGTCGGTGTCGACGGTGTGGTGGTCCTCTCCGGCATCGCAGATGTGTTGTCTTCTGTGCTCTGCTGGAGGTGTTGTGTGCCCCTCTGCAATGTGCAGGGGAGATGCATGTTGACATTGTGTTGCAATGTATGTTGGCGCATTGTTCTGGTTTACATGCAGACTGTCTGGCAATGTACATTGTGACTGTTTTGGAGGTGCTGGATTCTTCTGCGGGACAGTGTACATTTGGACTACATGACGGATGTGAGGTCGTATGCGTACATTTCCATTTCACACTTTCCAGCTCTGTCAGGTGTAGTAGGCATGTTTCTGGGCATGTGCGGAGCCAGTTGTGTCCTCTGTTCTGCAGTGTCAGCTATGCGCATTGTACCACATTATCGTCGATGTGGGTGTGCTGTTCTTGCTATGTGTGTGTGCTGCAGTGTGCCAAGGGGATCTGGGACATGATCCTGGATAATTGTGGGTGTGCAGTGTGCTACACCTCGTTGTGCATGGGTGCGTTGTGCATGTGTGCCATTGTGCCCATCTCCCCCGTCCCCTCAGTCCCTGTTCGTTACACTCCCTGTAGATGTTGTGTCAGGTCCTCTCGAGCTGTGTCCGTACTCCCTACTCCTTGCACCTTCTACACACTGATGACTGTGGCCTAGGTTTTCTCCAGCTCCTCCTGTGGCGCAGGACTGCCACCTCCTGTCACTGTTGCTGCCTTCCTGTTGGCAGCGGGTTTGTACCTGGTTTAGGTTGTCACGTCCTGCCGGCGCCTCTTGGCCTCCTGGATTGGCCTCCTTGGCACTCCGACTGCATTCAAGGTGGTCTGCTTGTGGGTCAGTTGCTGGTAGTGTTCTGTCCCCTCCGTGACGCTGGTCTTGTTTTCCTGCTGTGTGCACCCCGTCTTCCTCTCCCTTTTCTCCTTGGCCTTCCCAGACCCAGTTGTTCCTTGCTGGTGGTCTGTGGGGGTTGTGGGGTTCGTGTTGACCTCTGCGCTGGGTCAGGGTGCATCCATGTTGCTACGTGCTTTGGCTTGTTTCTGGTGTGTTGTTTCTGTGGGTTTCATGGTGCATTTTTCCGCCAGACGCGTGGGATTTGCTGGCCTGTGGCTGGTTTTCGCTACTTTTTGTACCGCGATTGGCCTCATCGCATGATTTTTTGTGTTTCGCATTTTTGCGGCGTGGCATTGATTTTCACGCTGACATTTGAGGCGTTATCTGGTGTCTATCGCATGCTACCGCCTTGTTGTGAATTCCACGTTGATACTGGGTTATTTTCCCGGGATAGGCTGCGATGTTGAAAGTTGCGTTACGCTACTCTTGCGGTAGTTATCACACGTTCTTGTGAATATACCCCAAAGTTGTTTACTAAAACCACCTTTGGAGGTGTCTACCAGTTCTCCATTACCACGTGAGGTCCCTGTTTTTGCACAGACTGCTTCTGGCTACTTTGCCGACATAGATGATTTTTCTTCTGACTCTTCACACACTTCAATACATGGTGTACACGCTTTTCTTATTTGGCTGAAACAGGCTTATCTGATTCCTCCATGGTCCTACATTTAGATTACATTTTCACTGCTTTACTCTTTATTTGGATTGGATGTGTGACAGTATTCTTTTTTTTTAAATGGACATTACTTTCCAGAACATTCTGCTGTTGAACTGGTAGCTGAGTTATTGAAGCCTCATTCTTCTTCACATAAAGTGCGAATAGACCAATATGCGGCGGGGGCATGCAATACTACCCAAGGGGAGGGGAGACGAGGGAGTTAACAAAGTTAACTGTGTTAAACACTGGTTGGGAATGTTTCTAATGTTTCCGTGTCTGGCTGTCATGATGGTGTCACTGGACGCACAGGTCATAGGGTGGGATGGGATGGCGGATGAGAAAGGGGGACTTACAACATCACACAAGGGCTGGTTCTCATGGCCTCCACCATAACAAAAAGCTTACCTGGAATGTCCGGGGGTTGGCAGCATTTGAAAAACGTTGACGAGTATTTGCTTATTTAAAAAGATATAGAGTGTTCATTGCCTGTCTACAGGAAACACGCCTATGGGGTGATACCCTACCATGAATCTGATGGAGATGATGGGGACAGTTGTATGCAACCTCTTACACGGGATTCGCACAGGGAGCACTCATATGGGTGGTGCCGGGGGTGCCCTTTAAACACTTGCATCATGCGACAGACCCAGAGGGTAGGTATGTGATCCTACATGGTATGCTGGAGGGATTGGAAGTATGTATAATTAACATATACACTCCCAATTCAGAGTGTCCCACCTTTTTCCCCACTGTTATGATGGTGGCGACTCCTTATTTAGGTGCAGCAGTGATCATGATGGGAGGCGTTAACTGTGTCCTCAACGGTATGATGGACTGTGAGTCCTCTCGTTTGAACACAAAACCCTATATGACAGAGTACCTGAAAGACATTCCACATGTGATATATGGAGAATACATCAGCTGAGGCAAAGGTCATATTCCTACCATACCCCGGCGTCCAATGCGTTTAGTCGTTTGGACTATTGTTTTTTATCCGATAATTTGGCACCTGAAGTGGAAGGGATAACATATTTGCCCAGGTATCTCTCAGACCATTCGCTGGCTCTGCTTAATATCGGAAGACAACGGCCACGCCCGGCAATACCCATATGGAAGCTACGAGCAGAAGCGTTGTCGGATCCCCTTTTGCTGCGGCAGTTTCTGATGCGCTTTCCCAATTTTTTGAGGAAAACTGGGGGTTGGCCTTGTGTAGGGCATGCAAATGGGAGGCCATGAAGGTGATACTTAGAGGGGTGTGCATACAGACAACGTATGGAGCTAAGCGCCAGTTAGAACAGGATATCCGTGTGCAGGAGCAGGAGTTAGGTAAATTAGAAGCAGATCTCCACGTTATGGGGGAGTGGTGTGCGGCATGCACAGAATTGTTAGAGTCTTGGTGTCAGCTAGAAAAATTCACTTACTCGGGGGGTCGACAATACCTGCATATAGAAGTAGATAACTCCGGGGCTATGCTCGGCCGGTTGGTATGAAGAGAGACAGCTGGGATGCTGATAATTCAAATACAGGATAGAAGCGGAGAGTTGGTGTATAGCCAGATGGCGATCCTTGACATACTAGCCCATCACTTGGCTAATGTCTACAAAAAGCAGCTTTCCCCACCACAGGAAGTGATAAGGGAATTTGGGCCTTAATGGAGTTGCGGCACATAGATCTAGTCTCGGAGGAGGTGCTTGGGGCCTCAATTACCAAAGAGGAATTATTGGCAGCTGTCAGATGCCTCAAAACAGCCAGGAGTCCGGGACGCAATGGTTTCCCGGCTGATTTTTATCAACAGTTTGCCGCAGTATTAGTAGATTGCCTTCTAGACGTATATAACGAGGCCCTATTGACACACTCTTTACCGACATCCATGAGGGAGGCAGTGGTAATCATGATACCTAAGCCAGACAGGGAACCCCAGCTACCGAGATCATATAGACTGATTTCACTTTTGAATTTAGATGTGAAACTGTTGAGTGGGATCCTGGCGGCCAGACTCCTTCCGCACATGCCACACCTGATCCACCCGGACAGGCAGAATTTATATGAAAATGAAGCACCACTTATAATCTATGTTGCTTGGCACATGTATGGCATTCCCCAAGTCTTGAAGAGGATGACTATGCTTTAGCACTATTAGATATAGAACAGGCCTTTCATTCATTGGATTGGTCCTATGCATGGTTTGTCCTGCAGCGGATGGGAGTGGGACCGAGGTTTCTTAAATAGGCGCAGTTATTTTATACAGCTCCTCACACCCGAGTGCCTACCGGGGCCATGGTGTCAGAAGCGTTCCCATTGGAAAGAGGCACTCGGCAGGGATGCCCTTTGTTGCCGCTAATATTTGCTGCGGCAATGGAGCCTTTAGCTGTAACCCTGTGAGACCGGTTCAGCACATCGGGGTGCACTTGGGAACCACCAACCTTGTGGTCTCCCTATACTCTGACGATACTCTAGTATATGCTCAGCAACCAGAGCAGTCAATACCTATTTTGCTCAGGATACCACGTACGTTTGGGGAAGTATCCGGCCTCCGTACGAATCCTGGGAATTCCAGAGGGAAGATTAGCAAAGCACCGGAGAGACAAGCTCCCTGAGGTTGAGCTCCCCTAGGCGACCGCCAAACTTAAATATTTGGGGATTAGACTGGCACACACGCCAGCTTTATACATGGAGCTCAATATAGAGAGGGTGGTGGAGGGTATTCGAGAGTCTGTGCGGTTCTGTGAGGGAATTACCTCTCTCCCTTATGTGCAGGATCGCTATTACAAAAATTATCATCCTGCCATGATGCCTCTGTACATTACAACATTTGTTGTATAAAATTGCCTGTCGCTTCTTTAAAATCCTGAACGTGTTACTAATCGACCTTCTGTGGGGCACTAAACATAAACGGGTTCGCCTGACAATGTTGCAGAGAGCATGGAATCGGGGGGGATTGGAAGTACCATATCTGGAATTCTTCAGCATGCAATCCATTGTTTCGATGAACACGATAAGTGGGAAAAACAGCGTCTGGCAGGTACGCATAGGGAAAGATCTTTACTGGAACTTTTGATGCTTGATCTGAGGGTCCCCTCCACTTTCTCATATATATTTCAACATGTGGTGGAAATATGGGAGACCACAATAAGAAAGGTAGTCCGGTGTGCACCCTACACCCCGGGCACGCCACTATGGGCAGTACAGGCTTTCTGTAAAATTGCAGACTCTATGTCGGTACGCAGATGGAAGGAAGGAGGCTGCCTAACAATGGGGGACATATATGTTAGTGGTCAATTTATAACCCGGGAAACTGCAGAAACCACCTTCGAACTGGGTAGAGGGCAATTCCTGCAATATGAAAAGATTGCCCGGGCGGCTCGGGAGGTATGGCCATCCTTTCCAGAGGAACCCCTTACCACTAAAGTACTGCAAGTAATGTTGGACATTGCCCAGGGAGGGCAATTTATCTCTCACTTATAGGGGGCAATCCGGGACGACCTCCCAAGTGAGGTCCTTCCAGTGCAGGCAAGGTGGGACGACACAGTGGGAGATCCCCTGACGGAGCAGGAATGGATAAGGATACACAAGGGGGTTAGGAAAGTGAGTTTGAATGAACGGTTTAAATTCTCATCCTCTCCCTCACAAAGGATCCCCACACCACCAGACTCAGCTTCCAGGAAGGAATGAAAGATATTGCATCCTGGATGAGCAGCAACTGCCTGAAGCTCAACTCAGAGAAGACAGAAGTCCTCATCCTCGGACTCACCCCCTCAGCATGGGACAACACCTGGTGGCCCACTGCCCTCTGCAACCCCCCCCCACTCCCACGGACCACGCCCGAAACCTCGGCATCATACTCGACTCCTCCCTCACCATGACCCGACCGATCAATGCTGTTGCCTCCACCTGCTTCAACACCCTCCGCATCCTTCGCAAGACCTTCAAATGGATGCCCCCCTAATCCAGAAAGACTGCTACCCACGCACTCATAACAAGCAGACTGGAACATGGAAACGCCCTCTACGCCAGAATCAACAAATCCCTGCTCCGCAAACTCCAGACCATCCAGAACACCACGGCCAGACTCGTCGTGTCACCCATGACATGAAAACATCGCACAACACCTGCGGGATCTCCACTGGCTCCCCGTCGTGAAGAGAGTAACCTTCAAGCTACTCACCCACGCCTACAAATGCCTCCACAACACCGGAACCCAATACCTCAATGAAAGAGTCTCCCTCCATGTACCCAAGAGAAACCTCCGCTCTGCCGACCTCGCCCTCACCAAAACCCTGTGCATCCGCAGAACCAGAGCAGGTGGAAGAGCCTTCTCCTACATCGCGGCAAAGACCTGGAACGAGCTCCCGATCGACATCAGATGCTCCCTCACTCTGCACGCCTTCAGGAAGAGCCTCAAGACCTGGCTCTTTGGCTGACTTGGAGCTGCTCCCCCCAGTGCCTGGAGACCCTCACGGGTGAGTAGCGCACTTCACAATCCCCTGATTAATTGATTGATTGAAATTAATCCAATACAATAATGTAAATCAGACCTACCTCACGCCAAAACACTGAGCAAAATATACACTGACCGCTCCAGCGAATGCCCCCAATGTAAAGAACCGGAGGCAGATTTTATACACATGATGTGGATGTGCCCAGATTTAACTACATATTGGAAGGCAATAATAAGGAAAATAAAGATGCTACGGGATGGGAGGTGCCCAGGGAGGTCTGTACAGTGTTGCTAGGGTTGTTGCCTACTCCCAAAAACATGAAATTAAGCAGAAAGTTTGTACTTTTGGGGCTGGTGTTGGCAAACATATGAATTGCTATAACATGGTTAAGCCCCACGCCCCCCAGAGTTGAGGTATGGACGAAAGAGTTGTGCGAGTGGGCATCGGCAGAGAAGGTCTGCATGAAAGAGATCCAGAGAGATGATAAACTTGAAGACGACATTATGGCATGGACGACTATGATAACAGATCTGTGGGGCCCCCCAGATACATGAGACAGCCAGAATTATGTAATGGGAGGAGACAAGTGGAGCTCTAGAGTTTATATAGAAAAAGGTGATGGTCAATCAAAAGATGAGATCAATAAATGAATAATAGACACCCCCTAGATGCAATAGGATTAGACTGACCTCGATACAAGGACACAGAGGACACGGAGGAGGGGAGGGCGGGAGGGGGGAGTTTTTGAAGGGTACAATGGCATATAATGTTGATGATAGGTACTGATGGAACAATGTGGACATGTAGAAATGTAATAATAATGGGACATTAAGAAAGGTGTATCTATCACATTGTCATTTGTTTTCTGGAAAAAAAAGAGTGATATGACTTATAAATGCCAATAAAATATATATATTTTTAAAGTGTGAAGAGACCTGTCTCTCGTGTACATTTCTGCCTTTCCTTTCTCTAATAGAATTGTAGGAAATAAGGTACCCTTTGATATTTTTGGTCCTACTGAAGCATTGCAGATTCCCTTTGTTTTCAGGGTACCTATGGATAACATCATTACTCTTGGCTCCACCTCTGATCAGTGGAACATGGACATTGTAACTGGAATATTATAATATATTAAAAAATGAGGACTTATATCTGAATTCTGCAAATTATGGTGAAATGTTTTGTTATCATCACTATGCCCATCACTATTTACAAAGAGCTTGTACTCCACGTACAGCTTATAATTACACACAATGGGAACATTGCTCGACACCACCAGTGCGCAGTTCAAACACTTATTTGAAAAAGTGAACCTATTTTTCTGGTCATGATATTTTAAACCCAGATTCATATTATTTAAATCTTTCCCAACAAAGAACAATATGTTGACCAACACTAAATTAATCCATTCAGATTCATTCATGTGGCCGTACAAGGCTATAACTATTGTAAAAAAAAACATTGAATTTAAATCAATTTGGGGAACAAAACACTGGCAAGTGCAAGGTCTTGACACTTTATTTAGAGCTTGTTTAATCCCTAAACAGATGGTTTTCTTTTAACAAAACAGTGCAGCAAACTTCCTGCCTATGTTTGGCTAAAATTAAAGAGCTGAACACACCTAGGGGGCAGATTTACAATGAAAGTGACTCAGTGCATTCCGCAAGCCATTTGGCTGCGCCGCACTGAGTCCCTTTCAAATCACAGGGATGCAACATATTTACAACAATATGTCGTATCTCTGTGCTTCCCCCTGCGCTGGCGCACAAACTGCAGCCATGCGCCGGCGCAGGCACCCTTGCACCATGGTGCAAGGATGCCTGCGTTGTGGGGAGGTTGTTTTTGTGCAGGAAGGGGCTCCTTCCTGCACAAAAACAATCACTACAGGCATTTTCCTCTTTCAATGCGTGCTGCAGAATGCAGCACGCATTGAAAGAGGAAAAAACGAGGAGAAATTAAAACATTTCTCCTTGTTGGCCTCCTTACGCCTCCCCTGGGGAGGCGTAGGATTGACACGCATTTCCAGATTTACGATTCCTCGTAAATCTGGAAATGTGTATCGATGGGTGTTGCATGGGAACACCCACAGCAACACCCATGGAACGCCCTTTCACGCAAAGTGCTGCGTGTAAAGGGGCCGTATTAAAGGACAGGAAAAGCCACGCAGGGTGGCTTTTCCTGTCCTTGTAAATATGGAGCAGTAAGATACGCCACCAGTACATCACAACAAGTGATGTACTGGTGGCGCAGGGGGCTTGTAAATCTGCCCCCTAGTTTCCCTTACTGTTGCATGTTTTGACAATTGGCAACACTTTGTAAATTTTACAGAAGAACATTTGAATAGTATGGTGCAGAATGGTACATATAATTCTTCAATTTCAAGTTCAGGCGGGTAGTTAGTGTGGCCAATGGACACTGATGGTTGTTATACTTGTTTTTTAAACTCTTCCATGGGTTTTAAAACTAGTTGACTAGATCCCTGATACATGCAGACACAGCACTCAGGAGTAGTTACCACTTATAGCGTAGGAAGGTTATGCCAGCAATGGTTACAGCATTCCACTCATTCTGAAATAAAGAACATTTTTCTCTCCTTTTTGAAGACATGGAGTTACAAGATTTCTTGTTGGGTCCTAGGCCTCCACATTTGAATCGCTTCATTTATGCCACCTACGGTGAACTGTGGAACATTTCTCAGCAGGAAGCTGCTAAAAGCTTAAGACGAAATTGACAGGATCCATTTGGAAAAGGCTCTGGCTGTTGTAGATAACGGCATGACTACATTGTTGACTTGGATTTATTCTTTGAATAATGTTATTTCATCTGCATTTAATGTTATACAAAATGACATGCCTCTAGTACAGCTTAGATTGATTATGCAAATGAGTTGGACATTGCAGGTTTTAAAATCATACCGCATGCCTTGTAAATACATGAATGCAACCGACTTGTTTTTGTCATTTAATTTAACATGCACACAGAAACTGATGGCGAAAAAAGATGCCCCATACACAATGCTTTACATTGAGTGTTTAGGGAAATTGCCTTTCAAAGTCGAGACACCATCCGCGATATGGCTCATTCAAGGATTTATCACACTACCGATATCCACATTTCAGTTTACATATTGTCTGAAACATTTTTAAGTGGAAAGATATGACGAGTTAGGGGTGAGTGTTGTTCATGAAACATGGGTATTGCCTTTCAATTATAAGTGTCTGAGTGGAGAAACTGAGGTTTTCATTAGCGGAAACTAATGTGAAACTTCTTTCGGCCATTCATTACTTTGCAAAGGGGTGACACTTCCTGGGGCATGAAATGCCTCCATGGCACATCTGGTGTGTTATCTGAAGGGAGTCACTGTATCACAAATTCAACCTGATATTAAGTTACTTACCAATGGAAATTACTTGATCCTAAATGACCAGGGTTGTTGTGAAATGAAACCAGGAGGGCAATATGTAGTGACAGTTTCCAGAGTTGTTATGTGCTGTTACAATGTACTTTTTCCTCCAACACACAAGGTTGGAAAAGTTACAATATGGCCTTCTATTCAATTTTTTACTTTAACTTTGATAAGTTGAGCAGACTAAAGTCCTTATTGTTTCAAAGGGACGTTGCCTTAACATCTGCTCAAGAAATATTTGATCTCCAAGTAGCAAGTTCTTCTTCTGAAGTACATTTGCTCGTACGCACAAACCTGCCTCAGCATTCTGGTCAAATTGTGCACTGAATATTTATGCTTCAATACTGCGGGTGTGGCACACGTTTTTAAAGCGATTGGGTCTTGGTGTGTTACCACCTTCCATTCCATATTCGGAGTGATTCCGTCTTTTTACACTCATTGGTTTCCAGTGTATTTGGAGGTATACAGCTGGTGTTATTCCTGCTCAATTTAATTGTTTTAATAAATGCTTTAAAACCTAATTCGTATATTTCTTGTGTTTACCTTGGGTATGCAAAAGTAAACAAATGAAAGGGTAGATCTGTTTTCCATGACTCCTTGGTGAATTAAAGAGTAGTCATGTTCGAGGTTGCTGATACCATCTGCCACCCTGGCAAGCTTAGGGGTCCTGATGGGGCACTGTGAGCTAGCTAAGAACCAGGACAACATTCTCTAATGAATACTAGTAAACCAAGTTCCAGTATTCTTAAGTCTATGCTGTCCAGATACACAGTCCTACTGACTTCCTCAGAACAGTATAACATCTGGTTCTACTGGTTGGATTTTGATTGTTTTGGAGTTCTTGTATTTATTAAAGTTCTCTCTAGTTTTCTAAATTGGTTTGGCATTTTTGTGGCATTGTGTTTTTACTTTATTACTGTTAGTGTGCTGCGTAAATACTTTACACATTGCCTTTAACTTGAGGCTGACATCCTTTGTGTCAAGCTACCAGAGGGTTATGCACAGGTATTTGCAATGACTTTTGTGGTTATCCTGACAAGGATTGAGTTTATTATTTATGTGGGGCTTCCAGCCCTCTCAACTAATAACCCAAGTCCTTGCAGAATATTTTAGGGGGTGTAGCAGAGGAGATCATTACTCCAAAGAAGTTAGGGTAATACCGGCAGAACAGAATAGAGGGGTCTATTGAAGTCAACAGTTTTTTGTTTATACCCGTTGGTCATAGTTTATCATGTGGTCTGCCTTAGTTTGCTTAACACCGCTTATAACCTTGGTCTTGGTACTTGCATTTAAGCAAAAATGCTACATCCTCAAAAATGCCTTTTCCTTTTTAAAAATAAATTACTTGCATTTTCAAAAATGTCACAGTTCTAGCCAGCATAACACTCTTAAGATATTCAGATACTCTGCTTGCTTTGTCAGTTCTGCAAGGATATTCTTCAAGAACTCAATTTCAAGCTATGACCTCAGCCATTACATTTACTATGTGGTGTGCTCAATCAGACTCTGAAATGGGGAGAAAGGTTCAGAACCATTTTAGAGATTAACTGTTCAGAACGTTTCAAAAGCCACACCTAGAAGAACTGCAATATATTGATTTTAAAATATGCATTTCATTAAAACCTTGTTTCATAATAATAATTGAAAATAGAAATAACATATCCAAAGGCAAACAATGTCCTCCGACTAAGGACTCCATAGTCATACATATAGTAAGAGAGTCAAATGTCAATAAATGGACATAATGGACCAGTGGATTATTACAGTAGACCAAAGAATCATTGCAAGGCTAAACAATTAGCCTGCGCTGACATTTCGCCTTGATAGATAGGTCCTTGCCACAAGACAGATAGCTGATAGCTGATATAATGTGTTTTGAAGCATAGTGACCGACGAGCTTGGGAACCCAAAGTTTCATGTTAAGCTAAAGTTTTAAGGTGCTGAATGCATGGATTCTGAAGAGTTTAAACAGATGTTATTTAGTAAGTTACACAATCTCCCCTCTTTAGCAATGATTTAGGTACATCACATCGTATGACTGTGTAAAGGAGGCTACCAACAGAAATATCATTGGAATATGACCATACACATGCCGCAACATGCTTCCTGCACTTGTGGCCTAAACATCAGTGTCTAAGTCACTGCAGGGAGGAATAGTTTCATGGTTCTCATTTTTTTGTGAAGTGGTACGAGGTGTGTCAGGGCAGTGGTGTCAGCTGTAACCTCTGACACTTTTGTGGTTGCAGCTGATGCTTGAGTTTCCCTTAGAATCCTTTACATTCTAGAGGGTTCTCTTTTGCAAAGTGATCTCCTTTGTTTCACAGGACATGCCCTTGTGACTTGATTCTTCCTCACAACGTGAAACACAGAGGACCCTTTTGGCACCATCTTCACATGCAGAAGAGAACTGGTACATTGAAAGCAATGCAGACCTCGTGTGCATGCCTACCTCACAACGTACGGCATGTTGTTGCCACATATGACAGCCTCCTTTATCTCAGGGGTGAAGATATAATTCTCCACAGGTCCCCAATCTCTGCTGCAGAGCAGGAACATGCATTCTTCCATAGACCAGAGATACACCATTGCGTCCCAGGCATCTTGTCCTTGTACTGAAACAACCTGGACAGTGCACATCAAATCTGTGTGTTGGACTCAGGAGGGTCACCACAACACTCCTCTGTGTCAAGGGCCTGCTACGGCTCATGTAGCACCCTGGACATAGGTAGTTTATATGACAGCCAGACATCACTCTGCACCTTTGTACTTTTTTTACATGTTTGCAGTACTTGCGTCATGGAAAACTCTATAGGTTAGACCTGTACAAAAATTTTAATTCTGCTTGATAAGGTACCTGAAAACCATATTTTTGCTCTTTCATATATGAAAGCATTGAGTGGCTTAGGGAAATATAATATAGAGGATTTTTCAGGTGGCAGTTGCTTATCCTGACCAAAATGTAATCAATAATTGACTTGTTGAGTGTGTGAAACTCTTGGATATTTTCAGTTTAAAGTTAGGTTTTGTGAAGTGCCTTACACTCCAGTCAAGGAAGAGCTTAAACTTCATAGCAGCTTTATTTGTGATCAGAATATGGAGACGGGTGTTAAATGGAAACAAGTATCCTATGTCAATATGGGAAAAGGACATAACTTTAAAAAAATGAACAGAAGGGAAAATTGATGTTATCATCTTAAGAAATAGAGCTATGTATTTGCAGATAGTTGTTATGTGGGACTGAGTTAATTCTGAGAGTAATGTCTTCCTGCTAAGGCTGCTGTTCAACCATCGCCTTTATTTGAAAATGTAGGGTTGCCCACTGAGCTCTTCATAACTAGTAAGGTCATCAATACCTCATCTCCCATTGACCATTTCTAAAGCAGGCAATGGACCTACCACCAGAGTTAAAGATTGGTGCTGAGAATAGTTGGTAGGGTAGGTTGTACCATTTCTTTGTCTAGACTAGTAGTAGCTCCCACCACCATTTTGCTGTGTCTACTCAGAGGAGAATGTATATGCCCACACTTACCATTTTGCCACCTCGCCGCTATTTGTGTCATATTTATTTTATTATTTTCCAATTTTATATGCCCTGGAGCATGCCTGTTGGTGTGTGAGAGTTATCAATTTGAGTGATAAATAAATGAACTACAGATGGACATACAGGAAAATGAAGCTGTCAGTGTTTGCAGTTAGAGTGCTTACAAATTTGCACCCCTTGTGATCATTATAGCATCAAAACATTCCTCACTAGAGTGACTATTGTTAGAGTGTTTTTAAAAGCTTGTATTTCTGTGTAACAAATAATACTAAGCATTAATAATTTTTATGTTGGATTAAAATAGACAAATGCTGAATTAATATGAATACAGCTTCAACAAGTTTAATACAAAGTATAGAAGTGTGTTTATTAACATGATTTAGTTATGCCACATTTTGGTGAAAAACTCAATTTTGGATAATATGGATGCTTCTGCTGTTTCTGTTTTTACTCCTATATTCACTGCTTCCCATCGTGTTGCCCTGTTGATGTTCTCTCCCCACAACTTTGCAGAACAAAGACAAGTCGATGTTTCTTGCTGTGCTCTGAATTAACTTTCTAGTGTTTCTAAATGTAACATTTTTCCAAGGCCCTTCTGCTACATTTTCGTAGCTCAGTTCAGTCTTATTCATTTTGTTTTTAATATATTTTTTATTTGAGAGTTCAATACATAATTCAACATACATATACAGAATAAAGTGCTTACCGTGCTTAATTTCAATTTTTTGGGTGACATATTCCCTCAAGCATAATCCATTCTTAGATCACACCAACATCAGAATATCAGAATTCATAAACAAAATACATAAAACCAGAAATAGCCAAATAGAACCACGCTTTGCACAATTTCCCTTTAACATTTTGTTTTAAACAGATCACAGATTCAGTTTCCTATGAACTTCCAGCGTTTCTCAAATTTTATCAGAGACCCTAATCTCAAAGAATAGCGTCTCTACAGCTCTTTAACTTTATGAAGTTTAGCCCCCCAGGCTTGGAATGTGGGTACGATATTACTTTGCCAATTTTGTAGAATTAAAGATCTTGCCACCACGGCTGATATAAATAACCACTCCTCTTGCATTTTTTCTATTGTTATGATTGGAGAGCATCCCAGAACTGAAATATATTTGTCAATAGTTAATGCTTGGCCTGTAGTCGTTCTGAGATATTTCTCAATTTCTTCCCAAAGTTGCTTTATCTTTGGGCAATCCCAAACAATATGAGACCAAGTACCTCCTCCCTCCTCAGAGCAGTGAAACACCTATCCTCGATCTGGGGGTATATATTATGGAGAAACGATGGGGTCCTATATATTAACCATTTTGTGTAAAATTGCATTCTTCTAAAATTGGCGCCTCTTATTGTTGTTACATTAAATTTATTAATTCTATTCCAGACCGCTCTAGGGATCTGGAAACCTTCCTTCTTCTGCCATTTATCTCGGGCTTTTTCGTAGACAGCGGAAGATTTATTTTCGTTAAACATTTTCACCCAGCTGCTTACTGACTGCTTCTCCGTTGTTTCTTGTATTGCTTTGCTTAGTTTTGATCTTACTCTTGGCGATCGAGGGTCAATATTTTCTAAAAAGTGTTTGATTTGAATAAATGACCATTTAAGCATATCCCTTGAATGAAGCAGCCCAATCTCTATTCCTGGCCACTTTTTCAAGGAGTCTGAGTTGAGAAAGTCTCTCACTTGCCTGTACCCATTCTCCTCCCATTTCTTTAATACACCTGTTTGCAACAACCTGACCTCCCCAGTATATAGGTCAGCCAATTTTGTAGAGCCATTTAACCGTGGTATATCATAAAATTTCAACAGTTGGGTTTTTTGTTTTAAAAGCCACTGGAGAACCTTATATCGCACTTTCTTCGGCTTCTTGGCTATCCTCATCGGATCCGTGATTTTATATTCATCTAATATTTTTTCCATAAAAAAATTATCCATATCTGTAGAGTTAAGCTGGTTATAAAATCTGTGGTTATTGTGTGCAAAATTTACATAATAATACTCCCTTAGGTTTGGGAGGGATAACCCTCCCTCCTCGATCGGGTAGTTTAAAGTGACTAGTGCAAGTCTTGGTACCTTGTTGGCTCACAGGAAGGATGTGAATAGGCTATCTAATTCTCTAAAAAAGGATGTTTGTAGTACACATGGGACTGCTGCAAATAAAAAGTTAAATAGTGGTAAAATTTTCATTCGCAAAAGTGCCACCCGACCTATTATAGATATTGGGAGTTGATTCCATTTTACCAGTAAACATTTGACTTTTTGTACCAAGGGAATGTAGTTTAATATGTATAACTCCTCTACTCTTTCCGAAACCTGTATCCCCAGATATCTCTTGGGCCGGGGGTTATGTATTAGCTGAAAACTTGGTGCTAGTGTCTCAGCCGAGCAGTTACATAGCAAAACCTCCGTCTTGTCCCTATTTTTTTTATATCCACTTATTGCCTGAAATTCTGAAAAAATCCCTAGTATTTCCTCCTGAATGCTCTCCCCGGGTTTTAAAAATAAAACAATGTCATCGGCATATAGTTTTAAATTGGTCATGCCCTGTAGGGGGGCAGTTTGTAATGGTTTTTGCCTGATGGCTATTGCCAGGGGTTCTCTAAATAAGGCAAATAGAATTGGAGAAGGAGGGCACCCTTGCCTTGTACCCCTACTTATTCTGCAGGTGCCCACATTTCTAGAATTAATTATTATTTGAGCTTGCAAACCCTTATATAAACTTTTTACTATTTGTATAAAACCTTCTGGAAAACCAAACCTAGCAAGAATTAAAAAGACACTCCCAGGACACTAGATCGAAAGCCTTCTCAGCATCTAAAAACCACACTTGTGCCTCTCTATTATTCTTATTAAAATAGTCCAAAGCTTCTATTAAAAATGTTGTATTTGCTGAGAGTTGTCTACCAGCAACAAAGCCACATTGGTCCATGTGGATCAATAATCCCACAATTTTATTGAGCCTGTTGGTGAGAAGCTTTGTGAAAATTTTATAATCCACGTTGAGAAGGCTTATTGGCCTATAGAAGTTGGTGTTTTCCCTGTTCTTATCTTTTTTCAGAATACTGACTACCACCGTTGTATGAAAGGAGGCCGGAGGTATACCCCCTTTTAGTATGTGATTAGCTAGTTTAAGAAGTTGTGCATTCAAAATCGGGGCAAACCTTTTATATAGTTCTACTGGCAGTCACTTTACAATTAGCCATAGAGCTCATCGCTATTTCTATTTCTTCAATAGTGAATTCTGCCGTTATTATTTCTCTATGTCCTCTGCTCAAGAATGGAATTGGTAGCTTGTCTTAAAAGCTTGCAATATAGTCAGGTGATGAATGTTGGTCTATCTGGTATATTTTCGTAAAATGTCTAAGAAAAGCCTCCCCAATATCCAAGGACCTAGTTAAGTGTGCTTTGGATTCCCCGTCTATCAGTGATTCAATTCTATTTTGGACCTGTTTTTCTTTTGCCTGCCACGCAAGTAGTCTCCCTGTCTATTCGCTCTCCTCTAATGTCTTTTCTAGGTATGTCGTGTTCACTGTGTCTCCTAATTGATAGTAATATTCCTGCATTTCCAATTTCGCTTGTAGCAGCTCTTGTTTTGATGCTGGATTTCTATTTTTAATGTACTCTCGATTTGCGCATTCAAGCCTTAACTCAATCTCGAGTCTTTTTTCCTTTCTAGCCCTTTGTAGGGGGATTTCTTTGGATGTAATAATCCCTCGTAGTGTAGCCTTAAAGGCATCCCATACTATATCTACCGGGGCAGTATCTGTGTTGCTAATAAAAAAGCTACTAATTTCGTTTGCTACCTCTGTGCACCAATCCTCTCTTTCTAAGTTGATTTTATTGAACTACCATCTCCCAGGTCCTCAACCCCGGCTATTACCATTTTGACTAATGCGTGGTCTGAAAAGGCATCAGGAATTTAATCGTGCGTGCTCATTGTGAGATCATGCGAAACGAGGAAGAAATCTATCCTAGAAGCCATGTTATATTTTGCCAAGAAGCATGAGAAAGCATGCTTTCCTGGGTTCCGGAGGCGCCATGGATCTACCAGGTCTAGATCCCTTTTACAACTGGCCACTGCAATAGCCACCTGAGGCTTATTTTGTTTCTGTGCACTCTTAGAAGAATCAACCGATGGATCCTGAAGGAAGTTAAAATCGCCCCCCCATATAATAGGGCCAGGGATGCCGGATAGGGCCTGTTTGAGCTGAAGTAGCGGGAGAGGGTTATCGAGAACTGGTGCATAGATTACGGCTAAGGTGAGATTTAATTGATTCAGACTTCCATGCACATAAACCCATCTCCCCCCTGGGTCCGCCTGCGTGACTTTTGCTTTAAATTGTACATGCTTACCTACATATATTCCCACCCCTTCTGCGCACAACCAGCGTTAGACGAGCAATGGAAGCCTGCCCAGTTCTGAAAGATCTTACTCGCATCCATTGGGCTCCTAAAGGGAGTTTCTTGTAGAAGTATTGCGTCTGGGTTGTAACTTCTAAACCAGCTTCCTATTGCCTGGGCTTTGCGTTTATTATTCAGTCCATTGGCATTAAAAGAGAGAATTGTAAAATCTTTTCTGCCCATTAGCTGCAAGTATTTATGCTAAAGATGGCTCGCGTTTTCCTAGGAACCTATCGTTGTACACATACACTCCCCGGTTTCTCAAAAAAGTGCTGTGTGTGTGCATGATTTTTTAATGTATCTAAAATCCTTCCAGGTAAGTGCCACATTTGGAAAGATAGAGCCCGTGCAAAGCTGAAGTACCCCTAACCTATATAGAATTATTTGTGCTTAGACTCATCTTTTGAAATAAATTCCCTCCAGACGGGGATCGTATCAACTTGACAGGGGGGCCATGGAAATTGAAAAGAGCATCTAAAATATATAAAGTGACTTATGCTCTTGAAAACAGGACTATAATCATATAGGCTTCCAGTCTATAGTGAAGCTGTTGCGTGCAATAGCTGCTTCTCATTATAGTTAAATTACGTCCATTTAAATACCATAGCAGCTGTAGTTCCAAAGTGCCTCTAAGATACATAAAGTGACTTGTGCTATATAAGCAGATAATGTAAACACAGAACTTCAGGTGAATACCATAGCAGCCAAGATTCCAAAGTGTGTCTAAAGTGCTATATAGGCAAATACTATAAACACAGACATCCATTTAAATTTTAATCAAACTCTTTTTTTTTCAATTGCCTCACTGCCACCACCTTCCCCTCTGCCCCCCCCCTGAAAGACGGAATTACCCACCATTCCCTCTTTCCCCTCCTTTTTGCTGGATGCCATTTTGTTGCATCTTTTGCGCCCTCTGGCTCTCCCCCTTCCCGCTTCCCCCCTCTTATCTAATGCTATTTAAACACACTTTTACAAGCCAAATAGAATAAGTGGCTGAGCTTTTCCATAACAGTTTGTCTGTCTTAGTTTTGTCCCCTTCAAGGCAGAAGCAGAGTCTCATTCCTCTTCATCTGTCAGTTTTGATAGCAGTGATTGAGCTTCCTGAATATCTGCAAAAATGTAACATTTTCCTTTAGCTAATACTTTAAGTTTAGATTGTTGAACTATCGAAGCCTGTGCACCCCTTCCTTTAAACAGGTCGATCATTTTAACAAAGTCTTTACGCCTCCGTGCTGAGGCTGCAGACATATCAGAAAATATTTTGAATTGAGGGGTTTCTCTGTTGGAGAAAGATCTCTTTGCTTTAGCAGTACTTAGTATTTTTTCCTTAACTCTTAAATCTGCAAAATTAAGTAGTATTGTCCATGGAAATTTAGCATTCGATTGTCTCTGTGCTGGGACTCTGTGGGCTCTCGTGATCGTAAGGTCCCCTTCTAGTTCCGTCATTACTTTCCTCAGGAGTGAGTCAGCCCATTTAGTCACCTCTGTGCCTTCACATCCTTCCGGGATTCCCACTAGGCGGAGGTTTGAACGCCTATTATAATTTTCTAAGTCCTGGAGCTTTAATTCCATCTGACTCTTACTTTTGCTCAGAACTAGCACATCTTGCTGTATAGCAGACAATCTGTCCTCTAGGTCAGAGATGCGACTCTCTGCCTCGTCTAGTCTTTTCGGTGCACTAGAGGTGTTCTCTTCCAGTTTGGCCAGTCTTTCGTGCAATTGGGCAATCTCTGACACCTGGGATTTTTTCAAATCTCTAATTTCATTCAGTATGGTTAAAAGCATTCTTTGTATTGATGATTCTCCGCTCTTATCTCCCTCCAGAGATTTTTCTGTCAGCGCCATCGGGTTTTCGGTGCTTTCTTCCATTTTACTGTTTGTATCCCATGGGATCCTGTCTGACCGCTGGGTAGCTTCGGATGGGGGTAAATCTATTGGAGTAATTTGAGAAAGGTCATCCTTTCTTGCAAGTGTACTGATCTGACCTTCTCTGCCTCGGGAGAAGCAACATCAATTTGGACGAAGTCCGTGGCCTTAGTTGTGATCTGATTCTTCTGATGTTTATTGAAGAGGGGGTATTGCTTAGAACAAGGCGGGACATCATCATTTGTGTTCTGCGCCCCAATGCTCATATCTTGATCCCTACCGTTCCTTATCTCTGGACGTAGGTTGGGTGAATAATTACCAGCACCTTCCTCGATTTCCAAGTCTGACGTGCTCTCGTCATCTGAGGGGTCGTCTGGCTCAGATTGCACATTTTGATTTTCCTTTTCAGCTAGCGCTTTAGCTTTTATTTCCATCCTATGCTGCTGCGTGTTTCTCTGACCTCTTCGTACCCCTCTAGGAGCTGGAGAGAGGGTATCCTGATCCGGCATTTTGAAGGTTTCCTTTTTTGCAACCTTGGGTTGCTTTGTGCGCATTCTCTCGCCCCCCTCCTCACAAAGGAGAGACAGAGCGGAACCTCAGAGGGCACTCTCCCTTTTCCCTTTTCTCTGCCCTAACCCTAGGGCCCTCGTGACCGTGTAGCAGTGGTCTCCCTCCTTCCCAGCTCTAACCTAGCCGTAGTGAAAAATAGAGGGCAGAAGTAAGGCAGATGTAGGGCTCAGACAGGGCTCAAGGCGTACCATAATCTCAAGGCCTCAGGAAACGTCCTTTCATCACTTGTCACTGCAGGATAGATAGGTATATAAATGAGATCAATGGAAACCGTGCAGAGACTGTAGGGTCTAACCAATACATTGACTGTTTCCTTTCCTCATACATTAGAAGCCCAAACGCAGTCCTGTTAGCTCTGAGGGTACTGATAGACCTGCGAGGGAGACTGGAATATCAAGTCTCATGCGGCCTTAGTGTGTCACGAGGGAAGGACATCCAGGAGTCACAGGGGGGGAGGCACGTCAGGTCACCTGTACCGTATGGAATCTGCCAAAACTAATTTACCCCCCACCGCCTGGCTTACTTGGCTTACTTGTTTAAAGATATTTGTTACTCCTTTGTCTTCCTGTCTACCGAGGCCTCCAGGCGCTGTCCTCACACTCACAGGGCTCACAGGGCTTACAGGGTTTGCATGCCACCACCTATATTCAGTGTCACCGCGCCTGTGGTGCCTCGAAGGGGGACTCGCAGGTAGGCTTAACCGTGAAAGCTGCAGTCGTCCTCACGTGCAATCATCAGTAAACTTCGCCATCATCGCGTAGAGAAAAAATCCCCCAGATAACTGCAGTGCAATGGGCTCAGCTCAACTCAGTGTGGAAGCTCTCCATTTCAGACTGGCTCTCTCCTGAGCTCATTGTCGGCGTCCTCCGCTTATGTGTTCGGCATCGGCGTGCTGCAGAGCAAGAAGCAGGAAGTGGGCAGAGTAGGAGGATTGCCGGGATGCCAGCGGCTACGTGTGTGGGCCACGCCTGCCGCTCATCCTCCTTTGCAGTCTAATTCATTTGTGAATCGCTTTTGTTAAATGTTGCATATTTTGTTTGAACATCCCTGGGTGACAGTGACAGGATACTTTCTAAGAAATGGGATAGTGTTAACGTATAATGTTATTGATATGAATTATTTTGATTTTTTTAAATTGTTACATCATAGCGTGCCATGCTGAGTTGTGGTTTTAGCTAATTTTCTATGCAAGAAATGTGTATAAGGACCCCTTGATTCTGGGGCGAGCCAGAATTTAGAATTCATATTTTCAGAGGACTTTCACTTACAAGTAGAGATGCTGTCTTATTTCCCTGTAATTCTGACATACAGATTGATAGCCTTGTGATTTTCTTCGAGGGATGCTGCCAGTTTCTTTCTGATTTTTATAATTACTTGGGGCTTATAATAATCTCAGATTTTTTACTATAATGGATAACTCTGCATTTGAGCCTTCGTTGCATTATTTTTTCTGTATCGCTTGATTTGGCGATATCGGTAATACAACCCTTTAACTTTTCCTTTTGATCTAGAACTCAGTTATTTAGTGGTCCCCATTACTAATTATTTTACCACTCTGCTAAATTTATGTTGGGAAGGGGGCATCTTTACTCAGGTTCAGCCTAGAGCAGAATCACCTGCTGCCAATTTTGAGATGATCTCAATTTTATGGTGTCGTAAATATTGGAGTCCGGGATTCTGCTTACAATCTATGAACTTTTCTAAAATAACTTTTACAGCAAAACCATTTAAATGTGGCAAAACATTTAGAAACATACCTAGATAACCTGTGGTGTGAAGCACTGACAGCCCTTAAAAAATATGGGCAGTGGAAAGTGGTTGGGCAAAGCTGGGATATGGGAGAGAGGATGAAAATCAAAAGTGCAGGGAAATGGACACTAAGGGGCAGATTTACGACTTTTTTAAGCAGCGCAGTGCAGCAACTGCAAATGCTGCGCTGCGTGAAAAGGAGAGAGGAGGAGAGTGCTATATTTACAGAAATATGGCACTCTCCTCCTCTTTCCCCAGTGCCGGCGCTGAAATCAGCTGCTGTGCGCCACAGAGACACCTTTGCGCCATGGTGCAAGGGTGAGTCTGTGAGTCTAGCATAGGTTTTGTACTGGAAGGGTGCCCTTCCAGTACAAAATACTATGCATAGACTAACATAAACCATTCTCCCTCTTTGTATGTGTGCTGGACAGTGCAGCACATGTAGAAGGTCAGAAAAGGAAGGAGTAATTAAAGCATTTCTCCGTCCTTGCGCCTACTTCAAAAGAGTGCAGTTTTCTGATGCTAAATTCTGTCTACTTTATTTAGTAAATTGGGTTTAGCATCAGAAACCTTGGGTGGTTGCATGGGAATGCCCATGCTCCACCCATGGTACGCCCCCGTGGCTCGATGTAATGCTAAGTAGCGCTATGCACTGCTTTGCGTTTCTTTCACGTTATTTTCCGCAATAAACAAGTTTAACGCTGGAAAGTACATTGGAAAAAAAAGATTTTCCACTGATTTGCGTCACTTTTGTGGCACAAACATGGCATAAAATCTTAGTAAATGTCCCGTAAGAGACCAATGGCCAAAGTCAGAGCATAAAACATGTTAACAGGTATGCTGTCACCAAGAAAACTCTTCAGCATTTTCAGCCAGTACCACGTTAAAGGGTTTGACAGTTGAGTTATTGGGCTATATTGTAACAATGAGTAGAAATGAGGAATGAGGCAGAGATGGAATCCCAGCTAGAGGGAAAGACAACCCACTGATTCATGTTTGCAGTAAAACAACTTCATTTGTGGAAGTCCTGAGAGGGGGTATTAGAACACTGGACAAGCTAGCAGTTAGGCCACAAGTAATTGTGGTGAGCAGGAAGGGAGGTAGAATCATTCAGCAAGTGAGGCTTCCACTTAATTATAACCCTTTGCTACAGAATGTATTTTCCTCTTCGTTGAAACACTGCCGAGGTGGCAAGAAGACATCAACGTGAGTGGAAGGCGTGGAAATGGAAGTTGTTAAATCAATAGGCATTTGAGGTACCAGAGTGACATCTGTTAATAACTCCTAAGTATTCACAGTAAATTCGGCATATCTTTGCATATCAGGAGATGCAAACAAGGGAAAAAACACAGTGGCATATTTAGCAGCTCCCTGTGTGCGGGAGAAATGATGACTCCCACAGGAGGCGGGGAGCCGGCTGAGACCACGGGGGCTTTAAGGCATTACGGCTCCCTGCAGTTCCTATTAAAGCACACTAGGTGCCCTGGGTGGGGCCGGGGCACCCAAGTAGATGTGGCCGGGACTGGACAAAAATAGCCTATGGAGAGGGGCCACCTGCCCCCCCTCCCCCTTTGAATTTTGGCTGGGCCCCAGGGATGGGGCCCCTGGGGCCGGAATTGGGCCAGGGAGGGGGGGTCATGTGGCCCTCCTCCCCCATTAAGTTTTGTCTGGCTTTTATGGGCCTGATGCTCATTTCACACAAATTAAACCTCAATGGTAAGCACTTACATATATAAACATAGCATGTGTTTTCTCAGCAATTCCACATTGAAAGACGATCTGAAATACTTTGTGGAGATGAATGCATTGTTGATATATCTGTAGTGACTGTGACGAGTGGGTTCTTTCTTCTCCTTTCCTGGTGAGAGCAGAGTCCATGGTTCTCCCTTTAAATGACTACGCGTATACAAATGTGCAAAATCACCTGAATCTCCGCACGTTTGATCCTACCCTGTTCACTGTACTAGTATGCAATGGTCTTCCCACCTTTTTCCAGGATGATGGGCAGCTTACCAAAAGGCCCGCCAGCTCGTTTCCTGCCAATTTTGGTGATGTGTTCTTGATGCGGAGGAATATGAGGACATCTCCACCAAACAAAGAAGCACTTACTTCATATAATCAAGAGGAAGGACCCTTATTTGGTGGAGATTTACCTCTTTGTAGTCTTGTTGTGTTCTCTATAGAAGGATTCATTTTATCACAGATTTCGGGATGAAGACGCATGAGAAACAATCACATTGCCAAAATGCCACACAAGGTCACTTGAGACATTTTCTCAGGGTCCATTACACAGCTGTAGTGTAGAATATGCAGTAGATATTTACCCAATGAGGTAGCACTTACTAATTAACCAGTAGAAAGTACTCCAGCTGAGTAGACATTTTGTGCAAAGCTGTGAACTCTTTTTGGATAAAAGGCAGGTGAGGTTCTATTCTGGTACAGTCACTCACACAGCTATTGATACATCCATTCAGACACTCAGACACACACTCACACATCCATTCTGCCACTCTCACATCTATTTACACACCCAAACAGTCATTCACATATTCACTCACCAACCCATACAGCTACTCACACACCCACTCACACACCCACACACCTACTCACTGACCAATAAAGCCACTCACACACCCACAACCAGACCATACAGCCACTCACACACCCACTCACTAACCTATATAGTCACTCACACACCCACTCTCAAAGATTACAGGTTACAGTTAGGAAATAAAGTTTAAAAACCTTAGAAAATTCATTTCACTAAAAAAACAAAGGCTACAGGGACATAATAGTTAGGAAATAGAATTAACAAAAACCTTAAATATTCACTAAAAACAAATAAAGGTTACAGGAACGTGAAGGAACTCTCCAACCCCAGCTCCAACACCAACGACGTCCCACCCTCGCAAGACCTGTGCGACTCGCTGGCCACCTTCTTCCACCGCAAGATCGCAGACATCCACGACAGCTTCAACGCCACGCCCGCCCCGACAAGCACTGAGACCTCCGCCCCACGACCACCATCCGCACCAACCGCCTGCTCTCCTGGACCAACATCAACGACGTACGACACCATCAAGATCATGAACACCATCCACTCCGGATCTCCGTCAGACCCATGCCCACACCACATCTTCAACAAAGCCAGCACAGCCATCGCACCCCATCTCCGGAAAGTCATCAACACCTCCTTCGAGACAGCAACCTTCCCGGAGAGCTGGAAGCATGCTGAGATCAACGCCTTACTCAAGAAACCCAAGGCGGACCCCAAGGACCTCAAAAACTTCCGGCCCATCTCCCTGCTCCCGTTCCCGGCAAAGGTCATCGAGAAGACCGTCAACAAACAACTGACCCGCTACCTCGAGGAGAACAACATCCTGGACCCTTCCCAGTCCGGGTTCCTCAGCAACCACAGCACCGAGACTGCCCTCATCGCCGCCACCGATGACATCAAGTCCCTGCTGGACAACGGAGAAATGGCGGCCCTCATCCTCCTGGACCTGTCAGCCGCCTTCGACACGGTCTGCCACCACACACTACGAACACGCCTCCACAATGCCGGGATCCAAGAGAAGGCCCTGGACTGGACCACCTCCTTCCTCTCCGGCAGAACACAGAGCATCCGCCTTACCCCCTTCCGCTCCGAAGCCACCGAGATCATCTGCGGCGTACCCCAGGGCTCTTCCCTCAGCCCAACTCTGTTGAACATCTACATGGCACCGCTCGCCCACGTCGTCCGTCGGCACGACCTCAACATCATCTCCTACGCCGATGACACCCAGCTGATCCTCTCCCTCACCAAGGACCCCCACACCACCAAAACCAACCTTCATGAAGGAATGAAGGCCGTCGCTGAATGGTTGAGGAACAGCCGACTGAAGCTGAACTCAGACAAGACGGAGGTCCTCATCCTTGGATCCACCCCTTTGGGCTGGGACGACTCCTGGTGGCCGACCGCACTGGGAACCGCCCCAACACCCACCGACCACGCACGCAACCTAGGGGTCATCCTTGACTCCACCCTTTCCATGACTAAACAGGTCAACGCCGTCTCCTCCGCCTGCTTCAACACCCTCCGCATGCTCCGCAGGATCTACAAGTGGATCCCCACTGAAATGAGAAGAACGGTCACCCAGGCCCTCGTCAGCAGCAGGTTGGACTACGGAAACGCCCTCTACGCAGGAGCCTCGGCCAAACTCCTGAGACGGCTCCAACGCATCCAGAACGCCTCTACACGCCTGATCCTCGACATCCCTCACCGCAGCCACATCACACCCCACCTGAGAGACCTGCACTGGCTCCCGGTCAACAAGAGGATAACCTTCAAACTCCTCACCCACGCACACAAGGCACTCCACAACACCGGACCAACGTACCTCAACAGACTCAGCTTCTACACCCCCACCCGCCAGCTCCGCTCCGCTGACCTCGCCCTCGCCACTGTCCCCCGCTTCCGAAGAGCGACCTCCGGTGGCAGATCATTCTCCCACCTCGCCGCCAAGACCTGGAACACCCTCCCCATCCACCTACGGCAGACCCAAGACCTGCTGACCTTCAGAAAACTCCTCAAGACCTGGCTTTTCGAGCAGTAGCAGCATTCCCCACCCCAGCGCCTTGAGACCCTCACGGGTGAGTAGTGCGCTTTACAAATGATATGATTGATTGAACGTTATAATTTAGAAATAAAATGTTAAAAAACTGAGAAAGTCACTAAAAAAACTAAGGTCACATTGACTTTGCAGTTAGGCTCATATTTCACACATACAAAACCAGTGAAATTCAGCAGTTATAGTTACCTGAGCTAACTATAACTTACGCCACCGCAATGCACTGCTTATGACCTCACATATTACATCACTCATGACATGGTCAGTGACATCACTGATGACTTATTAAATTGCACCAATGATGACATCATCCAAAGAACCACTCACACCCCCACACAACCTCTCATAAACCCACTCACACACCCACAGAACCACTCACATACCCATTCATAGACCCATACAACCACTCATACACCTACTCACTCAACCATAGAGCCACTCACACACCCACTAAATCACCTATGCAGGCACTCACACACCCACTCACTCACCAACACAGCTACTCACACAACCACTCATTCACCCATATAACAACTCAAACAGTCACACACTCACCCATACAGCTGCTCAAAAACCCATTTATTCAACCATTCAATCACTTACACAACTATTCACTCAAGCATACCTCTGAACACAGCCATACACTCACCCATGCAGACACTCACACAAACATCACTCTCCAGTACATCCACTTACACAGCAACTCACTTAAGCAAACACTCACTCAAACAGCCAAACACTCACCCATACAGCCAGTCATACACCCATGCACTCACCCATATAGCCACTCACACAGCCACTTAGTTACTGATTCAGCAAATCAGGTACCCACTCTTCCAGCCATAGAGCCACCCACACAGCGACTCACCGACCTATACAGCCACTCACACACCCACTCACTCACCAATACAGCCACTCTCATAGCCTCTCACCCACCCATACAGCTTCTCACACAGCTGTGCAGCCACTCACACACCCACTTATACAACCATACAGCTTCTAACACACCCACTTATTCACCAATATAGGCGCTCACACACCCACTCACATACTCTTACAGCCACTCACACACCCACTTTCAAGGGATGCAAACAGTCACACAGCCACTCACATAATATATTATAGAAATAGTATCGCTCATTAGTAGTACACAAAATATACTAATTTAACTTTTGTGGTACCTTGGTATATATTTTTAACGCTCATAAATTTTTGAAAAGCACTCACAATCACTGGACGATGTCATCAGTTATGTCATTAGTGATGTAATTTGAGATGTCATCAGTGATGTCACTGACCATGGCACGAGTAAAGTAATATGTGAGTTCATAAGCAGTGCATTGCGGGGGCTTTAAGTTATAGTTAGCTCAGGTAACTAACTGCTGAATTTCACTGGTTTTGTATGAGTGAAATCTGAGCCTAACTGTAACAACACTATAACCTTTGCTTTTTTCTGTGAATTTCTAAGGTTTTTTAAAATTCTATTTCCTTACTATAATGGCCCTGTAACC
The DNA here is from genome assembly GCA_963921515.1 of Calotriton arnoldi. Taxonomy (NCBI): domain Eukaryota; kingdom Metazoa; phylum Chordata; class Amphibia; order Caudata; family Salamandridae; genus Calotriton; species Calotriton arnoldi. Next base: position 26,621 of record CAWUFW010015830.1, on the reverse strand, counting down.
TTTGTTTTTTTTCCAGTGAATATACGTACATATGTATATTCACTGGAAAAAACCACAGGTTTCAGGGACGTTATAGTTAGGTTGACATTTCACTCGTACAAAACCACAGAAATTTTACCATTATAGTTAGCTGAGCTAGCTAAAACTCGCGCCCCCGCAATGCACTGCTGATGACATCACATATTACATCACTCATGACATGGTCAGTGACATCACTGATGACATCTCAAATGACATCCCTGATGACATCACTGTTGGCATCATCCAGTGACTGAGTGTTTCTAAAAACTTTAAGAATGTTAATTATAGATACGCAAAGGTGTATTAAAGAATGAGTGGGTGTATGAGTGTCTGAATGGATGATTTAGTGGGTGCGTGACTGACTGTATAAGTGAGTGATTAAATGTGCGTTAGTGAATGCATGGGTGAATGACTAATCTGTGTGAATGTCTGTATCAGTCTGTCAGTTGGTATATAAGTGGCTGCATGGGTTGGTGAGTAGCTACATGAGTGTCTATATGGGTTAATGATTAGTTGTCTGAGTACCTGTATGGGTGCCTGAGTATCAGTGTGGGTGGGTGGTGGGCTGTGTGACTCCCTGCACGGATGTGTGTGTGGGTGATTCACAGGGTGTATGGGTTTATGAGTGCGTGTGTTAGGGACTGTATGGGTGAGTGAGTGTGCATATAGCTGTGTCGGTGAATGAATGGATGTCTCAGTGGTATATGTGTAAGTAACTACATATGTGAAAGGCAGTATATATGAGTGTTGGAGAATATAAGTGAGTATATGTGACAGTGAGTGATTGTGACAGTGACTGCATGGATAAGTGTGTGCTTATGTCAGTAATTGTTGAAGAGAGTACATATATCATACTATCTGTATGAATAAGTGAGGTGGTGTGTGTGTATAACTGTATAGGTGAGTAAATGGCAGTGTGATTGATTCTTTGGGTTACTGACTAGGTGTTTGAGTAACTGTTTGGGTGAGTGGCAGTATGTGAGTGTCTATATGGGTGTATGAGTGGATATATCAGTAGCTGTACTGATGAATGACTGCGTGTATGAGTGACTGTATGGGTGAGTGAGTGGATTTGTTTGTAGACGTATGAATCAGTGAGTGGGTATGTACTAACTGGTATTGGTCTGTCTATGGTTTCAATATTGGTAGTCTGTATTTTACAATGGGTGTATCAAAGGTTATATTAGGATGTGAGGAGGTGCATCAGATGATCACGTGGATGATGTCATCAGTGATGTCATCAGGGATGTCATTTGAGATGTCATCAGTAATGTCACTGACCATGTCATGAGTGATGTAATATGTGATGTCATCAGCAGTGCATTGCGGGGGCTCGAGTTATACTTAGCTCAGCTAACTATAACGCTGAATTTCTCTGGTTTTGTATGAGTGAAATGTCAACCTAACTATAACGTCCCTGAAACCTGTGATTTTTTCATTGAATTTCAAAGGTTTTTTAAATACTAATTCCTAACTATAGCGTCCCTGAAACCTATGGTTTTTTCAGTGAATTTCGAAGGTTTTTCAAATGCTAATTCCTAATTATAACGTCCCTGAAACCTATAGTTTTTTCAGTGAATTTCTAAGGTTTTTTAAATGCTACTTTCTAACTATGCCCATATAGGTAGGACATGTGCAGAAAGAGGGAGAAAGGTGCAGAAACAAGCATGAGAAGTGCAGAAAGAGGGAAGAGAGGTGCAGAAAGAGGATGAAAGGTGCAGAAAGAAGCAAGAAAAACGCAGAGAGAGGCAACAGAACTCCAGAAAGAGGAAGAAAGGTGGAGAAAGAAGCAAGAGAAGTGCAGAAAGAACCAACAGAGGTGCAGAAAGAGGCCTACTTTGACTGTACCTTACAACAGACTCATACAAAGTAGCCAAATCACTCCTCCTTCTCCCACGATGTCTTAAACCTCACTTTTCTCTTGAAGGTTCACTATTAATCGACTGCTCAGAATGTTAGGGACTGCCAAATATAAAACACCAATCCTAAGCATATCACTGTTGTAAGTCTGACCAAGTAGGTATGCATGTGTGTGTCTCTGCTTTTACCTAGTGATCTGTTACATAAAAATAAACATACACATACTTGAATACCTGTGTTTCAAACAGCATACTCTGTAAATTTGTGTACAAAAAGGTGTATCGATTTCTTTCTGCTCATAATACAGGGCACAAGGGTATTCAATAGTATATTTGAGGGGCTCTATAGCACCTATATGCATAAGACATGTCTGCGTGTGCAACCGAATGACAGAGCAGAACTAAGAAGATTTGACCACCTATGGGGGAAGTTACCCGCATTTTAAGCTACCATCTTCAGATGCATAACATATGTAAGAATACATGTTCAAGTAGAGATATACCTCAGTCACAAGAGCACGCAGACCTTTAAACTTGACAGCTTGCACTTCCCATTTCAGTACAGAAAGAGGCGAGAGAAGTTTAAAAGAAGCAAGAGAGTTGCAGAAACAGGCAAAAGAGGTACAGAAAGAGGGAACAGGGCTTCAGACAGAGGCAAGAGAGGTGCAGAAAGAGGCAAGAAAAGTGCAGAAAGAAGCAACAGAGGTGCAGCAGGAGGCAAGATAAGTGCAAAAGAGACAAGAGAGTTGCAGAAACAGGCAAAAGAGGTGCATAAAGAAGCAAGAGAAGTGCAGAAAAAGCAACAGAGGTGCAGAAGGAGGCAAGAGAAGTGCAGAAAGAACCAACAGAAGTGCAGAAGGAGGCAAGGGGGTGCAGAAAGAGGGAAGAGTGTTGCAGAAATTAGCAAGAGAGGTACAGAAAGAAGCAAGAGCAGTGCAAAAAGAACCAACAGAGGTGCAGAAACAAACAAGAGGGGTGCAGAAAGGGGCAAGAGAAGTGCAGAAAAAAGCAACAGAGGTGCAGAAGGAGGCAAGAGTACTGCAGAAAGAGGCAAGAGAGTTGCAGAAAAAGGGAACAGGGGTGCAGAAAGAGGCAAGAGAGCTGCAGAAAGAGGGAAGGATGCAGAAAGAGGCAAGAGGGGTGCATAAAGAAGCAAGAGAGGTGCAGAAAGAAGCAAGAGAGCTGCAGAAAGATGCAAAAGAGGTGCAGAAAGAAGCAAGAGGGGTGCATAACAAGGCAAGAGAAGTGCAGAAAGAAGCAACAGAGGTGCAGAAGGAGGAAAGAAAAGTGCTGAAAGAGGCAAGAGAGTTGCAGAAACACTCAAAAGAGGTGCCGTAAGAAGCAAGAGCAGTGAATAAAGAACCAACAGAGGTGCAGAAGGAGGCAAGAGAGGTGCAGAAAGAGGCAAGATGGGTTCAAAAATTTGCAAGAGAGGTCCAGAAAAAAGAAAGAGCAGTGCAGAAAGAACCGACAGAGGTGCAGAAACGGACAGGAGTGGTGCAGAAAGAGGCAAGAGAAGTGCAGAAAGAGGCAAGAGAGTTGCAGAAACAGGCAAGAGTGGTGCAGAAAAAGGGAACAGGGTAGAAGAAAGAGGCAAGAGAGGTGCAGAAAGGAAGAAGAAGGGTGCAGAAAGAGGGAAGAAGGGTTCAGAAAGAGGCAAGAGGGGGGCAGAAAGAAGCAAGAGAGGTACGGAAAGAAGCAAGAGAATTGCAGAAAGAAGCAACAGAGGTACAGAAAGATGCAAGAGGGGGTACAGAAAGAGGCAAGAGAAGTGCAGAAAGAAGCAACAGAGGTGCAGAAGGAGGCAATAGAAGTGCAGAAAGAGACAAGAGGGGTGCAGAAACAGGCAAAAGAGATGCAGAAAGAAGCAAGAGCAGTGCAGAAAGAACCAACAGAGGGGCAGAAACAGACAAGAGGGCTGCAGAAAGAGGCAAGAGAAGTACAGAAAGAAGTAACAGAGGTGCAGAAGAAGGCAAGAGAACTACAGAAAGAGGCAAGAGAGTTGCAGATAGAGGCAAGAGAGGTGCAGAAAGAGGGAAGAAGGGTGCAGAATGAGGCAAGAAAGGTGCAGAAAGAAGCAAGAGAGGTGCAGAAAGAAGCAAGAGAGCTGCAGAAAGAAGTAACAGAGGTGCAGAAAAAGGCAAGAGAAGAGCAGACTGAACAACAGAGGTGCAGAAGGAGGCAAGAGAAGTGCAGAAAGAGACAAGAGAGTTGCAGAAACAGGCAAAAGAGGTGCAGAAAAAGTGAACAGGGGTGCCGAACTTTGCAAGAGAGTTGCAGAAAGAGGGACGAAGGGTGCAGAAAGAGGCAAGAGGGGTGCAGAAAGAAGCAAGAGATGTGCAGAAATAAGCAAGAGAAGTGCAGATAGAAGCAACAGAGCTGCAGAAGGAGGCAAGAGTGGTACAGAAAGAGGCAAGAGAAGTGCAGAAAGAAGCAACAGAGGTGCAGAAGGAGGCAAGAGAAGTGCAGAAAGAGACAAGAGTGTTGCAGAAACAGGCAAAAGAGGTGCAGAAAGAAGCAAGAGCAGTGGAGAAAGAACCAGCAGAGGCGCAGAAGGAGGCAAGAGGGGTGCAGAAAGAGGCAAGAGGGGTGCAGAAAAATGCAAGAGCAGTGCAAAAAAACAACAGAGGTGCAGAAGGAGACAAGAGGGGTGCAGAAAGAGGCAAGATAAAGTGCAGAAAGAAGCAACAGAGATGCAGGAGGCAAGAGAACTACAGAAAGAGGTAAGAGAGTTGCAGATAGAGGCAAGAGAGTTGCAGATAGAGGCAAGAGAGGTGCAGAAAGAGGGAAGAAGGGTGCAGAAAGAGACAAGAACGGTGCAGAAAGAAGCAAGAGAGCTGCAGAAAGAAGCAACCGAGGTTCAGAAAGAATCAAGAGGGGTGCAGAAAAAGGCAAGAGAAGTGCAGAAAGAAGCAACAGAGGTGCAGAAGGAGGCAAGAGAAGTGCAGAAAGAGACAAGAGTGTTGCAGAAACAGGCAAAAGAGGTGCAGAAAGAAGCAAGAGCAGTGGAGAAAGAACCAACAGAGGTGCAGAAGGAGGCAAGAGGGGTGCAGAAAGAGGCAAGAGGGGTGCAGAAAAATGCAAGAGCAGTGCAAAAAAACAACAGAGGTGCAGAAGGAGACAAGAGGGGTGCAGAAAGAGGCAAGATAAAGTGCAGAAAGAAGCAACAGAGATGCAGGAGGCAAGAGAACTACAGAAAGAGGCAAGAGAGTTGCAGATAGAGGCAAGAGAGTTGCAGATAGAGGCAAGAGAGTTGCAGATAGAGGCAAGAGAGGTGCAGAAAGAGCAAAGAAGGGTGCAGAATGAGGCAAGAAAGGTGCAGAAAGAAGCAAGAGAGGTGCAGAAAGAAGCAAGAGAGCTGCAGAAAGAAGTAACAGAGGTGCAGAAAAAGGCAAGAGAAGAGCAGACTGAACAACAGAGGTGCAGAAGGAGGCAAGAGAAGTGCAGAAAGAGAGAAGAGAGTTGCAGAAACAGGCAAAAGAGGTGCAGAAAGAAGCAGGAGCTGTGTAGAAAGAACCAACAGAAGTGCAGAAACAGATAAGAAAAGTGCAGAAAGAAGCATCAGAGGTGCAGAAGGAGGCAAGAAATCTGCAGAAAGAGGCAAGAGAGTTGCAGAAACAGGCAAGAGAGGTGCAGAAAAAGTGAACAGGGGTGCCGAACTTTGCAAGAGAGTTGCAGAAAGAGGGACGAAGGGTGCAGAAAGAGGCAAGAGGGGTGCAGAAAGAAGCAAGAGATGTGCAGAAAGAAGCAAGAGAAGTGCAGAAAGAAGCAACAGAGCTGCAGAAAGAGGCAAGAGGGGTACAGAAAGAGGCAAGAGAAGTGCAGAAAGAAGCAACAGAGGTGCAGAAGGAGGCAAGAGAAGTGCAGAAAGAGACAAGAGTGTTGCAGAAACAGGCAAAAGAGGTGCAGAAAGAAGCAAGAGCAGTGGAGAAAGAACCAGCAGAGGTGCAGAAGGAGGCAAGAGGGGTGCAGAAAAATGCAAGAGCAGTGCAAAAAAACAACAGAGGTGCAGAAGGAGACAAGAGGGGTGCAGAAAGAGGCAAGATAAAGTGCAGAAAGAAGCAACAGAGATGCAGGAGGCAAGAGAACTACAGAAAGAGGCAAGAGAGTTGCAGATAGAGGCAAGAGAGTTGCAGATAGAGGCAAGAGAGGTGCATAAAGAGGGAAGAAGGGTGCAGAAAGAGACAAGAACGGTGCAGAAAGAAGCAAGAGAGGTGCAGAAAGAAACAAGAGAGCTGCAGAAAGAAGCAACCGAGGTTCAGAAGGAAGCAAGAGGGGTGCAGAAAAAGGCAAGAGAAGTGCAGAAAAAAGCACGGAGCGGCAGAAGGAGGCAAGAGAGTTGCAGAAACAGGCAAAAGAGGTGCAGAAAGAAGCAAGAGCAGTGCAGAAAGAACCAACTGAAGTGCAGAAGGGGGCAAGAGGGGTAGGGAAAGAGGGGTGCAGAAATTTGCAAGAGAGGTCCAGAAAGAAGCAAGAGCAGTGCAGAAAGAACCAACAGAGGTGCAGAAACAGACAAGAGGGGTGCAGAAAGAGGTAAGAAAAGTGCAGAAAGAAGCATCAGAGGTGCAAAAGGAGGCAACATAGCTGCAGGAAGAGGCAAGAGAGTTGCAGAAACAGGCAAGAGAGGTGCAGAAAAAGGGAACAGGGGTGCAGAAAGTTGCAAGACAGGTGCAGAAAGAGGGAAGAAGGGTGCAGAAAGAGGCAAGAGGGGTGCAGAAAGAAGCAAGAGAGGTGCGGAAAGGAGCAAGAGAAGTGCAGAAAGAGGCAAGAGAGGTGCAGAAAGAGGCAAGAGGTGCAGAAAGAGGCAGAGGAGTGCAGAAAGAAGCAACAGAGGTGCAAAAGGAGGCAAGAGAAGTGCAGAAAGAGGCAAGAGAGTTGCAGAAACAGGCAAAAGAGGTGCAGGAAGAAGCAAGAGCAGTGCAGAAAGAACCAACAGAGGTGCAGAAGCAGGCAAGAGGGGTGCATAAAGAGGCAAGAGGGGTGCAGAATAATGCAAGAGCAATGCAAAAAAAAAAACAACAGAGGTGCAGAAGGAGACAAGAGGGGTGCAGAAAGAGGCAAGATAAAGTGCAAAAAGAAGCAACAGAGAAGCAGAAGAAGGCAAGAGAAATGCAGAAAGAGGCAAGAGAGTTGCTGATAGAGGAAAGAGAGGTGCAGAAAGAGGGAAGTAGGGTGCAGCAAGAGGCAAGAAAGGTGCAGAAAGAAGCAAGAGTGGTGCAGAAAGAAGCAAGAGTGGTGCAGAAAGAAGCAAGAGAGCTGCAGAAAGAAGCAACCTAGGTACAGAAAGAAGCAAGAGGGGTGCAGAAAAAGGCAAGGGAAGTACAGAAAAAAGCAACAGAGGTGCAGAAGGAGGCAAGGGAAGTGCAGAAAGAGGCAAGAGAGTTGCAGAAACAGGCAAAAGAGGTGCAGAAAGAAGCAAGAGCAGTGCAGAAAGAACCAACTGAAGTGCAGAAGGCGGCAAGAGGGGTGTAGAAATTTACAAGAGAGGTCCAGAAAGAAGAAAGAGCAGTGCAGAAAGACCCAACAGAGGTGCACAAACAGACAAGAGGGGTGCAGAAAGAGGTAAGAAAAGTGCAGAAAGAAGCATCAGAGGTGCAGAAGGAGGCAAGAAATCTGTGGGAAGAGGCAAGAGAGTTGCAGAAACAGGCAAGAAAGGTGCAGAAAAAGGGAACAGGGGTGCAGAAAGTTGCAAGACAGGTGCAGAAAGAGGGAAGAAGGATGCAGAAAGAGGCAAGAGGGGTGCAGAAAGAAGAAAGAGAGGTGCAGAAAGAGGCAAGAGGGGTACAGAAAGAGGCAAGAGAAGTGCAGAAAGAAGCAACAGAGGTGCAGAAAGAAGCAAGAGAAGTGCAGAAAGAGACAAGAGAGTTACAGAAACATGCAAAAGAGGTGTAGAAAGAAGCAAGCGCAGTGCAGAAAGAACCAACAGAGGTGCAGAAGGAGGTAAGAGGGGTGCAGAAAGAGGCAAGAGGGGTGCAGAAAAAAGCAAGAGCAGTGCAAAAAGAAACAACAGAGGTGCAGAAGGAGACAAGAGGGGTGCAGAAAGAGGCATGATAAAGTAAAGAAAGAAGCAACAGAGATGCAGAAGAAGGCAAGAGAACTACAGAAAGAGGCAAGAGAGGTGCAGAAAGAAGGAAGAAGGGTGCAGAAAGAGGCAAGAAAGGTGCTGAAAGAAGCAAGAGAGCTGCAGAAAGAAGCAACCAAGGTGCAGAAAGAAGCAAGAGGGGTGCAGAAAAAGGCAAAAGAGGTGCAGAAAGAAGCAAGAGCAGTGCAAAAAGAACCAACAGAAGTGCAGAAGGGGCAAGAGGGGTGCAGAAAGAGGCAATAGGGGTGCAGAAATTTGCAAGAGAGGTCCAAAAAGAAGCAAGAGCAGTGCAGAAAGAACCAACAGGGGTGCAGAAACAGACAAGAGGGGTGCAGAAAGAGGTAAGAAAAGTGCATAAAGAAGCATCAGAGGTACAGAAGGAGGCAAGAAATCTGCAGAAAGAGGCAAGAGAGTTACAGAAACAGGCAAGAGAGGTGCAGAAAAGGGGAACGGGTGCAGAAAGTGGCAAGAGAGGTGCAGAAAGAGGAAAGAAGGGTGCAGAAAGAGGCAAGAGGGGTGCAGAAAGAGGCAAGAGGGGTGCAGAAAGAAGCAAGAGAGGTGTAGAAAGATGCAAGAGAAGTGCAGAAAGAAGCAACAGAGGTGTAGAAAGAGGCAAGAGGGGTGCAGAGTGAGGCAAAAGAAGTTCAGAAAGAAGCAACAGAAATGCAGAAAGAGGCAAGAGAAGTGCAGAAAGAGGCAAGAGAAGTGCAGAAAGAGGCAAAAGAGGTGCAGAAACAGGCAACAGAGGTGCAGAAAGTGGGAAGAGCGGTGCAGAAAAAGGGAAGAGCAGTGCAGAAAGAAGCAAGGGAAGTGCAGAAAGAGGCAAGAGCGTTGCAGAAACAGGCAAAAGAGGTGCAGAAAGAAGCAAGAGCAGTGCAAAAAGAACCAACAGAAGTGCAGAAGGGGCAAGAGGGGTGCGGAAAGAGGCAATAGGGGTGCAGAAATTTGCAAGAGAGGTCCAGAAAGAAGCAAGAGCAGTGCAGAAAGAAGCAACAGGGGTGCAGAAACATACAAGAGGGGTGCAGAAAGAGGAAAGAAAAGTGCAGAAAGAAGCATCAGAGATACAGAAGGAGGCAAGAAATCTGCAGAAAGAGGCAAGAGAGTTACAGAAACAGGCAAGAGAGGTGCAGAAAAGGGGAACAGGGGTGCAGAAAGTATCAAGAGAGGTGCAGAAAGAGTGAAGAAGGGTGCAGAAAGAGGCAAGAGGGGTGCAGAAAGAGGCAAGAGGGGTGCAGAGTGAGGCAAGAGAAGTTCAGAAAGAAGCAACAGAAATGCAGAAAGAGGCAAGAGAAGTGCAGAAAGAGGCAAGAGAAGTGCAGAAAGAGGCAAAAGAGGTGCAGAAACAGGCAACAGAGGTGCAGAAAGTGGGAAGAGCAGTGCAGAAAAAGGGAAGAGCGGTGCAGAAAGAAGCAAGAGAGGTGAAGAAAGAAGCAAGAGAACTGCAGAAAGATTGAACAGACGGTGCAGAAAAAGGGAAGAGCGGTGCAGAAAGAAGCAAAAGGGGTGCAGAAAGAAGCAAGAGAGGTGCAGGAAGAAGCAAGGGAAGTTCAGAAAGAGACAAGCGAGGTATAGAAAGAGGGAAGAGAAGTGCAGAAAGAGGCAAGAGAGGTGCAGAAAGAGGGAAGAGAGGTGCAGAAAGAGGGAAGGGGGGCAGAAAGAGGCAAGAGAAGTGCAGAAAGAAGCAACAGAGGTGCTTAAAGAGGCAAGAAAGGTGCAGAAGAAAGAAACAAGAGAGGTGCAGGAAGAAGCGAGGGGTGCAGAAAGAAGGGAGGTGCAGAAAGTAGAAAAGATGTGTAGAAAGAGGCAAGAAAAGTGCAGAAAAAGGAAGAAAGGTGCAGAAAGAAGCAAGAGAAATGCAGAAAGAGGCATGAGAGGCGCAGAAAGAAGCAAGAGTGGTTTGCGCACCATTAGTACCAATTTAATACCCACATTTAGCAGTAAGTAACAGGTGACAATTCCAGCTGTGCAAAGGGCCTTCCTCCACGCTGCAACACTTGTCGCTGCATTTTTGGTAACGTTTGAGCCGTTTGAGCTAGAAACAAGGTTTTTTTGTTCAAATCTGCAGATTATGCAGCAGATGATGGATTATGTGGCAAATGTGGAAAATGTATAATAATGGAAAGTCGGTGCAGCCAAAAAGTCGCATAATTCTAGTGGCCCTGCTCATACCTCTGACTAGGTCCAGAAGTGCTCCTCAGTGATTCCTTCTTTTTTTGTCTCATTGAGTTTATAGTTTAGCTTCTATGGAAACGAGGAAGACTAAACCTGAGGTTACCACTCCACAACACAGACTACCATACCACATAATTACTCTCCATAACACATAATCCCACTCAACATAATTCCTATACACTAAATACCACGTAATTTCTATCTACATAATTTCACTGCTCAACATACCACATAATTCCACTACACACAACGTATATCCATTCCACCCCAAAAAACATTAGTAAAAAACTTTTACATTTACAACGCCAATAGCTCTAACTTTCGCAAATGCGAAACCTATTACATTGCAAATGCTTCTTTAACTAGTAGTCGCATTTGCAGAGTGGTGGAGAAAGGGTGCTGGGCCTCCGACCAGCACTCAGGAATTCCGCAGCGTAGGACTTACAGGAGGTACCAGGAGGGCTTCTTGGCCCCCAAAGTCCCTCAGAAGTAAATTGGACTTCATCCCCCAACCCGTAGTGTGCCAGGAGGTGCATTTGCAGAGTGGTAGAGAAAGGGGGGCGTGGCCTCCAAAGACCTCTTAGCAATCCCACTGTGTGGGACTTACTGGAGGTAACAGGAGGAGTAGTTGGCCCCCAAGGACATCTTTGGGGGCCAATTACCCCTCCTATTACCTCCAGTAAGTCCCACACACAGCAGGATTGCTAACTTCTCATAGCAGGCCATGCCCCCTTTGCCCACCACTCTGCAAACGCGCCTCCTGGCGCTCTCTTGGATGGGGATTAAAGTCCCCTTCGCTGCTGGGGGTCCTTAGGAGCCAACTAGCCTACCTGATACCTCCAGTAAGCCCTAGATAGGGGGATTGCTGAGAGGTGGACACAGGCCACGACCCTTTCTCCACCACTCTGCAAACGCGCCTCCTGGCATGCTCTTGGTTGGGGGATGAAGTCCCCTTGCCTCCTCTGGGTCCCTGGGGGCCAACTAGCCCACCAGGTACCTCCAGTAAGCCCCACACAACTGGATTGCTGAGAGATTTCCGAGGCCATGTCCCCTTTTTACACCACTCTGCAAACACGCCTCCTGGCGCACTTCTGCTCGGGGGATGAAGTCCACTTTAGTCTTGAGGTCCTCTGGACACAAGAGGACCTCTTTGCCCCACCAGCAATGCGCCAAGAGGCGCGTTTGCAGAGTGGTGTAAAAAGGGGCTTTGGATCCGACCACCTCTCAGGAATCCCACTGTGTGGGGCTTACTGGAGGTACCTGGTGGGCTAGTTGGCCCCTAAGGACCCTTAGGATTCAAGGGGACTTAAACCCCCAACCCAAAACGCGCCAGGAGGCACATTTGCATAGTGGTGCAGGGAGGGGTGTGGCCCCCCTTCTCTTAATAGTTTTTGGGCCCTGGAGACCCCATCCCCCAGGGCCTGACCCATTTTTCATTAAAATCATTTTTTTTTTAAACGGGAAGGGGCCCCCCTCCCGAGGTTGATTACGGCCCCGGGGACCCCATCCCCCAGGGCATGGCCATATATTTTTATTCATTTTTTTTTTTAAAGGAGGTCTGAGGCCTGAGGCTTTTTTCGCCCCAGGGACCTCATCCCCCGGGGCTTTGCCTCTTTTTATTTTATTTTTTATTTTTTTTAACAGGAGGCCCCATCCCCGGGGCCTGGCCTCTTCTTATTTACTTTAATTTTTCAGAAGGGGCAGCATGGCCCCCCTTCCCTTGGCCTCTTTTGGCCCCGGGGACCCCATCCCCCAGAGCCTGGCCTCTTTTAAAAAAAAATATATATATTTAACGGGAGGGGGGCTGCGAAGCCCCCCTTCCCTTGGCCACTATTGGCCCCGGGGACCCCAACCCCCGGGGCCGGCCCTCAATGTTGGGGACCGCGGGGAAGCCCCAATGCCCCCGTGGTCCCAGCCGGCTCCCCACCTCCTGCGGGAGCCGGCAGTGCTTTTGGACAAGGGGAGCTGCTAACATGCAGGTACACCTTGCCCAAAAGCAATCGGCTTTGCTTCCTGGAAGCGAGAGCAGGTTTCCTGCTCTCGCTTTCACGAAGCAAAGCAGTGTTTGCTATGGCAGGACGGGAGCCGTGCTCCCGCCCTGCCATAGCAAACTGCAATGTCTGGGGGTGAGCACCCCGGGACATTGCTGGAGCTGGCCCTGGGGGGTGGTGGTCCCCAGGGCCATAGAGGGCTCCAGGAGGGGGGCCGCGCAGCCCCCCTCCCATCATGTTTGTAGCCCCGGGGAGGTGGTGGTCCCTGGGGCCCGCAACGGACCCCCGTATTTAATTTTCCAAATGCCCTGAGTAGGCGGTGGTCCCCAGGGCAGTGTGTTGGGGGGCAGGAGCCCCCCCACACTTCTTTAATGAAATTGAAGCCTCGAGGAGGTGGCGGTCCATGCATCATAGTTTGACTTGAGTGGGAACTGAGTAATAATAACAACATGCCAAGATGGCGGAACCTTTGTAGTGGCATAACGCTATGACCATCTTCTATGTTTATTACACTGGGAAATTGAAATTTGTCGCTTCCGGCGCGCCTGACGACATTGATGAAGGCATTAGCCGAAACGCGTCTGTTGTGTGTCTGCACGCGTTGTGAAGAATAAACAGTGATTAAATCCACCCCGTCAGTGCTTATTCCTTTGGAAAGAAAAAGGAGGGGGAGCATTGATTGATTTCGTGGGTACACCTCCGCGACGTTAGCACCCGCTCAAGAGTGCGCAGGAAAAGGTGGCAAGGGGCGTTGAGATATATATATATATATATATATATATATATATATATATATATATATATATATATAGATATATATATATTATCTACTGGCGGTCGTCAGTAGATAGTTATAGTTAGGACCTAGTTTCCATAGGAAACTCGTTTTTTGTTTTCTCAATATCTTTGGCGCCGGTTCACAAATTTTCGCGAAATTTTCATAAGTCGTAGCCCGCTCCGGTCAGCTCCTGTCTTGAAAGTTTCGGGGTGATTCGGCAAGCGGGGCCGAGAAAAAAGGGGGGTCCCAAAACGTGTTTTCTCCATGTTAATTCCCATAGGAAACTTTAGACAAAGCTACAGTCCGAACTGCTGAACGGAATTACACCAAACTTGGCAAAAGGTAGCCCTTGGTTCAGAAAGAGACCTTTTGTTAAATGGTGTAAATCCGTTCACTAATTCCAGAGAAATTAAAAAATAAGAGTCAAAAAATCAATTTCCCATAGGAAACTTTATGCAAGGCTACAGCTGAAACTACTGAACGGATTTACCCCAAATTTGGCAAAAAGGTACTGCTTGGCTACAATGGTGTAAATCCGTTCAGTAGTTGCTGAGAAAATAAAAAATACAAGTTTCGATATTTAGAGGCACGGAGGATCCCGACCATGAGCTTTATTCTAATTGGCTGTCAACACTTCAAACCAGGAAGTGTTGGCAGCCATCTTGTGACTCCGTAGAACTGAGTCACAAGAAATCAGAATAAAAAACGCGAAAAAAAAGAAAAGGGGGCAGGGTAGAAACACCCTGACCCCCTAGGCCTGCTTAGGGGGTCCCACAAGGACCCCCAGGGCCCAAAAAAAGCATTTTTTTTTAAAAACGGTGAAATTCGCGTAGGATCCGTGAATCCCACTGTGAAAAAAAAAAACGAAGAGCGGCCTCCCGCGCTTCGTTAATATTTAGCCCTTGGGTGGGCCAGGTCCCGGGGGCATGTTCAACATAATTGCCACCCCGGGGCTTTTCTGAAATATTTGCGGGGGCACACAGCCCCCTCGCAGCCCCGGGGACCGCCACCCCCCGAGGCTTGGTTTTTTTAATGTGGGGGGCCTCCAAGGCCCCCCCAAGCCCCAGGGACCGCCACCCCCCGGGGCATTTGTCAAATATTTGCGGGGGGCACACAGCCCCCCGCAGCCCCGGGGACCGCAAACCCCCGGGGCTTGTTTTTTATAAATAAATTACCTGTGTGGGGGGGCTTGAGCCCCCCACACGCCCCAGGGACCGCCACCTCCCCGGGGCACTAAATATTTAAATATGGGCATCCGTTACGGACCCCCAGAGCCCCGAGGACCACCACCTCCCCGGGGCTTTGAAAATGTTGGGAGGGGGGCCGCGCGGCCCCACTCCTGGAGCCTGTGATGGCCCTGAGGACCACCACCCCCCAGGGCCGGCTCCTGCAGTGTCCCGGGGTGCCCACCCCTGGGACACTGCTGTTTGCTATGGCAGGACGGGAGCCTTGCAGAGTGGTGAAGGGAGGGGGCGGGGCCTGAGGTACGATCGCGTCTTTTTTTGGGGGGGGATTTTTTAGAAGGGGGGTTGTGTGGCCCCCCTTCTTTTTTCCTTTTTTGGCCCTGGGGACCCCATCCCCCAGGGCCTGACCCCTTTTTTTTATAAAAAAAAAAAACTGAACGGGAAGGGTGCATGGTTTCAAGAGTGCATCTGTGATGGACTGTATGGGTGGGTGAGTGTGTGTATGGGTGTGTTAGTGAGTGAATGTATATCTCAGTGGTACATGTGTGAGTAACTACATATGTGAAAGGCAGTATATATGTGTGTTGGAGTATATAAATGGGTATAAGTGAGAGTGTGTGATTGTGAGAGTGGCTGTATGGATGAGTGTGTACTTGTATCAGTGATTGTATAAGAGCGTAAGAATGTGCTAGTATTTGTATGAGTAAGTGAGCTGGTGTGTGTATAACTGTATAGGTGAGTAAATGGCAGTGTGATTAATTATTTGCATGACTGACTAGGTGTGTGAGTACCTCTATGGATGAGTGACGGTGTGTGAGTGTCTATATAGGTGTATGAGTGCATATGATAGTCCTAGTACTGAGTGACCGTAAGTATGAGTGACTGTACGGGTGAGTGAGTGGATGTGTGTGTAGACCTAAGAATCAGTGAGTGTGTATGTAGTTATTGGTGTTGGAGTGTCTATGGTTTTGACAATGGCAGTCTGTAATTTAGAGTGGGTGTATCAAAAGTTATATTAGGGTGTGAGAAGATGCATCAAATTATCACATGGATGATGTCATCAGTGATGTCATCAGTGATGTCATTTGAGATGTCATCAGTGATGTCATGAGTGATGTCACTGACCATGTCATGAGTGATGTAATATGTGACGTCATCAGCAGTGCATTGCGGGCGCGCAAGTTATAGTTAGCTGAACTAACTAGAACGGGGGAATTTCTATGGTTGTGTACGAGTGAAATGTCCAACTAACTATAACGCCCCTGAAACCTATGGTTTTTTCAGTGAATTTCTAAGGTTTTTTAAATGCTAATTTCTAACTATAACGTGCCTGAAACCTATGTTTTTTTCAGTGAATTTCTAAGGTTTTTTAAATGCTAATTTCTAACTATAACGTGCCTGAAACCTATGGTTTTTTCAGTGAATATATATATATTTATTATACTATGTATACATGTGAAAATGTCTCAGTCCCCTGTTTGCCTCAGTGGCACGGAAAAAATGGGTGGAACTGATGTCAGCATGCCGACGAGGTCCTCTTATGGCTCCGATGACGTCATACGGTGTCGCGAGTGGAGCCGTGCTATTATGACGTCCTCGTTGACGTGGGAGAGCTAGGAAAGAATTTCCGTGGAATGCTGGTGCAGGGGATATTCACCTAAGTGTTCAGGCTAGTCCTTTGGGAGCAACTGTTTATGTTGACACTCCAGAAACCAAAACCAGTGATCCGAGGGCAGAGGCCCTGCAGATGGCACACGAGGTGGGGTGCCCAGTCGTGTGCACCGGCGGGGCAGCGAAGTGACAAGCACCACAACCCACAAAAAAAGGTAACGAGGGCACTGAATAACACAGGATCTTCTCTTTGTATCTGGCAGGAACAACGAAGTTAAAATGCCCTAGTACCAAAATGTAGAATTAGTGCTACAACAGTCTTCAAGAGGACCTGCGATGCCGCTTCTGCCTCCCGTACCCTGGAGGCGGCACATGGGTCACGCGGTATGGTCATACTGCGGTGGGACGCACACTCGTTGACCTCTCATGGCACTGCTCCACACTTCAGGGAGGACGCTTTCCATTAGCTATGTTTTCTGATGACATGTCGCGCCGGCCCCGTCCAACAACAGAACTCCTTTAGATCCAAACAGACTCTTCCACTCTGTCACCGGAAGTGAAACCAGGCCACGCGGACACTTTCACAATACAACAGCCGGGAATGCACTTTTCGGTAAAAAAACACATTCCTTCCTCCTAATTAATCAAATAAACGTCTCACTGAAGAACAGGGGCCAGCTTCGATCGGTAAACAGCCGCTACAACGACTTTTTACTTTGCGATACCATTACAACGCATGCATTACCACGCATGCGTTGTACATCACGAAGTCATTACTACGCATTTTTTAGAACGCATGGTCATTTACCACGCATGCCTTTACAACAAATTTTGTTGTAAAGGTATGTATGGTAAATGACCATGCGTTCTAAAAAACATGTAGACGATCCATGTCGTTGTAAGGAAACAGAGGCTGTTCCGTTTCCTCACAACGACGAGCACCGCCCCTCAGAGACGACGTATTGTATTGTATTGTATATGGTATTTATAAAGCGCAACAAACACCCTACGGGTACCCTGGCGCTAAAAGTACATGTATACAAACCAACGTCAGGCAAGAAAGGACAGAACCTAAAGAAAAACATTGCTCAAAAGAAAGACAGGAACATTATCTGGGGAACAGCCACGTTTTGATCCTTTTTCTAAACAAAGACAAGGTACTGCATTGTCTGATTTCAGTTGGGAGTGTGTTCCAGAACTTTGCAGCAGCAACACTAAAAGATCTTCCTCCCGATCTGACCTTATTGAACCTGGGTATCTTTGCCAGGTAAGCAGAAGAGGAACGAAGGGTCCGGGTAGGAATATACCAGACCAATTTCTTCTGCAACGGTCTAGGACCGAGTCCATGTAATGCCCTAAACCCCATACAAAGGGATTTAAAATAGATTCTTTGCTGCACAGGGAGCCAATGTAGCTCCGATAGGCACATTGAAGCAGAAGAACTTCGAGGTCTAGACAAGGCCAGTTTCGCAGCCGTGTTCTGGACACGCTGCAGTGTCTGTATCAAATACTTTGGGGACTCCAGCAGCAAAGCATTGCAATAGTCAAGTCTACTTAGGATGGCGCCTTGAACAACCAAGGCTCTGGCCGAAATTGGGAGCAGCGGAAGAATCTTTCTCAGAACCCTAATGAGGCCAAAACAGCACCCCACCAACTTGTTCACTTGCGTCTCCAGAGATAGGTTGGCATTGAACATAACACCCAAATTTCGCACCGTCTTAGATGGCGCCAAAGTGGTAGATGAGCCAAGGGGCCAAAAGTTGTGAGGAAGAGGCCGGTGGACCTTCCCAACTGCGCAGTGTACAATTTCGGTTTTATCCGAATTGAATTGCAAGGAGTTATTCCGTAGCCACTGCGCAGTGTCATGCATACATGCATGAAAATCCTCCAGGGCGTTGGATGACGTTTATCAAGAGAAATAATAATCTGGGTATCATCAGCATAATTCACCAATTTTACATTATGAGCCCGAATGATGTTAATCAGTGGGCTCAAGTAGATGTTAAATAAAATTGGGCTGATGGCGGATCCTTGTGGAACTCCATGACAGATATTAGTAAAGGCTGACTGGAAAGGGGGAAGGGCCACTGCCTGACACCTGCCAGATAAATAGGATCAAAACCAGTCCAGGGCAATGCCCACTACTCCCACCTCCTCTAAACGTGTTAGCAAAATGTCATGGTTGACCGTGTCGAAAGCGGCAGACAGGTCAAGCAAAATAAGTATTGCTGATTGTCCCCTGTCTGCCAACAGACGGAAATCATCCAGCACGGTCACCAAGGCTGACTCTGTTCCGTGTTCTGGACGGAAGCCGAATTGTACATCTGCCAGACAGTTGTTACGTTCTAGAAAAACTGACAGAGATTTGCTAACCAGACGTTCAAGGATCTTCACTGGATAGGGGAGGAGAGAGATGGGCCGATAGTTACCCGGACAGGTTGGATCAAGAGTGGCCTTCTTCAAGAGTGGCATAACTACCGCCTGTTTCCAGCCAGATGGTACAACTCCACTAGATAGTGATTGGTTACATATCTGTCGGAGTCTAGGGAAAAGTTCTGAAGCAAATTCCTTCCAGATTTTATGAGGAAGGGGATCCAAAGGAGAGCCCGAAGAAACACCCATAGCAAGCCTATAAAATTCCTCATCCGAAAGGAACTCGAAATGGTCCAGGAAACTCTGTTTATCGGTCCCTTCGCCAATCTGTGTTCCTGCGCCAGGCACCCCTCCCGTATCAACCAACGGAATAACTGCCCCTGGAGTCACAGCCTCTGTCCCCCAGAGAGGTTCTTTTTGAGACCTGAGATGATCGTTCTAATCTTATCATTAAAAAAAGTAGCCAAACTATCACAGAGATCTTGAGTAGGCTGAACCTCATTTTGTAAGCACTGAGGATTAGTAAAGTCATCAATGATTTTAAAGATACATTTAGACTTATTCAGTGATTTCAAGATAAGCTCTGCAAAATATTCCTGCTTCGCAGCAAAAATTTCTTTCTTATAGGGAGAAATAGCCGCTTTCAAGGCGATCTTATCCTCATTCACGTAGTACTTTCTCCACTTCCTTTCTGCCTGTTTGCATTTTAATTTCAGGGCTTTTAGTTTTTCGTTGAACCACCTAGCAGAAGGTCTACCCCTGTTTTTGCAATTTTTAAAAGGGGCGATTTCATTAACAAATGAGGAAATAAGATTGCGAAAGTCCGTATAATTCTCCTCCACTGACCTAAGCACATCCAAATCCCCATTAATAGAGAACGTAGGTGACTGTGACGCCTTTTCCATTAACCTCCTCCAATCCCTTCCCACGAAACTCCTTACATCCCTCAGAGCAGGAGCTCCACGACTGGGGATGACCGTCCGAAATTTAACCAAATGGTGGTCAGTCCAATCTACGGGAAGCACCTCCATATGGTCAATGACCCCTTCCTCACTAAAAACAAGGTCAAGCAAGTGCCCTCCCATATGTGTAGAACCGGTTACTCCCTGGAGCAAACCCAGACTTTCACAAGATTGGAGAAGAGTATTAAGTCCTGTATCTAGGGTCCCATTTAGCCAGAGATTAAAATCCCCTGCAATCAGCAGTCTCGAATGAGTGACAGCCATATTATTAAAAACATCAATCAGCGCCTGCAATTGAGATAGGTTGACCACACCAGGGGGCCTATAGCATACTATACCATCTAGTAAATGCCCCCTGGGGTCTTTTAAGGAGAACCCCAGCAGCTCGAAGCCCTCTACAGCATCAATATCCAAGGGGACAAAATCCCATCTTTCTCTAAACATGAGACCCACCCCACCGCCTCTGTCTATTGTTCTGGGCTTGTGAAAAAACTTATAACCTGGAGGACACGCCAATCCCGGTTCAAGAGCAGAATCAGGATAGGTCCAGGTCTCCGTCATAAGTAACATGTCAAGGTGGTGTATTTCAGTGAGCAGTTGGATCTCTGTGACATGTTTAGGAAGAGATCTAATGTTAAGTAGCCCACAGACCAGTGCCTCTTTCCTAGGACAATCAGGCCTTGGGTTAACCGGGTTCTCAGTTAAAGGCAGTCCTACCCCAATACCGTGAAGCAGGAACCATGAGGAGAGAGGAACCACGAGGAGTGAGAGGTAAGGGGGATTGGGCATGGGGTGGGGGTTTCTTTTCTAGGGTTTAGGGTAGTGCAGTGGTGTTTGGGTAGTGTAGGGGGTCGTGCTGGGGGTAGTGCTTTAGGGCTTAGGGTAGTGCAGTAGTGTAGGGGGTCGTGCTGGGGGTAGGGTTTTAGGGTTTATGGTAGTGCAGTGGTGTATGGGTAGTGTAGGGGGTCGTGCTGGGGTAGTGTTTTAGGGTTTAGGGTAGTGCAGTGGTGTTTGAGTAGTGTAGGGGGTCATGCTGTTGGTAGTGTTTTAGGGTTTATGGTAGTGCAGTGGTGTTTGAGTAGTGTAGGGGGTCATGCTGGGGGTAGTGTTTTATGGTTTAGGGTAGTGCAGTGGTGTTTGGGTAGTGTAGGGGTCGTGCTGGGGGTAGATTTAGGGTTTAGGGTAGTGCAGTGGTGTTTGGGTAGTGTATGGAGTCGTGCTATGGGGTAGTGTTTTAGGGTTTAGGGTAGTGCAGTGGTGTTTGTGTAGTGTAGGGGGTTGTGCTGGGGGTAGTGTTTTAGGGTTTATGTTAGTGCAGTGGTGTTTGGGTAGTGTAGGGGGTAGTGCTGGGGTAGTGTTTTGGGGTTTAGGGTAGTGCAGTGGTGTTTGTGTAGTGTAGGGGGTAGTGCTTTAGGGTTTAGGGTATGGCAGTGGTGTTTGGGTAGTGTAGGGGGTCGTGCTGGGGGTAGATTTAGGGTTTAGGGTAGTGCAGTGGTGTTTGTGTTGTGAGGGGGTCATGCTGGGGGTAGTGTTTTAGGGTCTAGAGTAATGCAGTGGTGTTTGTATAGTGTAGGGGGTTTAGGGTAGTGCAGTGGTGTTTGTGTAGTGGGTCATGCTGGGGGTAGTGTTTTAGGGTTTAGGGTAGTGCAGTGGTGTTTGTGTAGTGTAGGGGGTAGTGTTTTAGGGTTTAGGGTAGTGCAGTGGTGTTTGTGTAGTGTAGGGGTCATGCTGTAGGTAGTGTTTTAGGGTTTAGGGTAGTGCAGTCGTGTTTGTGTAGTGTAGGGGTCGTGTTTTAGGTATAGGGTGGTGCAGAGGTGTTTGGGTAGTGTAGGGGGTCATGCTGGGGTTAGTGTTTTAGGGTTTAGGGTAGTGCAGTGGTGTTTGGGTAGTGTAGGGGGTCATGCTGGGGGTAGTGTTTTAGGGTTTAGGGTAGTGCAGTGGTGTTTGTGTAGTGTGGGAGGTCATGCTGGGGGTTGATTTAGGGTTTAGTGTAGTGCAGTGGTGTTTGGGTAGTATAGGGAGTCGTGCTGGGGGTAGTGTTTTAGGGTAGTATAGTGGTGTTTGTGTAGTGTAGGGAGTCGTGCTGGGGGTAGTGTTTTAGGGTTTAGGGTAGTGCAGTGGTGTTTGGGTAGTGTAGGGGTCGTGCTGGGGGTAGTGTTTTAGGGTTTAGGGTAGTGCAGTGGTGTTTGTGTAGTGTAGGGGGTCATGCTGGGGGTAGTGTTTTAGGGTTTAGGGTAGTGCAGTGGTGTTTGGGTAGTGTAGGGGGTAGTGCTGGGGTAGCGTTTTGGGTTTACGGTAGTGCAGTGGTGTTTGTGTAAGGTAGGGGGTCGTGCTGGGGGTAGTGTTTTAGGGTTTAGGGTAGTGCAGTGGTGTTTGTGTAGTGTAGGGGGTAGTGTTTTAGGGTTTAGGGTAGTGCAGTGGTGTTTGTGTACTGTAGGGGGTCGTGCTGGGTTCTAGTGTTTTAAGGTTTAGGGTAGTGCAGTGGTGTTAGTGTAGTGTAGGGGGTCGTGTTTTAGGGTTTAGGGTCGTGCAGTGGTGTTTGGGTAGTGTAGGGGTCGTGCTGGGGGTAGTGTTTTTGGGTTTAGGGTAGTGCAGTTGTGTTTGGGTAGTGAAGGGGGTCATGCTGGGGGTAGTGTTTTAGGGTTTAGGGTAGTGCAGTTGTGTTTAGGTAGTGAAGGGGTCGTGCTGGGGGTAGTGTTTTAGGGTTTAGGGTAGTGCAGTGGTGTTTGTGTAGTGTAGGGGTTGTGCTGTGGGTAGATTTAGGGTTTAGGGTAGTGCAGTGGTGTTTGGGTAGTGTAGGGAGTCGTGCTGGTGGTAGTGTTTTAGGGTTTAGGGTAGTGCAGTTATGTTTGGGTAGTGTAGGGTGTCGTGCTGGGGGTAGTGTTTTAGGGTTTAGGGTAGTGCAGTGGTGTTTGGGTAGTGGAGGGGGTAGTGTTTTAGGGTTTAGGGTAGTGCACCCAACCAGCCACAATATCCGTGGACAAAGGGGATCCTGACTCTTTGGAACGTTCCGTCAATTGAATAATTTGGGTCAAGGGCCCTACCACGTCCAAGACCTATCAATTCCTTTCTTGGGCTCCCTCATATACTTGGAGAAAAAGATACATAGTTTCTCATCAATTTCAGGCGTGTGTGCCACCTTCCCCTTCAGTGAGGGCCTGGGGCATTCTCCCCTCATCCTATTCCTGACCTCCCTTTCAAGGGGTTGATGGATTTTCCCCACCACATACTCTGCCACTTTGGCGTCAGGTGTCCACTCCGCCGACCTAGGATGGTAAATTTGGGTAGGCTCAAACATGTCCGAGTGGACCCCGTCCCCAACCGGGGACTGAGAGGAGTGGGACTCTGGACGCCAGGGACGCCCCGAGTCCTTATCCTCATCGGAGGAGAAATCGTCCTCCGATACACCCTCTCCCTCTAAGGGAAACACGCCGTTGGGGTCTACAATAGTGGTGACAGTGTCGCAATTTTCTCCGGGCCCCTCCTCCTCCCGGCAGGGTGCATGTTTTAGCGTTCGCGCACTCTTGAGGAAGGTCTCCGTAAGTTTATCAAATCCTTCCAAGTACCCCGCGTTATGCTTAACGGCCCTTTTATTCCCCATCTTGGAGCTACTGGGTCCCGCCACCACCAGATCTGGGTCACTGAACACCCCAGGGATGCTTTTCGCCAGCTTATCAACCTGATCCTTAAGAGGAGCCATCACCCTAGAAATAGCCAGAGAGAGGGCTTGGTCCACTGCTGGAGGGAGAAGTTGGGGGGCCATTCTCCTCCACTTCCTGGTAGGAGGAGTAAAAATGGTCTTCTGGAGAAGACATGATAGCAGAGGGTGTGAGCACAGAACAAATGCCCTTAAAATCCTTAAGGCAGCCCTCTCGCCGGTGCTCCAACAGCTGGGCTTTCCCCAAAGCTGCTATAAGAATAGACTGAGGCGCAATACCAATTACCACCACCAGGTGGCGCTGGTCACTAACGTGGCCGTGTGGGGAAATCACCGCGTAGCGCTGTCAAAATTTGGCGAGGGTTGGTCGGGAATCAAGCGGACACTAAAGGAGTGACCGGATTCCCAAACGCGGGTAAAGACCAGCGGGAGCGCTCGACGGAGCTGCCTCGCTCGGACCAGACGCGTCTGACAGGATCTCACTGCGCGCAGAGCACACAGCGGGAGAAACTGCGAGGGGGAGAACGCGCTCGGGGAAGAGCCTGCTGCGCAGGGAATATGAAACAATACCAAGGCAATAATGCTAATAACGTGCACAAGAAACCGCTATACAAACAGCAACAACGTCAGATTAAGCCAAGAATGTAAGGAATGCACTTAACTGACGAGCAGTGAAGAAAGAGGAAGCGGAAGGGACGTCACGATATTTTATACGATGGACTGTGATATGATTGGACTATAGTTGCCTTGGAGACTACCCCTAATGGTTCATGGGTTGTGTAGTCTTTTGTTTAATGATTGTTGTGTTACGTTTTCTTTGAACTGCTATGCAAATAAAGTGAGGAAAGATATGCATACTCCTCGCCTCCGTCCTGCCATAGAATTCATTAAACTTTATTTGATCTGATTTAGAAACATAGATCATAAAAGTGTACATAAAAACAGTAAATCCTCTTTCCTAATACAATACAGTGAGAATTAATTAAAACCAGTAGGTAAAAACGGGTGTTACAAAGCCCGGTTCAGAGCAACTTCAGGTTAACAGAACCGTAAAGTTCAAGGTTTCGCAAGATCAATCTCATGTACTTCAGTGCAAAATACGCAATAAGGGGTCCAAGTAAGATGTAACGCTCCAATACCTGACCAGTTTGCACTATATAAAACTGCAGAAAAACTAAAAATAAAAAGTGTTTTGCACACTTCTGTCATTGGGCTATATGTGGGCTACATCTGGGTGATATTTGTGCTACATTTGGGCTCTTTTTTCTCTGGTGGCCATCTTGGGAGACTTATTTGTTATGAAGTTTCCTAATTTCGTCATTTACTGCAGTCTCCTCAGTAGGAAATGCTTTCAGTTTTTTACTTTGATTCCATCAAGAAGGCATTCAGATGTGTCACACATTTGCCATAAATTCAGAATGTTAGCACTCTAGTTGTTCATTAGATCACTGTAGTAAAGCTACTGCTCACCAGGGAGTTAACTGGAAGTCTACTGCTGGTATTGAAAGAGATTGTTTCAGTCTGCATGTCAGAATTTTCTAATGAAATAGAAGAGGATTTGAGATCTCACTTAAAACATGCCCTAAATTTTCTTTCTGCAGCGCTAACCATAATTTCTATGGCAAAATGAACCCCTCATTTTGTTCCTTTTTAAATGAAATGTTTTAAGTGTTACCAGTTTATTCCAATTAAGATGGCTTCAGGTGTGCCATACTTTTGTCATAAGTAAGACTGTTAGCGCTCTAGTTGTTCTTTAGAACACTCTAGGAAGCTGCAGTAGAACACAAAGGCATCAACTGACAGGCTGCTCCTGTTGAAATATAACAGGAAGATATTTGAGATCACACTTGAAACATGTCCTAATTTTTCTTTCTACAGCACTAACCATAATTTCTATGACAAAATGAACCCCATCATTTTGTTCCTTTTTAAATTAAATGTTTTAAGTGTTACCAGTTTATTCCAATCAAGATGACTTCAGGTGTGCCATACTTTTGTCATAAGTAAGGCTGTTAGCACTCTAGTTGTTCTTTAGAACACTCTGTGAAGCTGCAGTAGAACACAAAGGCATCAACTGACAGGCTGCTCCTGTTGAAATATAACAGGAAGATATTTGAGATCTCACTTAAAACATGTCCTAATTTTTCTTTCTACAGCACTAACCATAATTTCTATGGCAAAATGAACCCCCTCATTTTGTTCCTTTTTAAATTAAATGTTTTAAGTGTTACCAGTTTATTCCAATCAAGATGGCTTCAGGTGTGCCATACTTTTGTCATAAGTAAGGCTGTTAGCACTCTAGTTGTTCTTTAGAACACTCTGGGAAGCTGCAGTAGAACACAAAGGAATCAACTGACAGTCACTGCCCTTGTTGGATGTACATGTTTTACTGAGAATGTCAGACTTCATTCTCACATGACTGAGAAAGATAATGTGAATTTACAGAAAATATGCTCTCATTTTAGCTTCTGGAGCACCTTCCAAAACTGTATGGGACAAGCATGTGAAAATAGTTTTCTCTCAAACATGATTCATGATATCTCAGCAGAAGGTTTTTCACAGGGTAAAATCACCTTAGAACACACCACAATTCCTGAAATTAGTATGGTACCATCAACAAATGAATTCTAATGTAACTAAAGTCTGCTATCACTCTTTATAGTTCTCCTTTTGGTAACCCTCAAAATCTTCGATTCACTACAATGCATTTCAATGGGGTACTATCATTTATATTGGTCCCAAGATGGCTGCCAGCAATTCCAGGATGAAGTGCTGACAGCCAATCAGATCTCACGATGACATGTGTGGTTAGGCTCCGCCCAGATATCGATATGTTTTCTTTTTCAAAATTCTCAGGAACTACTGAACGAATTTACACCATTTAACAAAAAGGGTTCTTTCTGAACCAAGAACTACCTCTTTGCCAAATTTGGTGTAATTCCGTTCAGCAGTTCGGGCTGTAGCCGTGTCTAAAGTTTCCTAACGAAAATTGCATGGGGAAAACACGTTTTGGGACCCCCCTTTTTTCTCGGCCTCCGCTTGACGAATCACCCCGGGGTCCCCGGGGCAAAAGGAGGCCTGAGGAGGGGGGCCACGCAGCCCCCCTCCTTAAAAAATAATAAAAAGAGTGGCCATGCCCCGGGGGATGGGGTCCCCGGGGCCGGAATCGGCCACGGGAGGGGGGGCCACGCGGCCCCCTTCCCGTTTTTTTATTTTAAAAATGAAAAAAAAGTGGTAAGGCCCTGGGGGGATGGGGTCCCTAAAAAGGAAAAAGGAAGGGGGCCACACAGCCCCTCTTCGGGAAAAAAAACGATTGTGCCGCAGGTCCCGCCCCTTCCTTTACCACTCTGCAAACGCGCCCCTGGCGCGTTTGCAGAGGGGGAACGACTCCCCTTGAATACTGGGGGTCCCTGGAGGCCAACTAGCCCACCAGGATCCTCCAGTATGCGCCAGGGGGCTGCGTTGCAGAGAGGTGTACAGAGGCCACGCCCCTTTTTACACCTCTCTGCAACGCAGCTCTGTGGCACTTACTGGAAGTACCTGGTGGCATAGTTGGACTCAGGGACCCTCAGGATTCAAGGGGACTTAATACCCCAACTTAAAATGCACCACGGGGCTCGTTTGCACAGTGGTGAAGGGAAGGGGCGGGGCTTCAGGTGACATGTGTGCAAACGGGCTCCCTGGCGCGTTTTAAGATGGGGAATTAAATCCCCTTCAAATCCTGAGGGTCCCTGGGGGCCAACTAGCCCACCAGGTACCTCCAGTAAGCGCCACGGAGCTGCGTTGCAGAGTGTTGTAAAAAGAGGCGTGGCCTCTGAACACCTCTCTGCAACGCAGCTCTGTGGCGCTTACTGGAGGTACCTGGTGGGATAGTTGGACCCCAGGGACCCTCAGGATTCAAGGGACTTAAGTAATGTAACTGAACGAAGT